>CM060449.1:52719340-53047340 GCA_030545235.1 Helianthus tuberosus | reverse complement strand
TATATTGGATGGTTTAAATGAGGAGAAATCAAATTTGCATAAAGAAAAAAAATCAACAAATAAGAATATTCATTTAATTTTGTTTTTAGTTTTATTCTAAGACTACATGAGTAATTTTCTATAAATTATTAATTTACTACATTCCAATTAATTAGCTAGCTTCAATAAATCATTTTCAAAACACTACCATTAAAAACTAATTCAAATAATTAATTATTATATTTACACACACTCACCATTTTATTTACACAATTCTACCAACACATACATATTATTGTACTACAAACATATACTTCTATGTACCTACACACATGCGTTATTGTTTCTACACCTACACTACACAATACTATATACACAATTATACTTATACATAGGGACGGACCTACCTTGAAAAGTCAAGATGCACTAGAACCCACTCGATTTTGAACTATTACCATACCATAAAGAGAGCCGAGAGAAGACAAGACAAGACCGAGTAACTGACAAACGCAGCCACTGCCCTCCAACTCCATCTGGCAGCCACTCCCGTCCACCACTCCATCCATCGACCAGCGTATCTCTTTCATGATGTTTTTTCTACATTTATTCACTCAATTTGCTAAAGTTATTGCTTGATTTGTTGATTGTTGTGTTTTAATTTGTTGAAACTTGTTATATGATTATAAGGCTAGGAGTTGGCTACAAAGTACAAATTTTCTAAAAAGTGTAAAAAGTCATAAAATATCAAAATGTCAACCATAAAACGCACCTAAAATTCACAAATAACAAAATGAAGATTACTAAAACATCATATGTGGGTTGTGTTTTGTGATTTGGATGATAAGGCTCTGATTATCGAATGACAAACATTATTGTGTTTTATGTTCATTAACTTGTTGTGTTTTATATTCATAGTTCTACGATTGTGTGTTTGAAGTTTTTATGGACTATTATGGTTTAAATATGATGTTTTAGTAGTGTTCACTTTGTTATTTATGGATTTTAGGTGTGTTTTATGGCTGAAATTATAGTGTTTCATGACTTTTTACATTTTTTTAGGAAATTTGGGCTTTGTAGCCGAACCTCACCCTTATTATGATAAATGATATTATAAATTTGAAATTTAGAATTTTTTTTTAATTAGGTATCATGAATCATAGTTTAAAACTATGATTCACTACTATAACAAAGGACCATTTTATAGCGGTGTTTAACATTTAATAAATAGATTAGTGATACCGGTATAGAAAACTATGTTGTTTAAACCGGTTCCATGATCGTAATAAAAAAGACTCTTAACCATGGTTAAGAAAACTAGGTACAGTGGGTGACCAACCGTTATTATTAGTAATACTCTAACATATCTAAAAATAGTGGTATACCAACCAGTATAATTGTTAATTAATTAAAAAATTATATTTATTTTACAGCGTCATAAAGAACCAGCTTAAATGGTTAATACATAAAGTTAATTGCCCAGATGGTCCCTATGGTTTTCCATTTTTCACCTTTAGTCTCTAACTTTCTAAAATTACATGTATGTTCCCTGTGGTTTTCTCACCTGTTACTTGGATAGTCCCTTGACTAGATGAGCGTTAGTTTTTAGCGTTAAGTATGTTTAAATGACTAAAATACCCTGTGTTATTAAAAAACAAAAAGAAAACATTAAAACCAAAATCTTAGGTGGGACTTATTTATCTTCAACAGCCTACCCAAACTCTTTCTTCGTCTCATATGTTACGCTTGCAACTCTTTTTACAGGAGCGGTCGCGGTCGCGGTCGCGGTAAGTCTACTCCAACATGTTGTGGTGGGGAAAATGACCAGTTGAACTCGTCGGAAAAACGCATCGGCCACTCTTTTATTGCGTTGTGATCACTTGTACAAAGTTTCCCACCAAACCCCCCCCCCCTATTAAAAACGATAATCGATCATAAATCGATCTTGATTGACAAACATGTTCTCAACCCACCAACACAAAATGCTATTATACATGAGGAAGTAGAAAAACGAATGCAGGTGAAGATCAGGTCGGTAGTGACCTACAAATCGAAGAATATGTTATTGTTGGATATGAGTTTGTAAGACTTGCAAGTTTAAACAATGAAGAACAAACATTTGTAAATTGTATTACGAACAAGATAAACAAACAAGCAGGAAGTTATATCAAAACTCCATTTTATTGAATTTAAAATGATTCCAATTACAGTATAATGATTTTACAAACTCCCCCTTAGACTGATCACTAACTTTGTTGTTCGTACAAAAGGAATGTGTGATGAAATAGTTCTCTAACACATGACATCTATATATACAAGTACGAAAGCTCTGTTTGCTGTCAGCTGACGTCACCCTGATAGTGACATCTAACATCCCTAACAGAAAAGATTCCATATATGTTAGCAAACATCTAAGGGAATCTAACATCTGATCTATTACAACAAACATTTGTTCTCAGCTAAGAACTATTACATTGAGTAAACCTCTGTTCTTCAAATTGTTGTTGGCTTGTATCAAAAATCTGTTTGCCACAACAGATGTAGGATCTTCATGATCAGTGCTTTGCTTCAACAGAGCTTAGGCCTTGAACAACGGTTCTTCTTTTTCAATAGTGGTTCCAAGGCTTCAAACAGATCTTTGAATGTCTTCAACAAAGTTCTGATTAGTGTTCAAGATTCACTATCTTTGGGAAGAGAATGCTTCATCTTTGTTTATTTCTTGATCAGAATCATGTTTTGGCTTTTAAATATTATCTGTTCTTTTGTAGGTTCAACAATTATCTACAAGTAGCCTATTATTTCCTCTGGCGATGAAGTTATGGTCTGAAAAGTGACCCGCGATGGCAAAGAAGGCACTTGCAAATTCGTTGTAAGTTGTCTTGCCGGTTGAAGTCCAGCATCGGTGGCGGTGAAGTGAAGTGATAGCTGCAAAAAATAATTGGTAGTGGGGATGATCTAACGACCAGAAAAGCAAGTTTCAGGGATGGTTTTCAAGGTAGGTGGTCAGAAGTTGAGGTGGAAATGGTGAAGATCTGTTAGCTTAGGTGTGGGTAGGGTACGTGAGGTGGAGGGGTGTTTAGTGCAGGACTATTTGTTTGTTTATTTTAAAAAAGTGTATAATCATAGTTTTGCACCAACTTAACTAGAAATTTAATATCCATCCACTCTAGGGAGCATCAGGGTAACAAAATTATAAACCACAAGGAACATATACATGTAATTTTAGAAAGTTAGGGACTAAAGTTGAAAAATGGCAAACCATATGAACCATCCGAGAATTTTACTCTTAATGAATATAAACATTGCAAGTTGATATATATCACATGAAGATAATATGAAAGAAAGATAAATCATGTCTTGTAGACAACATAAATATCTACAGGTTCATTTGTTATATGGTTCATCTCTCCAAAGAGGCGTAACATTGTAGAACATCTTTAATATGTTAGAGCACAATTGAATATGTATTCTAGTTCATAGTATAAAAAGGATTTTCGTATTATAAAGACCTTACAAGTTGTCAAGTAATCACAAATTCATACATAATATTCATTACATCACCTAATAATCGCATTCCCATCATCTCTCTTGTTATTAGCACTACTTACATTTCAAATTAGTACTTAAAATAAAAAAAAATTAACAAATTAATTGTTAAGACAACAATAGAAAGCTTATTTCTTATTCATTCCATATTTATGGAACCCTGGATTCCCTGCAAGACGATTTTTTTGTTTATCAAGATTGACACAAATTGCTTTAGTACAACATAATGCCAAACAAAACCATTTTTTCCATGAACTTGACAATACATTCCACATTTAGAAGCTTAGGTCGTGTACTTACTCAACAATTAGTGAGAGGTTGTAGTACCTGCTCAAGTCGGTAGGGGTTCTGAGAACCTGCTCAACGGCTGGTAGAGGTCTCTTACCTTCTCAACAATTGGTAAGAGGTTGTAGTACCTTGAGATGCTGATGAATTTTATTAAATCAATACCAACATATTGGTTCCCAATTCCAACACCAAATGATGCTCTTCATCTTTGGAATCTAAACTACACATTTCTTTCTTTTTCCTAGACACTTTTGACAAACACTAATTTCTTATACAAGTAGTCTTCATCTACTATCTAGAAATTTTCTTCAAACACCCTCCTTCCTAATATTCAAAACCCTTATACTTCTCTAAACCCACACACTTCAACCTTGCCAACCTTCCGCAACCGTCGCCAACGAATAAATTTCAGTTTGAAATTTCCTAAAGTAGAGGAAACTGTAACCCCATGAAAATTTCGAACTTTTAAAAAAATTTTCTATTTCTTTCATAATATTTCATTAACCGATATTTGAACATAATGATTTGAACATAACAAACATACCGAGAGAAAAGTAAAAGTTACACATACCCTAAATACTCTTCATATAGCCTAAAAAATAAGTTAGAAGGGTTAAAAATGGCTAACAAGTGATAATACAAGTCCAGGGGCCAAACTATCAAAAATGAAAATATTTTGCATCAGAGGGCCTTACGTGTGCCGTAAGGGGTGCCCGGATGAAAAATATTTTCTTAATCACCAAGTATTGCCACCTATCTTCAAATTTTGACACCTAGCACGAATCTTGCCACCTCTAATCTGGTTGTGACACATGTTAGGACACTAAGCATCATCAAAACACACTTGGCATCATCTCCTTGATCCAAAATCACTATAAATAGACTTGAATTCTTTGAGTTCTTCACACCATTTTTTTCTTCTCTACTTAAAAACACTCTTGGAGCTTGCTGCTACATTTGAGGCCTCCATTCCTAAGTTCTAATCCTTCTTTCAAACAGAAGTGCTTCTCCTAGTTTATTTCATTTTCTTGGCTAGTTATGAGTCAAAAGTCAAGCAAATTGACCTTTTGATTTGACTTTTGGTTCTGACCATTTCGGTCAAGTCAAAGTTCAAAATGAAGGTGTTAATCCCTTACGATTATACCTTCTGATCATCAAGATTAGTATGCCAAATTACTCGTCAAACTTATACTAAATAAAAGTAAAAAACGTAGAAATTGCATTTTTACAAGGAATGAGTTTTTATGTATTAAAACTAAAAGTTTTGACACCAAATCAGATTATATAACATTATAAGACATGTTTTATCATGTCTAACTCGTCATTTCTAGTTTAGTGCTCAATTCCTAGTTGAAAGCCAAGCAGTTTGACTTTCGAATCTGACCAGTTTGGTCAACTTTAGGACCCAATCAAGCCCAACAATATGACCATAGTGATATAGGGAATAACACTCTGAGGTTATTACTTATGGTCATATAGTTTGATGGGTTAAATGATGAGTCAACTATATATATGAGATTCCTTCCTCAAATGATTATAAACCACATTCTATTCACTCTTCTGTCAAAATCTGAATTTTACGCTTTTAATAAACTTCTGACAGAAAACTTCTTGTTTTGGACAGATTTTGTGTTGTTACAAGCAGAAAGCTATGGAGGGGCTACTTTAGGAGAAGGAAAACGGATTGGTTCAAGTTCAAGGCTTAGGATTAAAGAACCGGGCCAGGGCCGCAACGAGTTCGTGTTCGGTTTTGTTTACTTTGTGTTCTCAAACTTGATACTATGTATTGTTTGCTATTTAAGACTTGTTTCACGTTCTTGATCATGTTACTTGGCTAAACTTATTTTCTACCCGGGTTCGTGATGATTATTTGTTATTAATCGGTAATTTCTCAATTTTGGTAATTTATTGATGGTTAAATATTAAAGTAAGAGACCTAATTATTTTTTACTATATGTGTGTGAGTGCTTTATTCTAATTTATTATCTTATAATTGTTCCTCGTGTGTCTTTGTGAATGCCTTTCATGTATAGATGCATGTTAGGTTACTTACTTTCTGTTTGTAACTAGTTTATGGTTTATGTGCACGTATCCCATAGGAACATTGTTTAATAATTTAGAGGAGTTTAGTGTTCTACCTATTCTTGTGACCGGGAGGAGATAGATAGTTAGGATTGTCTTTGGTGCTAGGTATTTAGGTGCAGTGAGACCGGGAGGAGATCTGTCTCAGTGCCTAGTATTATTTGTTTTCCTAAGTCTTGTCAAGTGTTCTTAGGTTACCCTGTAGTTACCATTGCCGAGAGAAAACCGAGAGTCACAGTAGGATTCCAAACCTGGGTAGTACTTCCCCATCCTTGATTTCACCTTAATAGCCTTAACCCTGCATCTAGGTAGTCTAGTTATCTTAGTTAATATTAGGATATTAGTTAATGAATTAATTAAAACACTCAAAATATTAAACGCAGTTAAGTAATTAGTTGAGTCAGAGTGTAGTTAACTTCGCTAGCGTCTTGTGGGTTCGATACTCAAACTTCATTAGGCTTTACTAAGTACGATAGGTACACTTGTCTGTTAGTGGTCTAGCGTTTAGAGAGTCTTAGTTTATAAATTTAAAACTAGGGTGTTTAGATTAGGTTAGTTTTTATAGACCATATTCAGCACATCAAGTTTTTGGCGTCGTTGCCGGGGACACTTAGGTGATTGCGTTATTAGCTTTGATTGATCTTATTTGTTTAATTGGTCTTCTTTGTAATTTGAGTTTTAGGGTTTGAGTCTTAAAGCTTGTGTCTAGTTGTAGTGTGTCAAGTCTTTAATTTTGCAAATATTTTTTATTAGTTAGTTTTTCTTTCCTTTCTTTACTTTGTGCTGCTTTTGCTACTCTTTTCATGGCAAGTTATCATAGCGAGTACCCTCCCTATGTTCGGCCGTTCGTGGAATCATGTCAAGTCTTCGTTCAGATATCGTCGACAACACGGGACCAAGGAGATCCAAGGTTTCCCAAAATGCTCGCCATTCTTGAGTGAATGTTCGGGACACTGGGCCAGATGTTGAGGGAAGGCGTGAATCAGTACAGTGATTAAGTCTTTGTATTCTACAATTGCTGCCAGTATTATGGGGTTTGTATACAGTACTTGATAATCTTCACAATTGGACATGGGTAGCCAATGTGTGATATGACCATAGTCACAGATCCGTCGAGTGACAAGTACTAAATGAGTAATTGGGTAGATATAAACATTGTAATCGCTCTTAATACTGTAAAGTTATAAAATCTTATTTTTATAAACTGGAATGTACTCGCTAGTATTTCTTGCTGATAAAATATTTTTAAAACGCGTTTCATGTAACTTAATGTGAAGCTATAAGAAGCCAGCTAAGAAGCACTGAAGGGTTAAAAAAAGTGGCTATAAAGTTACCTAAATAAAAGGTTATGTTTTTCAGCAACTAGGGTTTATCCCTTTAAAGATATTCTAAATGAAATATGAGTTTCATCCCATTTGTTTATTATAAAAGTTTGGTGTTTTGAAACTCTGAAATTATTTCCTAACTACGATCCTGATGTCTCATTTCCAATGCCAAATTAATAAACAACGATACCACCGGCTTGTGTTCGCGGCTCCCACTCCCGGGGTGGGGTCGGGGGTTGCCACAGAAGGTGGTATCAGAGCCACTGGTTTAAGCCATTTAGGTGTTCTTTTAAATACCTAAATTTTAACCAATTGTGTTAGGAAATAACTTATGTGTTATTCTGTGTAAATATGTATATTATTATTTTATGTTATTTTGACAATTTCCTTAGTTTACAGTATGAATGATCAAGGTACTTATGACGCTTATCGTCACCTATCTCATTCTCCAATGGATGAAGGAACATCCCGGCCAACCTCAGGATATGCAGCCGATTCCAAAGGAATCTTTGTTTTTAAAGCCAAACCCGAAGAACCTTTCCCCCCTAAGAAACGAGGGTGGTTTAGTTGAGCAAAAGTAGAAAGAAGGAAAAGAATAAGAAAAGCCCAACAACAAGCACTAGCAAATTGAGCTTAGAGAAATACCCAAAATCCAGAAGCTAGACCATTATGGGAAGAAGAATTGGATAGTCAACTAGCTAACTTTCATATGTTTAGAAATGCAGAAGTAGAAATTGATCTCAACCAAGTAGCAGTACCAGAACCACAACTTCTACCTTTATTCCCTAACCAACCCATGAATCTAGAATAAAACCAGGAAACCCCATTTCCAATCCCTACCTTTGATCCAAACGAGCTACCTAAGATTCCAGCACCGAAGCCCTTTAGAACAATGGTGGCCCAACGACTGGGCAAATCAGGAAATAATGAATAACCCATATCCCTACAGAGAACCAGTACCAGATTAACCTGAGCCTATACCAGCCCCACCGCCACCAATGAGCCAGGAGAACGTGGAAGAACTTCGCCAGTATGGTGAAGAGTTGGTTGAGGAAGGAAACCGGATTCGCCAAATCGGAGAAAAACTCGTCTGGAAATATGACGAGAGGGAGACGCACTACTAAGCAAACAGTCGCCTAATATATAAATATATATATATATATATATATATATATATATACATATAGGGAGGGGCTCATGCGAGAACCACCCTTATTGTGAGAACCTTGAGAACCAATGTGAACACAACCTAAAATAGCTAAAAAAACCTAAAAAAAAACCTAACCCCCACCCTCCAAAAAACTAACCCCCCCCCCAAGCTAAATGCTAAAAAAAACCTAAAAAAACCTAACCCCACCCCCCCCAAAGCTAAAATGCTAAAAACTAAACCCCCAAAAAACCTAAAAAAATCTAAAAAAAATCTAAAATTTTTTTTTGAATTTTTTAATATTTTTTATGTTAAAATCGCTACTTTTAGAAGCAAAAAAAATTTTTTTTTTTTGGCTTCGAAAAGTAGCGATTTTTTTATAAAAAATATTAAAAAAATTCAAAAAAAATTTTTTTGTGTGATTTTTAGATATTTTTAGGCATTTTTTGTGTGTTCACATTGGTTCTCGCGGTTCTCACAATAAGAGGTGGTTCTCGCATGATCTTCTCCCTATATATATATATATATATATATATATATATAGGGAGAGGATCTTGAGAATTTTGGGCTTTTTTAGTTAATTTTCTAGTTTTCTCATTTAGATGTAGTTTTCTCAAGGATCATGAGAAAACTACATCTAAATGAGAAAACTAGAAAACTAACTAAAAAAGCCTAAAAAAAACTAAAAAACATACCAAATTTTTTTTACAATTTTTTATATAAAAATCGCTATTTTTATATATAAAAAAAATTAAAAAAAATTGTTGTACTGCACATGTGCATTATATGTGCATTATATGTGTACTACACATGTGCACTATATCTGTAATAGTGCACATGTGCAATACAACAAAAATAGTATTTTTGAAAAAAAATTTCCATGCATAAAAACTAGCGAATTTTTATAAAAAATGTAAAAAAAAAAAATTTGCTATGTTTTTTAGGCTTTTTTAGTTAGTTTTTTTGGTTTTCTCATTTAAACTAGTTTTCTCATGATCCATCCCCTATATATATAGGGTGGAGTTCCTCTGCAAAGTGTGTTTTTCCTACAAAGTGTATGAAGCAATCTTGGCCAACGGATGGGAGTGTTTAATGGTTGAGATCATCTTTGTGGCATTTTGGTAATATGTATATGTTAAAAATAAATTGTTTTAATAGATTGGGGGTATTTTGGTCATTATGTGTTTTTAAATCAATCATATTACTGTCAACATAAACCCATCTCCCTACATTCATGGGTTTTTCCCTCTCTCTAAACATAAACATCAGGAAACCTCAATCATACCAAAATTAGCTAGAATCATGGATTTGAATAACAAATTCGCGATCAAATACAAGCGTATTTTTTTATGTGTCCTGGAAGTTGAAAATCCATCATCGGTGTGTTTTTTGTCGATTTTCTTGCATGTCAAAGATTCAAGAACATTGAGACAATACAAAAAATAGAGGCTCTGATCTGTTCCAAAAAAAATAACGTTCCAAGAAGGGATTGTCGGGCAAAGGTGTGTTTTTTATATACTTCAAGCCTTTAAAGTTGTTTTGATTGTAAGCGATGAAAGTATGTTTATACTAGTGTGTTATATGGGAACATGAATGTTTTGTTTATACCAGTGTGTTATACGTGAACATGATGTGTTGTAGCTTGTTTTTGGTTAGATCATGCGTTTGAAGTATTCAGTGGGTTGTGTTGAAGACGAAGACAATGGGTTGTGTTGAAGACGAAGACACCGATTGTTAATTGTTTTCTGGACATTGTATTCAAAGTAGTGTGTTTTATGCTATATTTCTTTGTTTGCATTCTTTTTTATGGTTGTTACGGGCAAACTGAGTATGTGTTTTAATATAATGGATCTAAATTGCTTGTTTAAAATGGATTCAAATACGTTTGATAGTTGATGTACCATTAGTGTGTTCAAAGGTGACAAGTTATGATGTTTTTACATCTAATGTGTTATATACACTATAACAAATCATGAAGAACCCAATATTATGTTTGATAGTACTTGTACCATTAGTGTGTTCAAAAGTGACCAATTATGATGTTTTTACTCTGGTGTGTTATATACACTATAACACATCATGAAGAACCTAATACTTATAAAACACAATCTCACGAAAAAAATACAAAAAACATGTCATTGTGAATCATAAACTAGTATAACGCATCGTGATTAAACCAATAATTGACAAAACACAACATCAATAATTATAAAGACACGTCCTTCTTAAAACATAAACTACATGTAACTAATAAAACACAACGTGAAGAAATTATTCATGAATGATCAGACGTGTTGTGTGTGACTAATAAAACACAACGTGAAGAAATTATTCATGAATCGAACTTCTTAATTTAAAGTAACTGCTAGTCTTGAATAGATATGATATATCTTATTTCCATAAAAATCTCTTTTTCTGTTTATGATATAAATCTTCCATAAATAAGATAATTACTCAATTACCTTTATGCCCTTTAATAAAAAAACCCTACATGACACATGTCACAGTGAGATCGCTTCCTACACTTTGTAAGAAAGGAAGACTTTGTAGCCGAGGAAGTGTAGAATACAAATCCCCTAATCCTACATTACGTACGCGATTCCCACAGCCATACACATGTCCCTGATTCATTTTTATTAGATAAGGGTATATCAGACATTTTGTTCAATAATCCGAGGGCTAATTAGGGAATTCCATCAACAATGAAGCAGATTACTTGTTCGTTACAAAACCATCTATCTAATTATGGTTCGTATCAATTCAATTTGTAGGTTTTTGATTGATTCGTATACCGAACACATATGGCGATACCGAAAATGCTAAATTCGTCATTTAGGATGTTTATTTTAGGTTTTTCATCAGAGGGTTACGGTTGAGGGATGGGTTTTTATTTGATTTGAAGGTGTTTTCATGTTATTAGATTGTAATGAGATTGAAGATAAGATGTTTCAGCTTTTATTTGGTGATTTTAACATATCGCATTTGTTGTTTTTAACATATCGCAGGTATTAAAGATTGGATCATAAGTATAATTTCGCATGTTTAAGTTGGACATTTCGCACACAATAAAGTCTTAAGATGTAATTTCGCATGTTTGAGTTGGTCATTTCGCACACTATAAAGTCTTTAACATGTTGAGCTCAATGTTTCGCATGCTATAAAAGTTATGGTATGTAATTTCGCACAGTGTGTTTTATAATTCAGTTCAATAATTCATATAAATAATTTTACAAAACTAACTAATCTTATAAAATAGCATGTGCCAACTAACCACTACCAAAACTACATAAACATATAAAATCGCATACCTTAGACAAAAAAAAAACTTTATAAAATCGCATGCCTCAAACAAAAAACCTTATCAAACAAATCTAATCATATAAAATCGCATAAGTAATACAAAACCCTCTATAATATCGTACATGTATCAGCTAACCACTACCAAAATTACCTAATCATACAAAACCTCATAAAAAACCATACCAGACAAAAACCCTAACAAAATCGTAGTTAACAACAATACCTAACCTTATAAAATCATACGTTTCAGACAAAAATCTTACTAAACAAAGCTAACTATGCAAATTCTCATATGTCATTCAAGACCACTTAAACCCCATTATAAAATCGCATATGTCATTCAATACCTGGATTCATCTTCTATGACTGTGGTCTATCGTTGTTGGCCTTGCTCCTTTTTCTCAAAACTCATCAATCCTCGTTGAATCACACCGGTAAGTAGAACGGAACTTGGTGGAAGAAGAATGCAATGTTTTGAATTTTTGGGTTTACGGTATGACTGTGAGTGTTCTTTGCTGATTATCAGGGATTGTGACTTCGTAATGGACGATTTTAACCTTGGCGGTTTCATATATATATATATATATATATATATATATATATATATATATATATATATTAATTTGATTAATTTAATGACATAAATTAGTTAAGCACGGGGTTTAAATGAGATGATCTGACGGTTGTGGTTATAGCGTACATAATGTACGATTAGGGCTATTGTACAATAATCAGCCTCTATATGTGTGTGTGTGTAATTTTGTTACATAGAAAAAAATACATAAGATAGATATACATTAATATATATATATATATAGTGGAGAGTTCAAATGAGAACAAATTTTTTGTAAGAAGAAAAAAGAAGAAATTTTAACCAATAAGAATACTTTATTTTACTTCATTTAATATAAGTATTTGATGTTACTATAAGGTAAATTGGTAAATCTACATAGGTCATTAATTTATAGTCTTCCTCTTTAATAGCTAACTTCATTAAATTTTTTGTAACTTATCTTCAAAATATATATTTTTTTTCAAAAAAGTAAAATAAAATAATTTAAAGTGTAAGATATATTACGAGTTGTGTAGGATAAATTTCAACATGTAGGATGAATTTCGAAATATGTAGGATAACTTTGATGTGTGTATGCAAAAAAAAGTTAGTATGGGGGATAATAGTCTTTATGACTAATTACTTAGTCAAAAATGATAATAAATGAGATAAGTGGAAAAACTATTTAATGTTTTACAAAATTACCCTTTGTTCTTTTTCTTCTTAATTAAATTTTCTTCTCAAAGGAACCTTACCATATATATATATATATATATATTGATGCATAATTATTAACGTTTTAATTCCAGTTATAGTTGTAATAGATGCATATATATATATATATATATATATATATAGAGTAGGAGTTGGGTGGAAAGTCTATTTTTCCTAGAAAGTCTAGGAAGGAATAAGAATTGGACATGTGTCATTGGGGGATTTTAAGTAGAAGGGCTATCATGTAATTTCACATTTTAATTTTATTTTTGGAATGTATCTTCATTAACTAAAATTCCATGATTTTCGGAATTTTTATTATTTTCGAATTCAAATCTGGAAGTCAATGTGTTCATTAACTAAAATTCCATGTCACATTACATCGCATATTCCATTGTTCAGAAGATTACTGGAATTTATCAGCATGTTCTTGGTGCTGTGTTTTAACAGTTTACAGGGCTAAAGTCAAATTTTTTTTATAGATCCCACAATATAAAGATGGTAAAACACAGGGTATGAATCTGATTGCTGTTAAAACACAACTGTATGAATCTGAATGCTAAAACACAAGTGTATGAATCTGCTTGCTGTTAAAACACAACTGTATGAATTTGTTTGCTGTTAAAACACAACTGTATGAATCTGAATGCTAAAACAAAGCTGTATGAATCTGCTTGCTGTTAAAACACATCTGTATGAATCTGGATGTTAAAACACATCTGTATGAATCTGCTTGCTATTAAAACACATCTGTATGAATCTGCTTGCTGTTAAAACACAACTGTATGAATCTGCTTGCTGTTAAAATACATCTGTATGAATCTGGATGTTAAAACACATCTGTATGAATCTGCTTGCTGTTAAAACACATCTGTATGAATCTGCTTGCTGTTAAAACACATCTGTATGAATCTGTTTGCTGTTAAAACACATCTGTATGAATCTGGATGTTAAACCACAACTGTATGAATCTGCTTGCTACTAAAACACAACTGTATTAATTTGCTTGCTGTTAAAACACATCGTCAAGAAAACGGAGATGATAAGAACAATGTTTGAATGGTGATGATGAACTCGGAGATGGTGGAGATGGAGAAGTGTTCTAATTTGATCCGGTGCTCTCCATCGTTTCTAAAGTTATCTTCTTCCATGGTTGTAGTTATTTTTGGTAGGGATTGGGGTTTCCAAGATGGGTTTGGAGAGAGAGAGAGGGAAAATCGCTTGAATTTAGGAACTGGGCGGTTATCTAATTGATTTAAAACACGGCCATTGACAAAATTGCCCCTACTCATTTAAAACAATCAATTAATTAAACTCAAATATTACAAGATTGCCATTGATTTAATCTCAACCCTTAAACACACCAATCGGATGGACCAGATCGCTTCCTAGACTTTCTAGGAAAAACACACTTTCCGTGCGAACCCTACTATATATATATATATATATATATATATATATGAAAATTGTAAAAGTCGCAATGATTGCCGATTTTGGTTCAATATGATTGAGCGTTCGTTTGTTTAATTTTATTCTGTGATATTAATACCTGATAAATATTTACAATTCTGATGTTAAACGAAGTAAATCAGGAAATCCAGAATAACAATGACAACATAAACCAAGTGGATAAAAGTTCTATCGAATACATAGTCGCTCAAGGAAGTATAGATGCCATGCCCTATATTATTGACACTATTAATAAAAGGCATAAAATAATTCCGTAATAGGCAGTAAACGTACACCTAACAAGCCAAGTCACAACATAAATGGAAATCACAGACTACTTATTCAAGCTCCAATTCCAAAAACAAGAAGGACCATCTCATATGGTTGTTCTTATAAAGAATTCTTATCATGCAAACCGATAGATTCTCAGGGAATGAAGGAGCCATTTCAGCTTTACACTGGATTGAAAAGACAGAAGCAGTCTTAAAAATAAGTAAGTATGTAGATAAGGATAAAATCATGTATGCTTCTAATCTCTTTAAGAATGCAGCCTTAGAGTGGTGGAATACCAATGCCATTCTCCAGTCAGGAGTAAGTGACAGGTTTACAGTATGAAATGGAACAACTTTAAGGAAATCGTTGAAAGGAAATTTTGTCCTCCTCATGAAAAAGAACAGATTGCTAATAAGTTTCAAAATCATAGAATGATTGGGGTAGATTGCAGGGAATATACTACTACATTTTTTGAATATGTAAGAATAGTACCAACACTAGCCTCACCAGAACCAACATTAATCTCCCATTACATCTGGGGATTAATTAGTGAGATCAGACATGTAGTCAAGGCAGCTAGACCCCAAACCATAGAAGAAGCAGTAGAACTTGCTAACACCTTAACAGATGAATTAGTATGCACACAAGAGGAAAACCAGAAAAATAACCTAGCCCAAAAGATTACCCAAGAACTACGTTATGGTAATTCCTATCGCGGGAAAGGAACAGGTTCTTCCTCTTCACCCTACTATAATTTCTGTAAAAGGAAGCACTCAGGAAAGTGTGTTGTGTCCTGCAACTTTTGCAAATTACCAGGACATAAGGAAGAAAACTACAAGAAGAAAGCTAACACTAGAATATACTACAACTGCGGAGAAGCTGGCCATATTAAGCCGAACTATCTGAAACTAGCTCTAGCGGCAAACAACAAAGCAAAGGCAACTGAAGGACCCAAGAAGATGCCAGAGCCTTCGTTCTGACAGCCGAAGAAGCCAAGATGATTCCAGATGTGATTGTTGGTACATTTTTAGTCAATGATGTTTATGCTGAAGTATTATTCGAATCTGGTGCGAACCAAAGTTTCATAAATACTTCTTTCTGCAAACTTCTCAATCTGTAAGTCCTGAAACCGAGATCACAATGATATCGCACAACTCGTAAGGTGGCGGAATCACACAAACAAGTTGTATGAAATAAAGAGGTGAAGAAGAAGGATGATTATATGATTCAAATCTAGCATACAAGGCTTTGTCTAATACAAGATTATCTCCAAATCACCAACCATGCACCTATTACATCACTTACTATTTATAGAAAAGGATTAGGGAGGATGCTCCCTAAACCCTAGGCCCATGACTACCCAAACAGGCCCAAAACCCATAATTAACCCAACACTCCTACTAATCCACTTGATCCACTTATCCATAAACCTAATAGGGTCCAACAATCTCCCCCTAGGTTTATTGGATTAGTGGCTGCATCACACCTGAGGACCATCTTCGTCTTGATCTGGAGCGAGCAGATGATGATTCAAAATGTTTAGAGTAGCACTCGTCCAGGATTTAGCACATTCTTCATATTTTTCATTTGTTTGAATTTGATGTGCACAGAGAATCATGATATCTTCTTTATGAAAGCTCATCAGATCATACGAGTTGGGAATCCTGATGGACTGTTCTTCAGTGACTATGGCAGCTTCAGCCATCTTCGGATGGTAAGCCTAGAACTTAAAGTTCTTTAGGATTCCCTTCTCAAACTTCCTGGTGAATGGAATGATCTTCTCTTTGTCAGTGGCTGGCCAGATGACTGACTTGATTGTACGTTTAGTGTGGGGATCACGTACTCTAGGGTTCCTTTTGATCGTGGGCATAGCAATCTTCATTGTTACGAAGTTTGTCTTTAATTCACGTTCTAATCTTGAGTGGAACCTCCAACCCCTGCTGTTTTTGCTCAGATCTGGATCATAGTACGGAGCACGTAAAAGACTTTTCAAGTCAATCTTGGTCCATGATTGGAATTGACTTTCCTTTCCGTAATACTCTCGATGTCCACTCTTCCATGTAATTAACCACATCTGTTTATCTGGCTCAAATCTCCAACATGCCACCTCTAATTTGTTACCAACCGCATCATAATGTGAAGATCCAATTTCCATCACTAGTCTGCCTGGTCTCGTCGTGGGATCCTTCAATTGAAAACTCTCATCCAGAGGATTCATATCTTGATTCTTCATTAGAAGCAACCGCCTTTTCTTTTGCTTTTCCTTTTCTTTTTCCTCTCGCCTCTTCTTGGACTTGCTGCTTTGCTTCTTTGGTTTTGCAGCCAAATATGCTTCTAGAGCTGCTTCACACTCAGCTTCAGCCGCTGCATGGGCTGTTGCTCTTTACTCTTGAGTTTGCTCAGGTCTCCCAACGTAAAACTGTTCATCCTCTTTATCCACAAATTCATTTCCAAATTTCTTTTCAAGTTTTGCCTTTAGATCGTAGACAGTTGACATCAGCATTCCTACATCTCCTTGCAGATGATCTATGGTAAGATCTCTGTTAGTGAGTTGAGATTGTAGAGACGCGATCTGAGCTTCTTTCAATGCAACATCTTGTTGGAGAGAAACAATATGAGCACTTTTTAGCTCTCCATCTTGTTCCAGTATCACCACACGCCTTTTCAGCCTTTTTACATACTCTTCTTCATCACTATCACTGTCGCTTTCAAAGACTTGTCTCTTTTCGCTTGCATATCGAAATGCTGCTTCATCATGCTCAGTAGTGTGTGCACCACTATGTAACACCCTTACTATTTTAAGAGAGTTCTAGTACCAATAACGACAATTAGTTGTGCATTTACATACACATATTACATATAAAAATACGGGTTTATTAAAAACTTTTACAGTTTAAAAATTTTCAACAATGTAGTTGGGTTCATCGTTTAAAAGTTACGACATAAGGCCGTGCGGAAGCTTTAATCTCGTGTGTTCGGTTCTTCGATTAGCTTGATCATCATCCGGCATCCCGTAATATACCTATGATCAAAACCAACATGAAAGTTAGTTTTGATAGCGTAAAATGAGTTTAACCAAGTTCATAGCATCAACCAACTAAAACAAAAAATATATATTTTTTTATATTATATTTTTCTTTTCGGATTCATGCCTCTCGCGCCACGCGAGAGGCTTCTTCTCATCTTTCGCGTGCCACGACATCCGTCGCGTGGCGCGCCGGATTTACCACACTCCCTCGTGTGGCGCGAGGGAGACCATTTTCCAGCAGGTCCATTCCTGGAACCTGCATATCTGCCCGCTATGGTTATTAATCGAAAATCAAACTTTAAAGTGCCATAACTTTCGTTCTAGTTATCCGTTTTACACGATTCTTTTTCCTACGCGTCCGTAATTAAATTACGGACCCGTTTATCACCTTGGTTTGCATAAAAATCTGATTTATCCAATGTTGACTCATAAATCCTTTAGGTGATTATTCGACCCGTTTGGCATTATTATTTCACTACATGCTCTAAAAAGAAAATAGTTAATTCCTATCATTTTACCCATCCCGGGCTTATCAAACCTTAACATTTTCACTCCCATCCTAGAGTTTACGTAGGCGTTTACATTCACCGATTCATTTGTATCTATCTAAGCATTTAACCACAATTTACTTCTTAGTCTATTTTGACCCGCAAACGTTTTTGCCTATACTTTTTATATGTATCTAAGGGTTTCAAAATCAATAAACAAGTTTCTAAAAAAACTCTAACGGTCGTTTACCTGGTTCGCCCGTTAAGGGCTTTTTGGTCAATTCTAGGCTCTTATTTTACAACGAAAGACTCTCACCAATTATTGACCAAATTAGCACTTTTAACTACAACATAATTATACGTACCTGGCTTGGATCAATACACTGACCCGTTTTAATACCTTGTCTCGAAAATTTGCTAATTCATAGCAACGCTAATTCATAAGCCGCTTTATCCTGTAAGCATAAAACTCGACAAATGCTTATTAGTCGATATTTGTCAAATGGTATCCACATTACCATTTGACCCGTTTTACTCTTTTTATTCATTAGGCTTACTTATAGTAACCGTTCAAAAACCCATTTTTATAATTAGCTTTTCATGGCTAATTTACCGTTCTATCTCTTTTACCATTAAAGATGGTTTTTATCATTTATATTAGTTCCGACCCGTATTATTTCGCGTCGGGAACCATATCTTGAATATTATCCTTATTGTATTTGAAACTTATAGGATGAACATTTATTTTACTAAAAGGTGTAAGTTTCACTTACCTTGCATCTGGTTATGTCCTTTTTCCGCGTACTCGATCCGTATGACCCGCTTCTTTCCCAAGTCTTCATCTAGCTTGTCTAGAGTCAAACTATCATCATCACAATTTATAAGACGGTTAGATTAGTCATAATAGTTTACGACTATTCCATCCTACGGGTTTTATGTCGAATTTATCATTCGACCATATCAAAATTATCATTCGATCTAATCATTGGTCGGTTTGACTTTTTAAAAGTCAATTGACTTATCAACATATTCAAATGCACATTTGGTTCATTGAACTCACTTAGACATATTTCATACGAACTCTTAATGAAATCAAATTTTACACACAACCAAGTAGACCGCGATTTCATTCAGGCATTTCATATCACTGAAAAATGGGCTGTTTTTGGTGACTTGTTTATGTGGCGTACCCCTCGAATGGTTAGGCCTTGTGTTAAAACTTCAAGATCTAACTCTTTATAAAAAATTCGTAAAAATTCATTTACTAAGCTGCAAT
This sequence comes from Helianthus tuberosus, assembly GCA_030545235.1. Lineage (NCBI taxonomy): Eukaryota > Viridiplantae > Streptophyta > Magnoliopsida > Asterales > Asteraceae > Helianthus > Helianthus tuberosus. Next base: position 53,027,895 of record CM060449.1, on the reverse strand, counting down.
CAGATTCGTCACTTCTGACTACAGCTTACGGAAAAATTCATTAAAAATTACTCGTTTATTCGATTGACGAAATTCCAATTGGCAATTCTTTTAATCGCTTAAAACTATCTACAGTAGATATTTGAGATCATAACTAAATCCGTAATTTGAGTTATGACATTCGTAATGGGCTGCAAATTCTGCCAGAAAACGCAGCTTGAACCTTTGATGCGGTCAAATTCATAAAACGCTTAATTTTTGTCAAAAAAATGCGATTCCTGTGGGTTTTAAAGATATTTCATGGAATTACATTTTAGACTCAAGAAACACATGTTTTTGTCATGTTTTGTTTAGGTTATAGCCAATACAAATCGACTGTAAATTCTGATCAGGAGTTGTTTGAATTCAGCTTTCAATTTAAGCATGTTCTTGACATCATAACACGAATTTTTAGCAATCAAAACTCTAAAAACATCTCATACATGAATTTAGCATCAACAAAATCTGAATTTACTTGAGCTAGGCATGATTTCAATATATTCTTGTCTAGGGTTTACTCCTAAACACTATTTCACTTCAATATCATCCATACCACAATCATGCAACATCAATTTCAAATTTCTTATGTATATCAAGAATTCTCAACTTCATAAATCTCAAAAATTCGACATACCTTACGATCCTCATGATTAGGTGATCGTTTCTATGTATTCATGCATCGATTTGGGGCTTGAATCAAGCTTCAATTTGTTGATTTTGCTGAAGTTAGGGTTTTTAACCCTTTCTTCTTCTCCTGGGCGATTTCACGCACGCACACATATATCCAGTGTGTGTTGTGTTTTATTTTTTTTATTTTTAATCAATATAAGTTCCCCATTTGACAACATTAGTCCCCCATGTTTTTATCTTGATAAATTGAAGCTACTACTCACCATTTATCATTTAACCACATACTACTAACTAGGTTAATTATTCCTAGTTAACTTAGTAGGTTCGGGAAGTTATAACTCGTTATATTTTAAGTCCCGTTAACTCGGGCCTTTTATATACTTTGTTTTCTCAAAGTATCTGTCCTCTTTTTGATTAATATTAGATTTGTTTACTTAAATCCTAATATTTACCGGGTAAATTTTCACCACTAACGGTATTTTACCCATCATTAACATTAACGTGGTTTGGTTACCAAACCCGTTTTTGGGGTGTTACAAGTCTACCCCCCTTAAAGAGGTTTCGTCCCCGAAACCTTATTTACGTAGTTCTTTTAATTTTTGACTAAACGAACTTAGTTTCGTTTTTATGATATTCATTCCTTCGGTGTCTTTTATGTGTAAGTTCTCACTGACCGAGGCTTTCACCTCTTATTCCTTATCCTTTGCACCTTTTTAACCGAGTCGTCACTCGATCACTTAGTCTCATCAGTTTATTAACATGTTTATCCCGCGCTTGTCTTATATTAACAAGCGCTTTGTATTTGTCAGAACATTTTCTTAACTTTGATTAGTTTTACCGGCTAAATAATTAGTCGCCGTCACTTCATACCCCATCATCCGGGTATACTATTTTGCCATCTCCGGCCTTATGTGTGTTTAAGATTTTCTAAATCCCCTTATATTACTTATTTTTGTTAGAATGCTGCTTTTCACTAAAAACTAAATTTTTAGTTTATGTTTTCTCTGTCTTACTTCTTCTTTTCTTAAGTCTAGGAATTTCCGTCTAAGTTTTATTCCTGACCGTTATTATTTTACATGAAGAACTGTGACCAGTTTTCCACGCTTTACCCAAGCAACCCGTAGGTTCCTTTACTTAGCCTCGTAGGCTTTTTCTTTAAATTTTCACCTTTTTAAGGTAAAACCCCATCAGTTCATTTATTTCTATTCGTGACCCAAGGGTCTTTTGGTCCCGTAGATTTAACATTAATTATAATCTCGTAGGTCATGATGATCCCGTAGATCATCTTTTATTCAGGTCTTTATTCAACTGTATGTATACATATAGCATCAAGGCACCTCTTTTTATGTTTGGATTTAATTAAAAAAAATTTTATTTCATTCAACCTTGACCGTAGTCTAAGGCTACATTTGTTTTCATTCGAATTATCTTTCCGACCTTATGACTTTTATCGTCATTTACACGTCGGTTTGTCCTACGCTTACCGTTACCCGGTTCTTACCTATACTTCTTTACGACCCGTTACCTGGTTTCTTTATCTTAGTGTTTTTAACTTTCTTGTTTCGCCAGTTTGCGTTTTTCCTATCTACATTCCTTTATAACCCGTCACATAGGTTCATTAATATTTCGCGCTTCCATTATTAGGTTTGCGCTTACTTGCACTACCAAGCTTTTACACTTTATTTATATCGTTTGACTTATTTGTGTGAGATTTCATTACACATGAACGTCAAACTTCATCCTTCATTCGACCCGTTCAAATTTAAAATAGTTGAACGTAGTTATCAAAACTTCATCCTTCATTCGACCCGAGTCCTTTGACTTTCTATTTCGCGTTCCCGTCTCTTGGTTTACGCATACTTTCAAAATCCTACCCATCTATCGGGTATCTTTACCGAAGTTATCATCAATAACCATTCTTATATGGTTTTAGACGTCACTTTAATTTATTTAGTCGTCTTAGCGAAATTCATCGTTTTTATTCAGTCGAGGCCTTTATTCTTTAGTATACCCCCTTTGACTTGTCTGTGTGAATTTCATCACTTATGACAGTCAAACTTTATCCCCTATGTCTTAGCATTCACATTAGTTGGTTCGTATTTTCATTTACTTTAATCTTTGTCCCTTCTCTCGGGCTCGTTATTCTAACGTAATACGCATAAAAATCTGATTTATCCAATGTTGGCTCATAAATCCTTTAGGTGATTATTCGACCCGTTTGGCATTATTATTTCACTACACCGTTTGGCATTATTATTTCACTACATGCTCTAAAAAGAAAATAGTTAATTCCTATCATTTTACCCATCCCGGGCTTATCAAACCTTAACGTTTTCGCTCCCATCCTAGAGTTTACGTAGGCGTTTACATTCACCGATTCATTTGTATCTATCTAAACATTTAACCGCAATTTACTTCTTAGTGTATTTTGACCCGCAAACTTTTTTGCCTATACTTTTTATATGTATCTAAGGGTTTCAAAATCAATAAACAAGTTTCTAAACAAACTCTAACGGTCGTTTACCCGGTTCGCCCGTTAAGGGCTTTTTGGTCAATTCTAGTCTCTCATTTTACGACGAAAGACTCTCACAAATTATTGACCAAATTAGCACTTTTAACTACAACATAATTATACGTACCTAGCTCGGATCAATACATTGACCCGTTTTAATACCTTGTCTCGAAAATTTGCTAATTCATAGCAACGCTAATTCATAAGCCGCTTTATCCTGTAAGCATAAAACTCGACAAGTGCTTATTAGTCGATATTTGTCAAATGGTATCCACATTACCATTTGACCCGTTTACTCTTTTTATTCATTAGGTTTACTTATAGTAACCGTTCAAAAACCCATTTTTTATAATTAGCTTTTCATAGCTAATTTACCGTTCTATCTCTTTTACCATTAAAGATGGTTTTTATCATTTATATTAGTTCTGACCCGTATTATTTCGCGTCGGGAACCATATCTTGAATATTATCCTTATTGTATTTGAAACTTATAGGATGAACATTTATTTTACTAAAAGGTGTAAGTTTCACTTACCTTGCATCCGGTTATGTCCTTTTTCCGCGTACTCAATCCGTTTGACCCGCTTCTTTCCCGAGTCTTCATCTAGCTTGTCTAGAGTCAAACTATCATCATAACAATTCGTAAGACGGTTAGATTAGTCATAATCGTTTACGACAATTCCATCCTACGGGTTTTATGTCGAATTTATCATTCGACCATATCAAAATTATCATTCGATCTAATCATTGGTCGGTTTGACTTTTTAAAAGTCAATTGACTTATCAACATATTCAAATGCACATTTGGTTCATTGAACTCACATAGGCATATTTCATCCGAACTCTTAATGAAATCAAATTTTACACACAACCAAGTAGACCGCGATTTCATTCAGGCATTTCATATCACTGAAAAATGGACTGTTTTTGGTGACTTGTTTAACCTGTTTACAAGTTTTCAAAAATTATGATTTTTTAATGTGGCGTACCCCTCGAATGGTGTAACATCCTTGTTAATATTTTACGTTTTTCGCATAGATTAAGTCCATAATCATAAAATTTTAGTTTACAATTTCAATGAAATTACGGGTTGTTAAAAACTTTTACAATTTAAAGTGATACAACATAATGTGATTCAATTCGCCCTTTTAGAATAACGACGGAACAACATTGCGGAAGCTTCGTTTAACGTGTGTTTGGTTCTTGCTCGACGCTTAATTCTTCATCTAGGACTCTCGACATTCACCTGTGATCAAAACCAACTTAAAAGTCAGTTTTGATAATTAAATAACTAGTACAACAAGGAAATTGGGAAAATTGCAACATTGACATCTTGATCCAGAAACAACAACTTGAAACTGGCATCCACCGTAACTTACGGTGGACACCGTAAGTTACGGTGGCCCTTATTTTAAAATATCTCCACCGTAAGGCAGGAGATAACCACCGTAATGATTTCAGCCCCCCACCGTAACTTACGGTACCCACCGTAAGTTACGGTGGCCCTTGTATCAGCCCCTTATATTTTGCCGTTTTTGACACGAAAACTTTCGTATCTTTCAATCCGCTTGTCCGTTTGACTTACCGTTTCTTCCTACGTGATTGTAATTTGATTCTCCATCTTATGGACTTAGCACCCGACATACGGATTGACAAATTTATAGAGTTTTAAGCTTTAGGCTCAAATTAAAATTTACCTATTTTGACCCATTCATGTATTTATCAAACAAACTTATTTGTTTGATCCCAAATTCTCGTGAATCTCCTAATTTCTATATTGTCTATAATATTTGGCTCAAACCACGGTTTCCTACGCATATTAAACCCGCTTATACTCAATTGCTGGGCATTTATGTCTTTTTAAGCATAACTTCGCTCATTTACCTTACGCCTCATAATTCCACTCGTTCATTTTGGTTAGTCTTCCACCACAACTTTGAATGTAGTGGATTTAATGTAATAGACTATTTATTCCGAGTTTTATCCCTCAAATAGTTATTTTTGCGGTAATACACATTTTAAGGCATTTAACCCTTGATAGTTTATGCCTATCATTTTCATACACATCCAAAGGTTACAAAAATCATAATATAAGTTCCTAACCAATTTTTATGGGTCGTTTTAGTCAACATTAGCCCCTCACTTACTACGAAGGGCTTTCGCTACATATTTGGCCATGAAGTATGTTATCCACAACCATATATACACGTACCTGGCTCGGGTCAAGTATTGACTCATTTACATAACTTTTTGCTTTAAATCTTTCTAGTCAAAGCAACGCACGTTTATGTTGTATCCAGTTATTACAACACTCAACAAGAAATTGTCAAATGAAGTTGTCAAATGGTGTTAACAACACCATTTGACCCATTTAGCCTAATTGACTATTTATCCATATGAGATGATATTTAGTTACCATTTCATCCCTTTAAACATATCTGTTTTTCCCTTAAACTCGTTTTACTCAAAACCGTTTTTATTTATTAGTCATTACATGACTAATTTACCTTTTTACCCCTTTTACCATAATTTATGATTTCCAACATTTTTATTTATTCCGGCTTGCATTGTATCATGCCGGAGCATCGTATTTCAATTACTTAACATTATTCACAATCAATTTTCGCTAGTAAGTGTATAGTAATTAAAAAGGGGTGTAAGTTTAACTTACCTTGTATCCAAGTTACGCCTTTTCTTCTTTCTTGTTTCGTTTGACCCGCTTCCTCCCAAGCCTCCATCTAGCTTGTCATGAGTCAAATTATCATCATAATCCGTAAGACGGTTAGTTTAGTCATTATTAGATACGACTATTTCGTCTTACAATTTTTATGTCGAATCTACCATTCGACTTCATCATTGGTTAATTTAACTTTCTAAAAGTTAACTACCGTTATCTATACGACAAATACCATTTAAATTAAATCAACATCATGATTAGAATTCATATTACCCAATATCATACGGGATAAATCGAGTTGGGCAATCACGCATCTCATTTATAATTTCAGCACTTTAGTTTTCATTTAGGCATTTTAACAAACACCTAGTGTGCAAAATTTTACATATTTACTAACTAGTTCATAACTAGTTATCTTTACTATGGTTAACATCAATTTGGCAATTTCACATAAATTTTAACATCAACAAATCTGAAATTGCTTTATAGAATTCAAATTACACTAGTACAACTATCATAATCCTAGTGTCTTCATACTTATACATCACCCACTTAACACCTTCAATGGTGATTATGGAATTCTCAAGTATTGAGCATAATTTCAACAATCTAATGGCTAGGGTTTATTCCTAGACACTATTTCATTCTAATTTCATCCAAACAACATTCATGCATCATCAGATTTCAAGTTCTCTAAATTCATGAGAATTTCAAATAGAGAATTTTTGTCAAATTTTGCGTACCTTATGATCTCCTTGCAATGGGGATCATTAATCTATGCTCGGAATTTGATTTGGGACTGAAATTTGCCTTCAATTGATCAAATAGCATGAACTTAGGCTTTGAGAAGTCTGGGTCGCCCCCCCTTGCTCTGGTCGATCTCCAGCAGACTCCAAATGGAGTGTTTGTGTTTTAATAAAATGTTTTTATTAAAACTAGTTTCAAGTTAAACACTTTTGGTCCCTCTAGTTTCGCTTAGTTTATTTTTAGATCTTTAACTACACACAAGTCATCATCTAACTAGGTTAATTATTCCTAGTTACTTTAACGGGTTTGGGAAGTTATAACCCGTTATGTTTTATGTCCCGTTAATTTGGGCTTTTTATATACTTTGTTTCCTCAAAGAATTTATTTTCCTATTTAATTAATATTAGGTTTATTTATTTAAGTCCTAATATTTACCGGGTTAAATTTTACCACTAACGGTATTTTACCCGTCCTTTAGTATTAACGTGGTTTGATTACCAAACCCGTTTACGGGGTGTTACAAATGGTTAGGCCTTGTGTTAATATTTCAAGATCTAACTCTTTACAAAAAATTCGTAAAAATTCATTTACTAAGCTGCAATCAGATTCGTCACTTCTGACTGCAGCTTACGGGAAAATTCATTAAAAATTCATCGTTTATCCGATTGACGAAATTCCAATTGGCGATTCTTTTAATCGCTTAAAACTATCTACAGTAGATATTTGAGATCATAACTAAATTCCTAACTTGAGTTATGACATTCGTAATGGGCTGCAAATTCTGCCAGAAAACACAGCTTGAAGCTTTGATACGGAAAAATTCATAAAACGCTCAATTTTTGTCGAAAAATGCGATTCCAGTGGGGTTTTAAAGATATTTCATGGAATTACATTTTAGACTCAAGAAACACATGTTTTTGTCATGTTTTGTTTAGGTTACAGCCAATGCAAATCGGCTGTAAATTCTGATCAGGAGCTGTTTGAATTCAGCTTTCAATTTAAGCATGTTCTTGACATCATAACACTAATTTTTAGCAATCAAAACTCTAAAAACATCTCATACTTGAATTTAGCATCAACAAAATCTGAATTTACTTGAGCTAGGCATGATTTCAATATATTCTTGTCTAGGGTTTACTCCTAAACACTATTTCACTTCAATATCATCCATACCACAATCATGCAACATCAATTTCGAATTTCTTATGTACATCAAGAATTCTCAACTTCATAAATATCAAAAATTCGACATACCTTACGATCCTCATGATTAGGTGATCATTTCTATGTATTCATGCATCGATTTGGGGCTTGAATCAAGCTTCAATTTGTTGATTTTGCTGAAGTTAGGGTTTTTAACCCTTTCTTCTTCTCCTGGGCGATTTCACGCACGCACACATATATCCAGTGTGCGTTGTGTCTTATTTTTTTTTATTTTTAATCAATATAAGTTCCTCACTTGACAACATTAGTCCCTCATGTTTTTATCTTGATAAATTGAAGCTACTACTCACCATTTATCATTTAACCACATACTACTAACTAGGTTAATTATTCCTAGTTAGCTTAATAGGTTCGGGAAGTTGTAACTCGTTATATTTTAAGTCCCGTTAACTCGGGCCTTTTATATACTTTGTTTTCTCAAAGTATTTGTCCTCTTTTTAATTAATATTAGATTTGTTTACTTAAATCCTAATATTTACCGGGTTAATTTTCACCACTAACGGTATTTTACCCGTCATTAACATTAACGTGGTTTGGTTACCAAACCCGTTTTTGGGGTGTTACAAGTCTACCCCCCTTAAAGAGGTTTCGCCCCCAAAACCTTATTTACGTAGTTCTTTTAATTTTTGACTAAACGAACTTAGTTTCGTTTTTATGATATTCATTCCTTCGGTGTCTTTTATGTGTAAGTCCTCACTGACCGAGGCTTTCACCTCTTATTCCTTATCCTTTGCACCTTTTTAACCGATTCGTCACTCGATCACTTAGTCTCATCAATTTATTAACATGTTTATCCCGCGCTTGTCTTATATTAACAAGCGCTTTGTATTTGTCAGGACATTTTCTTAACTTTGATTAGTTTTACCGGCTAAACTAATTAGTCGCCGTCACTTCATACCCCATCATCCGGGTATACTATTTTGCCATCTCCGGCCTTATGTGTGTTTAAGATTTTTCTAAATCCCCTCATATTACTTATGTTTGTTAGAACGCTGCTTTTGACTAAAAACTAAATTTTTAGTTTACGTTTTCTCTGTCTTACTTCTTTTTTTCTCAAGTCTAGGAATTTCCGTCTAAGTTTTATTCCTGACCGTTGTTATTTTACATGGAGAACGGTGACCAGTTTTCCACGCTTTACCCAAGCAACCCGTAGGTTCCTTTACTTAGCCTCGTTGGTTTTTTCTTTAAATTTTCACCTTTTTAAGGTAAAACCCCATCAATTCATTTCTTTCTATTCGTGACCCGAGTGTCTTTTGGTCCTGTAGATTTAACATTAACTATAATCCCGTAGGTCATGATGATCCCGTAGATCATCTTTTATTCGGGTCTTTATTCAACTGTATGTTTACATATAGCATCAAGGCACCTCTTTTTATGTTTGGAATTAATTAATTTTTTTTATTTCATTTAACCTTGACCGTAGTCTAAGGCTACATTTGTTTTCTTTCGAATTATCTTTCCGACCTTATGACTTTTATCGTCATTTACACGTCGGTTTGTCCTACGCTTACCGTTACCCGGTTCTTACCTATACTTCTTTACGACCCGTTGCCCGGTTTCTTTATCTTAGTGTTTTTAACTTTCTCGTTTTGCTAGTTTGCGTTTTTCCTATCTACATTCCTTTACAACCCGTCACATAGGTTCATTAATATTTCGTGCTTCCATTATTAGGTTTGCGCTTACTTGCACTACCAAGCTTTTACACTTTATTTATCTCGGTTAACTTATTCGTGTGAGATTTCATTACTCATGAACGTCAAACTTCATCCTTCATTCGACCCGTTCAACTTTAAAATAGTTGAACGTAGTTATCAAAATTTATGTTTGCAATTTTTCATCGTCTTTTAGTCATGACTCTTAATCCGAGTCCTTTGACTTTCTATTTCGCGTTCCCGTCTCTTGGTTTACGCATACGTTCAAAATCCTACCCATCTATCGGGTATCTTTACTGAAGTTATCATCAAGTAACCATTCTTATATGGTTTTAGACGTCACTTTAATTTATTTGGTCATGTTAGCGAAATTCATCGTTTTTATTCAGTCGAGTCCTTTATTCTTTAGTCCACCCCCTTTGACTTGTCTGTGTGAATTTCATCACTTATGACAGTCAAACTTTATACCCTATGTCTTAGCATTCACATTAGTTGGTTCGTATTTTCATTTACTTTAATCTTTGTCCCTTCTCTCGGGCTCGTTATTCTAACGTAATACGCTTCCGTTGTCCGACTTGCGTTTACGTTTACTATCAACATTTTACTTATTTGACTCATTTGGGTACCTTTATAATTTGTCCCATTAACCTCGTCCTTATTACATCGGATGTAAATGTGTCCGCTATAAGAAGTTCTTGGTATCATATGCCACTACTTACATGGCCAGAGTAAGCGATTAACACATGACACACATGACCTTTTTATAGTTTTCACATCACGCCCTATGTAAGTAACGCCTCTATTTAGTTTTCTTGGAAATAATATCCTGGGTAGGTATTTTATTCAGGTTTTTCAAGTTTTCTAATTTACATATGCAACAATCATTCTCTACATGTTTGCTGCATATTGCTATTTGTGCGATTAAATTTAAAACATGCACCTGATAACGCTTGCCCCGACGGGCTTTCCTTGCCATTCACCTTGTTCGCGATCGTTTCGCGATTTAGGTCCTTGGTGAGTATACTCAGCTTGTCATACCTCGGACCGTTCCACCGTCATATCCACAATTCGTTCAACTCTCGTCATCTTCAGATGCGAGCGTCCTTCAACGGATTTGAGATCACGCCTCGAACCGAACACACTTTATTCTTTAACCATGAGCTCTGATTACCAACTTGTAACACCCTTACTATTTTAAGAGAGTTCTAGTACCAATAACGACAATTAGTTGTGCATTTACATATACATATTACATATAAAAATACGGGTTTATTAAAAACTTTTACAGTTTAAAAGTTTTACAACAATGTAGTTGGGTTTGTCGTTTAAAACTTACGACATAAGGCCGTGCGGAAGCTTTAATCTCCTGTGTTCGGTTCTTCGATTAGCTTGATCATCATCCGGCATCCCGCAATATACCTATGATCAAAACCAACATGAAAGTTAGTTTTGATAGCGTAAAATGAGTTTAACCAAGTTCATAGCATCAACCAACTAATACAAAGTATATATATATAATATATATATATATATATATTATTTTTCTTTTTGGATTCAAGCCTCTCGCGATTCATGCCTCTCGCGCCACGCGAGAGGCTTCTTCTCATCTTTCGCGTGCCGCGACATCCTTCGCGTGGCGCACCGGATTTACCACACTCCCTCGTGTGGCGCGAGGGAGACCATTTTCCAGCAGGTCCATTTCTGGAACCTGCATATCTGCCCGCTATGGTTATAAATCGAAAATCAAACTTTAAAGTGCCATAACTTTCGTTCTAGTTATGCGTTTTACACGATTCTTTTTCCTACACGTCCGTAATTAAATTACGGACCCGTTTATCACCTTGGTTTGCATAAAAATGTGATTTATCCAATGTTGGCTCATAAATCCTTTAGGTGATTATTCGACCCGTTTGGCATTATTATTTCAATACATGCTCTAAAAAGAAAATAGTTAATTCCTATCATTTTACCCATCCCGGGCTTGTCAAACCTTAACGTTTTCGCTCCCATCCTAGAGTTTACGTAGGCGTTTACATTCACCGATTCATTTGTATCTATCTAAGCATTTAACCATAATTTACTTCTTAGTCTATTTTGACCCGAAAATGCTTTTGCCTATACTTTTTATATGTATCTAAGGGTTTCAAAATCAATAAACAAGTTTCTAAACAAACTCTAACGGTCGTTTACCCGGTTCGCCCGTTAAGGGCTTTTTGGTCAATTCTAGTCTCTTATTTTACGACGAAAGACTCTCACCAATTATTGACCAAATTAGCACTTTTAACTACAACATAAGTATACGTACCTGGCTCGGATCAATACATTGACCCGTTTTAACACCTTGTCTCGAAAATTTGCTAATTCATAGCAATGCTAATTCATAAGCCGCTTTATCCTGTAAGCATAAAACTCGACAAGTGCTTATTAGTCGATATTTGTCAAATGGTATCCACATTACCATTTGACCCGTTTTACTCTTTTTATTCATTAGGCTTGCTTATAGTAGCCGTTCAAAAACCCATTTTTATAATTAGCTTTTCATGGCTAATTTACCGTTCTATCTCTTTTACCATTAAACATGGTTTTTATCATTTATATTAGTTTCGACCCGTATTATTTCGCGTCGGGAACCATATCTTGAATATTATCCTTATTGTGTTTGAAACTTATAGGATGAACATTTATTTTACTAAAAGGTGTAAGTTTCACTTACCTTGCATCCGGTTATGTCCTTTTTCCACGTACTCGATCCGTTTGACCCGCTTCTTTCCCAAGTCTTCATCTAGCTTGTCTAGAGTCAAACTATCATCATTACAATTCGTAAGACGGTTAGATTAGTCATAATCGTTTATGACTATTCCATCCTACGGGTTTTATGTCGAATTTATCATTCGACCATATCAAAATTATCATTCGATCTAATCATTGGTCGGTTTGACTTTTTAAAAGTCAATTGATTTATCAACATATTCAAATGCACATTTGGTTCATTGAACTCACTTAGGCATATTTCATCCGAACTCTTAATGATATCAAATTTTACACACAACCAAGTAGACCGCGATTTCATTCAGGCATTTCATATCACTGAAAAAGGGCTGTTTTTGGTGACATGTTTAACCTGTTTACATGTCCTCAAAAATTATGATTTTTTTATGTGGCGTACCCCTCGAAGGGTTAGGCCTTGAGTTAAAATTTCAAGATCTAACTCTTTACAAAAAAATCGTAAAAATTCATTTACTAAGCTGCAATCAGATTCGTCTGTTTTGACTGCAGCTTACGGAAAAATTCATTAAAAATTCCTCATTTATCCGATTGATGAAATTCCAATTGGCGATTCTTTTAATCGCTTAAAAATATCTACAGTAGATATTTGAGATCATAAATAAATTCCTAAATTGAGTTATGACATTCGTAATGGGCTGTAAATTCTGCCAGAAAACGCAGCTTGAACCTTTGATACGGAAAAATTCATAAAATGCTCATTTTTTGTCGAAAAAATGCGATTCTAGTGGGGTTTTAAAGATATTTCATGGAATTACATTTTAGACTCAAGAAACACATGTTTTTGTCATGTTTTGTTCAGGTTATAGCCAATACAAATCGGCTGTAAATTCTGATCAGCAGCTGTTTGAATTCAACTTTCAATTTAAGCATGTTCTTGACATCATAACACTAATTTTTAGCAATCAAAACTCAAAAAACATCTCATACATGAATTTAGCATCAACAAAATCTGAATTTACTTGAGCTAGGCATGATTTCAATATATTATTGTCTAGGGTTTACTCCTAAACACTATTTCACTTCAATATCATCCATACCACAATCATGCAACATCAATTTCGAATTTCTTATGTACATCAAGAATTCTCACTTCATAAATATCAAAAATTCGACATACCTTACGATCCTCACGACTAGGTGATCGTTTCTATGTATTCATGCATCGATTTGGGGCTTGAATCAAGCTTCAATTTGTTGATTTTGAGGGTTTTTAAACCTTTCTTCTTCTCCTGGGCAATTTCACGCACGCACACATATATCCAGTCTGTGTTGTGTTTTATCTTATTCTATTTTTAATCAATATAAGTTCCCCACTTGACAACATTAGTCCCTCATGTTTTTATCTTGATAAATTGAAGCTACTACTCACCATTTATCATTTAACCACATACTACTAACTAGGTTAATTATTCCTAGTTAACTTAATAGGTTCGGGAAGTTATAACTCGTTATATTTTAAGTCCCGTTAGCTCTGGCCTTTTATATACTTTGTTTTCTCAAAGTATCTGTCCTTTTTTTAATTAATATTAGATTTGTTTACTTAAATCCTAATATTTACCGGGTAAATTTTCACCACTAACGGTATTTTAACCATCATTAACATTAACGTGGTTTGGTTACCAAACCCGTTTTTGGGGTGTTACACACTAGAACTTCCTGCTTCAAATTGAGCACCACCATTAGAACTGCCTGGCTGTGAGGGAGTGGCTTCAAAATCGAAGTTGAAATCATACAAATCTGGGTCCTCTGGGTTTGTCTTCTTCGATGCATCAGTTGTTGGTGGATCAGGTTGAGGATCAATCATCGGAGTGGGCTCAGGGGCAGTCGACGGCCCAGAAGAGGTGTCATCAGGTGCAGTGTCGGTTCTTTGTTTCTTTGGAGCTGATTCTTCAGTAACATCAGCTGTTTCTTGAATCCCAGCAGTGGAGATGGATGGAGGGTCTCCATCGCCACCCTATAAACTTCAAAGTAAAGCAGGTAGATTTTCAGAGGCCAGGGGTACAGGCTTACGTACAGTATCCTCTTCCTTATCAGACGTCACTATCTCTATTTCGCTTTCGGAGTCAGTTTCTTTACTCGAGTCTGTTTCGGATTCAGAATCAACTAAAAGAACTTCATCTTCATCATCAGCCGCCTGCTGTACATGCTGCATGAGCTGTACATCATGCTCTTCCGCTATATGTGCATTGATTGGAGGCGGAACTAGAGCAACAGGGATGACTGGAGGAGCAGGTGCGACAGGAGCTCCTTGCACAACGTCAGCAAACCTCCCATGCTTCTCAAGTGGAAACCTTGCCTCGAAATTATGATGCTTTGCTCTTTTGTTTCTACATGCATTCTCGAAGCATCCTGGCCCCATTGGCTTTAAATTGATGTAGTTCTGCCCCTTGACTAACGTTGGGTATTGTTCGTCGAGAATCATCTGGATGAACCTTGGGTATAGCATGAAAATCTTCTTTTTTGGATCATCCAACATTTTCTTCATGTTATCAAAGATGAAGGCCGAAAAGTTCTAATCCCATTCATTCACTAACGCCATGATAGCAGAAGTTTGCGTTTTGTTTAGCTGATCCCATCCACCCTTGTTTTCAGCAATACATTGAAGGAAAAAGTGAACTAGAAGCCTCCAATATGGTGGGAATAGTTTCTTCAAGACAGTTGGATAACCACCTTCATAGCTCATCCTTCTGAGAGCAGCTTGAACTCTAGCATGATCGTACAACGTTGGATGATGCGGTTGATCTCCCAATCTTAACACTTCTCGAATCACTGCTTCAGACACAATAATTTTTGTCTTCTGCACAGTAGCTTCAATAGATCCTGCTCCTTGCCTGTTTATCTTTGCTGTATTCCAAAACGTGTTAATGCAGCTGTTGCACGTGACATGATTTGCTCTTAAAGCATGCGTGAGAGGACAATTGTTCAACCCTCTAATTAGAGATCCAAATAACTCTATCTGATCTGCTGGAGGGTCCGATAAGTATCCTGCTTGATTGTGTAATTCATTGACTTCCAATTGCCGTTGGTTCCCTTCTTGTAACATTGCGCCGGCCATTTTCTGCACTAAAACAACGTCATTAGATTATTTTTAATATGAAAGTTAACTTGTATTCGAGTTAACGAAAAGTTTACAAAATCAACATGTCGAAAACTTAAACACAAGCAACTTGTCACAACAGCAATCCAAAAAGCAGTCCAAAAGTCAAGAGGTCCATTTGAAAAAGGTTCAAGTCAAGGATCAGGTCAAAGATAAGGTCAACACTGGTCAATGCCCGGAATGATAGGGTTCATTTCGGATGAACCTCTTCATCCGGAATGACAAATTCAATCCGTCCGAGATCATCCGAGATGGAATCTCCCAGTCCGGAATCATCCGTAATGATGATCCCTTGTCCGAAATCATCCGTGATGCCGCTTTGTGATCCGGAATGTTGTACCTTTAATCCGTAATCAATCCGTAATCGTCCGAAATGAGGTGAGTTGAGAGAGAAATTCAAGAGCTTTGCCCGAAATAATTCGAAATTGTGATACGGACTCTTGTCCTTTTCTCATTAAATATTCCGGATGGGTTTATGGGCCAGGCCCATTTCGGATGCTTGGTCCGAAATGATGGGCCTGTTCAGGATTGACCAAGTCAATTCCTGATGGGTCCCATCCGAAACAGTGGGCCATCCAGATCCAATTTTTTAATTATTATTTTAATCAACTTTTCAAGATAGCAAAATACCCCCTTCAAAATCAACGAAACAACCCACTGAGCAACATTAAAATATTAAGATAATAAAATAATAAAAATAATAAACTAATATTATGCACAAGGTACCAACATAGGGGTGATTTTGGGAAGATTGTCACGGGATCAAATCGTTCTCGAACTGATTAAGGGACACTTTTCAGCCCTTCGTTTACATGGACCGGTCCATGCAATTGTTGATATGTTTGTCCTCTTAAATCCACCGCTCAAACTTCAACATTTTGCTTTGCGATACGTTTAAGGTATTTTTATACTGAAACATTTGTGTGTCCCATTCCAAGGCATACCCCCGCGATCAAGGTAAGCACAACGGTTCATCGTAGCAGGTGAGTATACTGAGGTCATCCTTAAAGTTTTCAACGCCAGACTTCCTGGTGAACAGGTCAGTACTTCCGTACAGCAGAGTGACCAGAGAAGATCTGACGAAGGCGAGACAGATACCTTAAACAGTACGAATTTGGCTCTAATAGCACACGTAATTCTCTTTTTAGTGAGATTTCTTCCGTTTCGTGGTTTTGGCCCTTTTGTGGCTCTTTTTGCAAGATATCCTGACTGTGCCCAGGTTTCCATATAGTCTGGATGCAACAGAGGGACAGCCCTGATATCCCGGATGATTTATTAGTATAAAGACCCGAAACCTCAGATGTTAGCTATCTATCAACGCAGGATTTAAGACCATGAAATTATACACCGTTGGTCTGTTACCCATGAGATGTCTAGTCCATTATGTTTGTATCACTTTGCTTCTTTTTTTCTTTTTGAGAGGTAGACCTATCAACGCATCGCAGTGGAGCCTAGCCTGTTTAACATTAAAACCTTACGTGTGTTAATCAAGTTCTTTAACACGAAGACTTATTTCATATCCCAGCAACTTTTTCTCCCCCTAAATTTGTGCAAAAGTAGAATACTTTATGCCCAAATTTACCAGATGAGACACATAAAAACCCCTTTATTTATTATATACACTAAAAGGTTTTTTTTTGCTCAGTCGGTGAAGCAAATCATTTTTCAAGAGGTCTACAAGCACATTGGACCTAGAGATGCTGACAGGTTTTGTAAAGAGATCCGCTGTGTTAGCATCAGTATAGATCTGTTCAAGTATAATAAGACCTCTGTCAAAACAATCTCTTATGAAGTGAATTTTGATTTCAATGTGCTTAGTTTTGGAGTGAAAAACAGGGTTTTTAGTGATCTAGATAGCGGCATCGTTATCACAATAAATGATTGTATCAAGATAAGTCAAACCGTAATCCTCCAGCTGATGTTGCATCCAAAGAACCTGGGAGCAGTAGGCAGATACTGCAACATACTTTGCTTCCGCTGTGGAGAGAGACAATGTTTGCTGCTTCTTGCACTGCCAAGAGATACGTCTATCTCCCAAGAACTGGCATCCAGCTGATATGGACTTCCTATCCCTGTCTGTTCCTCCAAAGTTGCTATCTAAAAAGGCAAACAGATCAAAGTTTGAATCTCTGGGATACCAGAGTCCGAGTTTAGGAGCTCCCTTCAAATATCTGAAAATTCTTTTAACAGCAGTTAGATGAGAGAGTTTAGGGTTAGCCTGATAACGAGCACACTGACAGACGGCATACAGAATGTTTGGCCGACTCGCAGTCAGATACATTAGTGAGCCGATCATGGAGCGATACAACGTCTGATTAACAGGATTTCCCTCCGGATCCTCAGTCAACAACGGCCGTTCTGCAATTGGGGAGTCTATCGGCTTTGAATCTGTCATGCTAAATTTTGCAAGAACGTCATTTACATATTTACTTTGGTGAATCAAGATTCCTTGATTGTTCTGACGGACTTGCAAGCCCAGAAACACTGTCATCTCTCCTAAGGAACTCATCTCGAACTTCCTCTTCATGACTTCTTCAAACTCTTTGCAAAGCGCATCATTAGTCGATCCGAAGATGATGTCGTCAACATATATTTGAACTAGGATGATGTCTTTCTCAACACGTTTGATGAACAATGTCTGATCGATCATCCCTCGAGTGTATCCATGAGCGAGCAAATGTTCTGTTAGGGTAGCATACCATGCACGAGGTGCTTGGTGCAAGCCATACAAAGCCTTGTCCAGCTTGTAGGCATACCCTTCCTTTTCTTGATCAACAAATCCTGGCAGTTGAGCGACATAGATCTCTTCCTTGACCTTCCCATAAAGAAATGTCGTCTTGACATCCATTTGATAGACTGTAAAGCTCATAAAGGATGCATATATCAAGAAAATACGGATGGCTTCCAGCCGTGCAACTGGGGCATATACTTCATGATAATCTAAACCTTCAACCTGACTGAAACCTTGGACTATTAATCCGGCCTTATTTCTCACAATCACACCAGAATCATCTTGCTTATTAAGAAATACCCATCGTTTGCCAAGAGCTCGTTTTCCTTGGGGCAGCTTCTCAAGTTTCCATACTCCAAGCCATTCGAACTGAGTGAGCTCTTCATGCATCGCATCAACCCATCCAGGTTCCTGCAAAGTAACATTAATGTTTTTAGGCTCAATCTGTCACACCCTTTTCTGCGGCAGAAGCACGAGGTGTGATCATGAAAGGTTCTCATTGCATACGAAAGGTAAACATACTACATGCTCGTAAAAATAACTTCAAATGCTCAACATTTCATAACTTGAAAACATAAGTTTAGTGTTTACATCACGAGATAGCATAAAACATTGTCTGAAAAGTTTACAACTTTATTCAAAGATAAACATAAGCAACTTCCATGAGCAAGAGTAAGACCACGCGCACATCCACTTTAGTTACCTAAAATACATGTGAGTTTTGGAAAAACGTCAACATAATGTTGCTGTGAATTGATGCAGTTCTTGTATGGAACGTTTGTATACTTAGTATGAAAACGTGATATGCGTCTTGTAAAAATAAAGTATTCTTGTGTAAATAAAGTATTCTTATATAAATAAAGTATTCTTGTATAAATAAAGTATTCTTGTGGTATGAACTATAAAGTATTCTTGTATGTACCAGTGTTGTTAATGGGTTGCAAGGCCATTAACATGTGACACGACATAGGAAGTCACCAAACCATAGGCATTTTTCTAGTTGTCGATTCACGACGGAGACACAAAAGCGCTGCTCGGTACTAGTTTTCACCAAGAGTGTGGCTGCCCGAAAACCCATTAGATCTAACCTTTTGTTTTGCGGTCTTAGTATGTACACGATTAATGGTGCTTATGGTACCCTATTCATGACACGATTTCTCGTATCATTTCTCGTATCATTCCTTAAAACGCATCATACTTGGTACTAGTTATCACCAAGAGTGCTTCTTTTTTTGTATCATACCATTTATAAACATTGTAACATTTATAACATGTATTTTACCCCCGAAGTTATAAAACTGAAAATAGTTAAAAGAAAAGGGGAACATGAACTCACAACTTTGCGTTCCTGCGTCGTAAACTTCACCGGATTTGCTTATCTAGCGTCGTGACCTAAACGTGTTTTATTAACGTTAGTCACTAGACTTGTATCGCACAAGTACAAGTCACTATCTTTTGTATATGTGTTCTTGTGTTAACAATAATTTATATTTTTAACTATTTGTCTTACTTATATTATTTTCTCAAAAATAAATATAAGTATCTTGTATTTTTATGCCGAATTATGTATTTTGTCCACAAACTTCATTTCATGTTCATAACTTGTCCAAGTTATTTATGCTATCAAGTAATATATTTTCATAAATTTATTCTCTTGTATTTGTCTAAGTATGTTGTATGTGTATTTTTGTCTTTTCACTCCTTAGGAGTATTTAGTGTATTTTCAAGTCCTAATACACTATTACATGTAATACATACTACATACACTTAGCACAAAATTTGGTGATAAATAAATATATATATATTTTTCTAAAAAATATACATACTTAATATCAATTTTAATCTTGAAGAAATCGTTATTTCTTAACACAAAAATTAGGGAAACCTTGGTAAATGTTTTTAGACACATTTTTAGGGAATAAGTTTCTCAAAAACTTATATTTTTCTAAGTGTCAAAATTTATAGAAATTTTGATAGAGTTTCCCCTAAAAATAGAGGTTTCCCATGTTTTCAAAACATGTGTTTATTTTCTTTTAAATCATCATCAAACATCAACAACTTATTCTACACTTATCAAGTGCCAAAATCAAGTAAATCACACTACATCATGAACTCGAAGTTTTGTAAAAACTTGTAGTAACTTACCATGTTATTTAGTAGGTTTAGTTACCCCTAAAAATATGGTTGTTTGTCTGTAAATCACATTATTAAAAGATTTGGTCCTTTACAACTTGTAATCACATTTTACAAAAATGTTTATTTGTAACATCTTCTTGTTTCTCTAGTATATTTACACTCATTTTATCACCAAAAGTACTGTATGTTTAAGTAAAACCATGATCTTCTAAAAATTATATTTTAAACTTGGTTCTATTAGAAAAACCACTCATGAATCTTAGATTCACAAGATTACTAGCTTGCTTTGTTTAATATTTTTCCAAGAAATCATTCATTCATCAAGTTCATGTCTTAACAAGAAGATGATTATTTCATGTTGTTGCATAATCATCCTCCCACTTGCTAGATCATGTGTTTAATCACAATCTAGCAAGCTTTATGTGATGATCAACATCATCATTTCAACAAGCAGGAATCATTCATACACTAAACACATAGTTTCACCACTATTTCATTATGTGTAAGACTTATGTTCAAGATTCATGTTCATATACTTTAGTGTTCTTGGGTTTAACAATATATATCATCTTTTAACTATCAAGACATGAAGAAATAAGAGATCATGAGGGCTCACCACTAGCAACAAGGCTAGGGAAGTTTACTAGAACTTGAAGATGACAAAATGGTTGGATAAAAGCAAATGGGTGAGGCCCTTCAAGATCCGAGGCCACCAAACCTTCTCATCTTGTATCTTACACCTTGTGTATACTTGGAAATGGATGAGATTGAAACAAAAATAATGGTGGTGTGGTGCTTGAGGTTCGGCCGAAAGGTGGGAAGGAGGGAAGAAGATGGTGGTGTTGATGAAGTGTTGGTGATTTATGATGGATTGTGATCTAGTGTGTTATTCATATAACCCCCAACATGTGCTTTAACCAAAGGACCTTATGTCTAATAAGTACATAGCATATCTTACAACCAAATCATCAAGATCTTTTAACAAGGCCATGTGGCCGATTTTATTAAGATGTAGGGAGGGGTCTAAGTGTAACCTTTAGTTATAAAATTATCTTGTAATCCAAATCCAAGATTATGATCTTTAAGAGATCTTGTAAGATCATATGGAATCCAAGAAAGATCATGTAGGATTTTGGCAATATTATTAGAGATTTAGCAAAATTTGGTGGGACCACCCTTATGGTGACCGTCCACATATAGGGGGGGGGGGGGTTAAGTGTAAATTCCATTCCCTAATTACATAAATAAGCAAGCTTTCAAGTATAAAGTTTAGGGATTTAGGGTGTTATTATGTTATAAGAGGTGTTTTGGTGTTTGGGAACCATAACTAGCTCAGAAATAAATAAACAATGCTTCTAGCAATATTTTGGTGTTCCGGGTAATGTCCGGTTGTTCCGTTAGATACCAGTTCGTTAAAGTGCTAAAGTGCACCGTTTAGTGTCCTTTATGTCCCCTTTTGTGATACTTTCAATTCCCAACACTTAGGGAAGTATTCTGGACCAACTAGTCATATTTTTGCATGATACTATCTCGTTATAAAGCTGAATTTTTCTGAATTATATAAAATTTAGCTTTTAAAGTGTATTTCGGGTGCTTTTTAATGCGTATTTTAGCTTCCGGAAAGTCTATATATAAACCCTTGTATGTACTCTTGGGTTTTAATGTATTCTTGTCGTTAGACCTACACCTAGGCCTCAATTCTACTGTATGGCTGCTTTCTACAGAATTGTTGACACAATGTGTCTTACCGGTGAGTTTACTAGTATTTCTGACGCAACGCTGTTCATTAATGCATAAAGTAATTCTTGTAGTATAAAACGTGCATGAATTCACTTGTTTAGTATGTATTCAGACAATGTTGACATTTAAGCATATAATTGCAGTCATTAAATAATAATTAAAGTGTACGAAAAATTACCGGTTTGGTGCCAGTTGTCACACAATCTGTGATACGAAGCAAGAGTACAAGAACGAGTTGATGTCTCCAGATTTGCTACGGGTCTGAACACCAGCAGATACTGGACCGATGACATTCGTGATTGGGTGACTCTTCTGAACACGCTATGGAATTGCTGTTGCAGGGACTTGTAGGTTCGGTTGCAAATTTGAAAAGCTTCTAGATGTTATTCCAGGTGTCTCCCCCTCATTTGGTGCATCGATGTTGGTCACCAGAGGATCCACAGTACAATCCGATGGAATTGTTTCTTGAAATAGAGAAGCTCCTTGAACGTTTGACGGTCCTGCAGAGGCTTCAGAGTTGCTACCTTCACCACCAGGGGAGACTGTTGAAGGATCAGGAATCGGCTCCTGAGTAGTGGAGGAGAGACGTTGTGCTGTTGCATCCTTGCTAAATTCTGATGGATTCACAGAGAGCTTCTTGATTAAAGTCTTCAAGGGCACATCCTCGTCTTCATCTTCAAAGGGAATAAGCATCTCTGCATTTGAAACTCCTTCATCAGCAATATCATAAGACAAAATAGGAAATGACTGAAACAAGGAGGAATAATCATATAGCCAATCAGGTCCAACGCGTGTATCTTTTGGATTCTCTTCTAGCCAATCCACATGATATGCTTCCACAATCTGCTTTTTGACCTTGTTGTACACACGATAAGAAGTGTTTTTAGCGTATCCAATGAAATAGCATGGATCTCCTCGAGCTTCAAATTTTCCTTTGGAGTCCATGAGAAGAAGTACACACGGACAGCCAAAAGTGCGAAAGTGTTGCACCGAGGGATTTTGACCTTCAACGATCTCATATGGAGTTTTTATGTGACGCTTGTTGATCAATGCATGATTCTGAACATAGCAAGCTGTGTTTACTGCTTCTCCCTAGAATATGAGAGGAAGGCCTGAATCTATCAGCATTGTGTGAGCAGCTTCGATTAGAGTACGATTTCGTCTTTCTGTAACCCCATTCTGTTGAGGAGATCTAGAAGTACTGTATTGATGGCCAATTCCTTTTAGGGCACAAAATTCGTTTAGTTCAGCATTCTTGAATTCTGTCCCATTGTCACAGCGGATAATCTTCACTCGTTCATTTGACTGATTCTCCATGAGAATTACAAATTTCTTAATTAAACCAGTAGTCTCGCTTTTCTGCTCCTAGAAGAATACCCAAGTGAAACGAGAAAAATCATCTCTGATGACCAAACAATAAGCCTTTCCCCCAATACTGAGAACATTGACTGGGCCAAATAAATCCATATGCAGCAGTTCCAACACCTTTGTAGTGGTGTGAATAGGTTTGGACTTATGGGGTCGACGATGCTGCTTTCCTCGAGCACATGCTTCACAATTTTCTATTTGCATGAAATCCTTGATTGGCAAGTTCCTGACGAGACCTCCTTTTGCTAATCGATTCAAATTTTTTGTGTTCAGGTGACCCAACCGACGGTGCCACAGCATAGCATCATGTTCAGCTATTTCTGAAAACAAATAAGTAACTTGATCAGTAGGAGCTTTATTCATATAAATTACATAGGCATTTCCTCTACGTTCGGCTTCAATCAGGGACCAGTCTTCAGGTATGAGAATTCTTTGTTTCAAAATAACACAACCACTCTTAGTGAAGAGAACTTCCATTCCTTTGTCACACATCTATGATACACTCAACAGACTGTGCTTAAGCTCAGGGACATAGTTAACGTCTGAAAAGGTGAGGACGCCATTCTTGACAGTGCCTTTCATGGTGATTCTTCCTGATTCTCCTCCAGCGAAGTTGACACATCCACCGTCGAATATCTTGATATCATTCAACTGGGATATGTCTCCCGTCATGTGTCTAGAACAACCACTATTAATAAACCAAAGTCTAAAGATAGCCCTCCATAGTCGTTCCGTCTCGGTTTATGACTTTGGTTCCTCGGTCATAGCCATCAAGAACTGATGAACCTTGTCCACAGCAGCAGATTCAGACAGCTTCATTGATTCCACTTGAGCAACAACATCAGCCCAGTTGAATCCATTTTGCTCTTGAGCGATCAAAGCCCTTCCAGCTCCAGAATTTCCTTATCCACTTGAGGTTGCAGTCTCAGCAGGTGTGACGGGAACAATAGACCTTTCCGTGTTCCTTGCTGCAGCTGCCTGAGTAGCTTCATACCCTGTAAGAACCTTCTTGCAATCCCAAGCAAAATGCCCTGGTTCATAGCATCTGTAGCACCTTAGCCTGTCTTTCAGCACTCCAGGACGAGCATACATAGGACGACGTCCATATCTTTTCGCAAACTTATCTTCCTTAAATGCGGACATCGCCATCTTCTAGCTCATCCAATTCTTCTTCCACAACTTGATTAACATCTGGTGTTATCTCCCCTGAGGGCATGAGATCTCCTGCCAGGAAAGCATTGAAACTGGAGATCATGGAGGCTGCAAGAGCAAGTTTCTCTTCATTTTGTTTGGTTAAGAAAGCCATGTGATCCACTGAAGGAGAGTTCTGAGGAGCAGACTGAGTGTTTGAGCTGAAAGCAGCATTAGCATGTTGGGGTTGAGGCTGAGATTGTGACTGCACATTTGTGGAATTGACAACGGGTGCTTGAGAAGTAGGAACAGCCATCCCATACACGTAGTTTGATTTTGGTGCTGCAATGGGACTGAAAACAATGTTTGGGTTGTGATTCATAACTCTATGAACAGGACTGAAAACCAGATTTGGATGAGATTGAGACATCAGTGCAGCATTGTTGGGACTAGTTACTCCAGCAGCCATCAGTGAGTTCTTGTGATTAATTTCTCTTTGCTGATTGTCGATCTCACAAGACTTAATAGTAGCAATCAGTTCCGTCTGTGTCATTTCATTCAGATCCTTGGTATGCTTGATCATAGAAACCTCGGCATTCCATCCTTTAAGCAGAGAGTTAAGAAGCTGACGATTCATTCCACTGTTTGATATGCTAATTCCAGCGCTCACCATTTGTGACACGAGTTTGACAAACCTTCTAATATGATTTTCGACAGTTTCTCCATAGATGTGATTGAAAGAACTAAACTGTTGATTCATCATGTTGACCCGGCTAGCTTTCATGTCAGCATTTCCTTCAAACAGGTGTGTCAGTTGATCCCAAATTTCTTTTGCACTTTTTGCAGTTTCTCACTCCAATCAAAATGTCTGGACCAAGTGCCATTGACTGAGTTCCATAAGCAGCTTCATCTTCAGCAATGACTTTTCTGTCATCATCAGTGTAAATGTTCTCCGGTTTCGGAATTTGAGTTTGAGGGTCATCTTCAGTGGCGTACATGATAGTATGTGGTCCATTATTGATGCTTCTCCAAACATGAGGCTCTTTTGCCTTGCAGTACTGCTCATACCGAAACTTCCACTCGTAGTAGTCGTCCCCATACAAGAACCTTGGAACCTTGGTGGACGTGCCGATAACTTCGTCAAGTTCTTGATAGAAGGCCAAAGACTGAGTCTGGATTGCAGCAAGGGTAGCATTAGCGAGATCAGCTGCAGTCACAACACCGTTCATAACACCGGTTTGGTTCAACATGACTGAAATGAGGTCCGAAATGTGAGTCCGAATTGGTCACAGATCCGAGAGGAAACAGGTCCGAAATGAACAGTGGTCCGTAATGGGTTTTATCCGAAATAGGTCCTTATCCGTGATGATGAGTCCGAGATGAAACAAGCAATCTTCAAACACTGTGATCCAAAATGACTAACTTTAGTCCGAAATCTGATAACTCTTATCCGAAATATGATGAATGTTATCCGTAATTTGATGATTGCGATCCAAAATCTGATGATCACAATCCGAAATCTGATGAATTTTGTCCGTTATCTGATGATTGTGATCCGAAATCTGATGATCACAATCCGAAATCTGATGATGATGGTCCGAAATCAGGCAATCTTCAAGTCCGATACAACTAATGACGATCCGAAATGATCCGAAATCATCCGAAATACTTCTGAATACAGTCCGAAATCAACAGAAGCAGTCCGAAATGTACAAAACAAAACAGAAAGCCGGAACAGTAGCAGATGCGGAACAGTAACAGCGAAACAATCAACGCGATATCAGATTCGAGCCTGGAAATTGACATGCTCTGATACCAATTGTAAGTCCCGAAACCGAGATCACAATGATATCACACAACTCGTAAGGTGGCGGAATCACACAAACAAGTTGTAAGAAATAAAGAGGTGAAGAAGAAGGATGATTATATGATTTAAATGATTCAAATCTTGCATACAAGGCTTTGTCTAATACAAGATTATCTCCAAATCACCAACCATGCACCTATTACATCACTTGCTATTTATAGAAAGTGATTGGGGAGGATGCTCCCTAAATCCTAGGGCAATGACTACCCAAACAAGCCCAAAACCCATAATTAACCCAACACTCCTACTAATACAATTGATCCACTTATCCATAAACCTAATAGGGTCCAACACAATCAACCATTAACTAAACTTCACCTAGACTGTCTGGTGGAGACTTCAAATGGGGATTCTATCAAGATAAGTCAAATCCTACAGGAAGCAAGGATAGAAATCTTAAATCATAGATTTACTGCTAACCTTTTTCCAATGGATCTAGCCAGATTCGATGTCGTGTTAGGAATGGATTGGTTGGTTGCCAATCATGCAAGTATTTTATGTGATCAAAAGTCTGTAGAAGTATGCACGCCAAAAGGTATAAAGATCACAATTAAGCGAGACAAGCCAACAAGGTCAACAAAATTCATCTCTGTGATGAAAGCTGCAAGTTATGCACGGAAAGGAGGAATGGTGTATATGATTTCAATAATCATTAACACTAAAGGAAAAGAATTAAAAGATATTCCTGTAATATCTGAATTCTCAGATGTTTTTCCAGAAGAGTTACCTGCATTACCGCCAGATCGAGAAGTTGAATTTAGAATTCACCTAATACCAGGAACGGCATCGATTGCCAAAGCACCTTATCGACTAGCGCTAACGGAGATACAAGAATTGAGGTAACAGCTGCACGAACTACTTGAAAAATGTTTCATACAACCTAGTTCATAGCCATGGGGAATACCGGTGTTATTTTTCAAGAAGAAGGATGGATCGATGCGTATGTGCATTGATTACCGAGAATTGAATAAGGTTACGATTAAAAATCTGTACCCACTACCAAGAATCGGTGACCTATTCGATCAACTTCAAGGAGCCCGTTTCTTTTCTAAGATCGATTTACATTCAGGATATCATCAATTGAAAATACAGGAAGAGGACATTCCTAAAACTGCTTTCAGAACGAGGTACGATCATTATGAATTTACCGTCATGCCATTTGGATTAATCAATGCCCCAGGCGCATTTATGGATATGATGAACAGGATATGTAAACCATACCTGGATAAATTCATAATTATCTTTATAGATGATATTCTAATTTACTCTAAGAGTAAGAAAGAGCATGCGGAGCATTTGCATATACTCTTGACATTGTTGAGAAAAGAAAAAGCTTTATGATAAATTCTCAAAATGTGAATTTTGGTTGCAAGAAGTGCAATTTCTTGGACATATAGTTAATCATGAAGGAATTCATGTGGATCCCACAAAAATCGAAGCGATTACCAAATGGAAAGTCCCTGAGTCACCAACAGAATTAAGAAGTTTTCTTGGAGTGGCAGGATATTATAGACGTTTTATTCAAGATTTTTCTAGAATAGTCATTCCATTAACCAAACTAACTTGCAAAATAGTTAAGTTTGAATGGGGACCAAAACAAGAGGACGCATTCAGGATTTTAAAGCAAAAGTTAACCAACACACCAATACTTGCTTTGCCAGAAGGAACTGAGGACTTTGTAGTCTATTGTGATGCATCTAAGTTAGGATTTTTATGTGTGTTGATGCAACGTCAAAAGTTAATTGCTTATGCCTCTAGACAGCTTAAGAAACATGAAGCGAATTATACGACCATGATCTAGAGTTAGGATCCATAATTTTTGCCCTTAAGATTTGGAGACATTATCTTTATGGTAGTAAGTTTGTTGTTTTCACAGATCATAAGAGTTTAAGATATGTCTTCGGACAAAAGGAATTAAACATCAGGCAAAGACGTTGGATGGAAATTCTTAGTGACTATGATTGTGATATCCAGTATCATGCAGGAAAAGCTAATGTAGTAGATGATGCCTTAAGTAGGAAATACCATGAAAAGCCAAAAAGAGTGTGTGCTCTCAAACTAAACCTACAGGTAGATTAAAATGAGTAAATTAAAAAGATACAGGAAACAACAATCAAGGATGATACTGAATGTTTGAAAGGAATGATTAAGGAATTAGAAAAAGGAACAAATTGAATTTGGAGATTCTATAAGGAAAGAATCTGGATACCTATCCAAGGGAACCTACGCAATCAAATATTAGAAGAAGCCCACAAGTCCAAATATACGATGCGTCCTGGAAGTGACAAGATGTATCAAGACTTAAGGAACAACTTTTGGTGGACAGGAATGAAGAAAGATATAGCAAATTATGTTGCTAAATGTTTAGTTTGCTCATAAGTAAAAGCTGAACATCAGAAACCTTCAGGGTTACTACAGCAATTAGAAATGCCATTCTGGAAATGGGAATTGATAACAATGGACTTTGTTACCATATTACCCAAAACATGAAAATGTAGTGATACAATCTAGGTGATTGTAGACAGATTAACCAAATCTGCCCATTTCTTACCAATGAAAGAAACTTTCAGTATGGAACAGTTAGCCAAGTTATATGTAAATGAAATTGTTTCATTACATAGAGTTTCTTTATCTATTGTGTCTGACAGAGACAGCAGTTTCACTTCTCATTTTTGGACAAGTTTTCAAAAAGCAATGGGAACTAGATTAAATCTAAGTACAACTTATCATCCCTAAACGGATGGACAAAGTGAAAGGACAATTCAGACAATGAAAGATATGCTTAGAGCCTGTGTAATTGATTTTGGACGAAATTGGGATGATTTAGTAGAATTTTCCTACAACAATAGCTATCATACCAGCATCAATGCTGCACCATTTGAAGCACTCTATGGACGAAAATGCCGAACACCAGTCTGTTGGGCAGAGATTGGAGAAAAGCAACTATCTGGACCTGAAATTGTGCAAGAAACAACGGACAAAATTATTCAAGTCAAGGAAAGACTAAAAGCAGCACGAGATCGTCAAAAGAGTTATGCAGATAACAGGCGAAAACTGTTGGAATTTCAAGTTGGAGACAAGGTATTGTTAAAAGTTTCTCCATGGAAAGGAGTTGTCAGATTCGGTAAAAGAGGAAAGCTAAGCCCGAGGTATGTTGGACCTTTTGAAATTATCAAAACAATAGGACCAGTAGCATATCAGCTACAATTGCCAGAGGAAATGGCAGGAATACATGATGTATTTCATGTATGTAACCTCAAAAAGTGCTTAGCAGACGAATCACTGGTAAGACCTCTTCAAGACATAGAGGTAAACGAAAAGCTTAAGTTCGTAGAAAAGCCTATTCAGATTGAAGATAGAAAGATCAAGAATCTCAAACACAAGAGATTAGTTCTGGTCAAGGTAAAATGGGATTCGAAGAGAGGACCAAGATAAACATCAGAGCTCGAGTCAAAAATGCAAAGGAAGTATCCACACCTATTCTAGTGAATCTTGAGGAGGAGATTTAAAACAAGGTGGGGAGGATATAACAACCCTTGAAACCGCCCTAAAATACCCCGTATATGCGAAACCAGACCCGAATAACATTTATTTTAATTAAAAAAAATCAGATTTTTATACCTGTTGCGTGGCGCGACAGGCAGGAGAATAACCGGGCGCGTGGCGCGACAGACTTTTTTCTTGCTGGACACCCACACTGACACGTGTCAGCCACGTGTTGGACCTAGCCATTGACTCGGCAACCCTAGCCGTAGCTAGGGTGTCCTCACGGGGCGCACCAGGATCAGGTGGGAGCTGTCACGTGGCGCGACAGGCTCCGGAAAAATGTATAAATAGAGAGCCTTAGTTCAGCATTTCAAATCGTTCAAATCTCTTTTCTCTCTCTGTCTCTATAATCCGAATATTATAGCTAAAATACCCCCTTAAAACACGAAGCTCTGCCCCGTTGTAAGTATTTTAACCCCCGATCACTAATTCGTTACCCTACCCGATTGATCTAGGACCCAGTAACGCATGTCAAGGCTCTGCCTAACTAAGTCCGTTTGGGTTCTGTCTCGTATTGTATGGCTAATGTGATTGGGTTATTTTACTAACACGCGTGCATTGTATGTTTTTAATAGAAACTCAAAGAAATAATCAGGAAATATCACCAGGAAGCCCATAGGAATACCTAAGTTTACAATTTGAGTTCATTCTCTTTTCTCACAATTTGTAAGTCATTCTTTCTAATGTTTTACAAAACCCTAAATGTTTATCAGTTATACTTACAGTGATTAAGTCTTTGTATTCTACAATTGTTGTCAGTATTATGGGGTTTGTATACAGTACTTGATAATCTTCACAATTGGACATGGGTAGCCAATGTGTGATATGACCATAGTCACAGATCCGTCGAGTGACAAGTACTGAACAAGTAATTGGGAAGATATAAACATTGTAATCGCTCTTAATACTGTAAAGTTATAAAAGCTTATTTTTATAAACTAGAATATACTCGTCAATATTTCTTGCTGATAAAATATTTTTAAAACGTGTTTCAGGTAACTTAATGTGAAGCTATAAGAAGCCAGCTATGGAGCACTGAACGCTTAAAGAAAGTGGCTATAAAGTTACCTAAATAAAAAGTTTATGTTTTTCAACAACTAGGGTTTATCCCTTTAAAGATATTCTAAATGAAATATGGGTTTCATCCCATTTGTTTATTATAAAAGTTTGGTGTTTTGAAATTCTGAAATTATTTCCTAACTACGATTCTGATGTCTCATTTCCGCTGCCAAATTAATAAACACCGACACCACCGGGTTATGTTTGCGGCTCCCGCTTCCGGGGTGGGGTCGGGGGTTGTGACATATCTTTTTATATTATTTAGATAGTTTTTGTATCATCTTGATAGGTTGGTATTTTATTATTTTATGTTTTAGAGAGTCGACAAGTAGAGGTGAGTAATAGTATCTTATTGATCTTAAGTATATCCTATAAGTTCTCTATCGTGATAAAATATAATTAATTAATGCTTGTTAGAATTAATTGTGTGTAAATTGTTTTAGATGAGGAGGTTACGTATAACCATGTCTGAATGCAATTAATGAAATTAAATGAGCATTTAGAGTTAAAACCTAGTTTTAATTGTTAATCTTAGGCTGGAGGGTGTGGTTGGAGCCCCTAGGGGCTTTATCAAACCATGTAGGATTCACGTCAACCATGGAGCCTCCTTTTAATTTGGAGGTTGTGGATGGAGCCCCACCTGAACAAAATTAAAAAAAAAAATTATTGGACTAAAACTAGTGGGCCTCACCTGATCATTTCAAGCTTGGCGCTACTATGTTGGCGAAATGAAGATGGTGCCCCCCTCTTCACTTGGAGGGTGTGGTGATGGAGCCCATATGGGCGCTATACATGCTAAGGTGGCGGGGGTGACGCCCCCACACCCTCCAGCCTTAGGGGATGATTGTTTACCTCTTAATGAGACTCTTAATGGTTCAGACTTCTTACTGGTTCAGCACTTAATAGTTCAGACTGTTTGTTTTACGAGCAGATGTCTGAATGGTTCAGACATTTGCCTCTGAATGGTTAAGATTTATACAAAGTCTGAATGGTTAAGATTTATACAGAGTGTGAATGGTTCAGCACTTAATGGTTCAGACATCTTACTGGTTTAACACTTAACCATTCAGATGTTGTCAAACAGCCCCTTAGTTGTTTGTTTATTTGTTTGTTTTTTTTTGGATTTGGAATGCAGAGCAAACGAGATCATGAGGATTATATGGGCCAAAAAGGGAATCATTGATATATCATGCCTACTATATGACGAAATTCAAGGGATGAAAAGCCACCGCCATATATTTTCTTGCTGTTAGGCCGATTGGAGCATCACATGAGGCCACGGGCCTGCTGGACCTTGTATTGCTAGTCACAGTCCAGTTCGTGAATACTAATCACAAAAGGTATCATAAAAAGGGAACGCTACTTATAGATGCTGCGAAGGGGCGACTTTAGGAGCAGAAAGCTACGAAGGGCGACTTTAGGAGAAGGAAAACGGATTGGTTCAAGTTCAAGGCTTTGGATTCAAGAACCGGGTCAGGGTCGCAACTTGATATTATGTCTTGTTTGCTATTTAAGAATTGTTTGACATTCTTGTTTATGTTACTTGGTTAAACTTATTTTTTACCCGGGTTCGTGATGATTATTTGTTATTAATCGGTAATTTCTAAGTTTTAGTAATTTATTGATGGTTAAATATTAAAGTAAGAGACCTGATTATTTTTTACTAGATGTATTTGCATGCTTTATTTTAATTTATTATCTTATAATTATTCATCGTGTGTCTTTGTGAATGTCTTTCATGTATAGATGCATGTTAGGTTAGTTTGTGTTTGTAACTAGTTTATGGTTTATGCCTTTCATGTTTAATAATTTAGAGGAGTCTAGTGTTCTACATATTCTTGAGACCGGGAAGAGATAGATAGTTAGGATTGTCTTTGGTGCTAGGTATTTAGGTGCAGTGAGACCGGGAGGAGATCTGTCTAAGTGCCTAGTATTATTTGTTTTCCAAAGTCTTGTCAAGTGTTCTTAGGTTACCCTGTATGCTCTAGGGTGTATTGTGATTAGTGAGACCGAGAGAAGATCTAGTCTTTGGCTACTTTAGTATTGTTGGAGAGACCGTGAGGTGATCCAACCCATACTAGTAAGCTTTATTTGACCTTTAGGGTCGTTAGGAGAAGTTGATGAGATCGGGAGGAGATTTAGCCTGTCTTTAGCCTTATAGTGTCGTATCATTATAATCGGGTTCCATCGTAGTTACTATTGCTGAGAGAAAACCGAGAGTCACAGATAGGATTCCAAACCTGGATAGTACTTCTCCATCCTTGATTTCACCTTAATAGCCTAGCGTCTAGGTAGCTAGTTCATCTTAGTTAATATTAGGATATTAGTTAATGAATTAACTAAAACTCTCAAAATATTAAAACCAGTTAAGTAATTAGTTGGGTCAGAGTCTAGCTAGCATCGCTAGTGTCTCGTGGTTCGATACTAAGACTTCATTAGGCTTTACTACGTACGATGGGTATACTTGCCTGTCACTGGTCTAGCATTTAGAGAGTCTTAGTTTATAAATTTAAAACTAGGGTGTTTAGATTAGGTTAGTTTTTATAGACCATATTCAGAACATTATTTATCATGAGTTTAGAGGTGCAAATACCGGCCTCTTAACTTTCTGTTTTGGCAAGGTTTAGACAACCTACAAGTGTTGAGACCATCCAAGTTTACCATACTAGAAAATAAGCCTTTAATGACACGCAATGTGTGCCATTAAAGGGTATAAATGACACGCGAAAACACGTCAAGGAAGCCCCCGTCATAAAAAAAATATGACATGCTTTTGTGTGTCATATGTTTATGACACACATTTATGACACACATTCATAACACACATGTAAGACACACAATGCGTGTTAAGGAAAGCCCTGTCATAAATGAAATAAACGAAGATGATACACGTAAATGCGTGTCATGCTTTTTACCTGATTTTTTTTTTTAAATCTAGAATTATTGATTTTAACATTAAAAGACAATTATTTTACCTGTTTTTTTTATAAAATTTATATATTTTTTTTATAATTACTAATTTCCACATTAAAAGACAATTAATGTCTCATAATACAAAATTAATTACATATTTAACAAAATAATCAACTTTATAACATAATTTTGATAAATAATACAAAATAAATTACATTTATAGCGAAACAATTATCCTATATTAATAATACAACATTATGAATAGTACTTTTTATATTATATAATAATATATACATTTTTTTTCTTTACCCTATTTTATATATTAATAATACACCTATATATTATATTATATTATATTATATTATATTATATTATATTATATTATATTATATTATATTATATTATATTTTATATTATATTATATTATATTATATTATAATAATACAACCTTATAAATAGTACTTTTTATATTATAATAATATATACATTTTTTTCTTTACCCTATATCCTATATATTAATAATACAACCTTATCAATAGTACTTTTTATATTATAATAATATATACATTTTTTTCTTTACCCTATATTTATATATTAAATTGTCCTTTATCCTATATT
Source organism: Helianthus tuberosus (assembly GCA_030545235.1). Classification (NCBI taxonomy): domain Eukaryota; kingdom Viridiplantae; phylum Streptophyta; class Magnoliopsida; order Asterales; family Asteraceae; genus Helianthus; species Helianthus tuberosus. The sequence goes on along the minus strand of CM060449.1, from coordinate 52,993,442 downwards.
ATATTATATTATATTATATTATATTATATTATATTATATTATATTATATTATTAATAATACAACCTTATGAATAATATTTTTTATATTATAATAATATATACATTTTTTTCTTTACCCTATATTTTATATATTAATAATACAACCTAATGAATAGTACTTTTTATATTATAATAGTATATACATTTTTTTCTTTACTTTTTTAAGTCGGATAAATCTGGTGTCAATCGGCACTGGTATCGAAGATACTGGTACGCTCTGGTTCGGTATCATTAGTGCATTTTATATTATAATAATTTTTAAATTTGTATCACGGGTCGGGATAATTATCCTATGTATTAATAATACAACCTTATGAATAGTACTTTTTATATTATAATAATATATACATTTTTTTCTTTACCCTATATTTATATATTAAATTATCCTTTATCCTATATTTTATTTATATATATATTAATAAAACAATCTTATGAATAGTATTTTTTATATTATAATAATAAATACATTTTTTTCTTTACCCTATATTTTATATATTAATAATACAACATAATAAATAGTACTTTTTATATTATAATAATATATACATTTTTTTCTTTACTTTTTTTAGTTGGATAAATCTGGTGTCAATCGGCACTGGTATCGAAGATACTGGTACGCTCTAGTTCGGTATCATTAGTGCATTTTATATTATAATAATTTTTAAATTTTTATCACGGGTCGGGATAATTATCCTATGTATTAATAATACAACCTTATGAATAGTACTTTTTATATTATAATAATATATACATTTTTTTCTTTACTTTTTAAGTTGGATAAGCCTGGTGTCAACCGGCACTTGTATCGAAGATACTGGTACGCTCCGGTTCGGTATCATTAGTGCATTTTATATTATAATAATTTTTAAATTTGTATCACGGGTTGGGATGAGCTCCGCTTCAACCGGTACGGGTATCGAAAATACCGGTACGCTCCGGTTCGGAATCGTACTTTTTAAGTTGGATAAGCCTGGTGTCAACCGGCACTGGTATCGAAGATACGGGTACGCTCCGGTTCGGTATCATTAGTGCATTTTATATTATAATAATTTTTAAATTTGTATCACGGATCGGGATAAACTTCGTGTCAACCGGTACTAGTATCGAAAATACCGGTACGCTCCGGTTCGGTATCGTACTTTTTAAGTTGGATAAGTCAGGTGTCAACCGGCACTGGTATCGAAGATACTGGTACGCTCCGGTTCGGTATCATTAGTGCTTTTTTTATTATAATAATTTTTAAATTTGAATCACGGGTCGGGATGAGCTTCGTGTCAACCGGTACTAGTATCGAAAATATCGGTATGTTCCAGTTCGGTATCGGTACATGAAGGTAAAAACCGTCACCAGCCTGGTACAGAAAACGTCGAAAGTCAGTACCGAATTGATATTGAAAATCTTTTAGTTTGGGAAATTCGGTACTGCTACCCGGTACCATTTGCTCATCCCTAATCACGGGCACCGTACGAACAACGGTATCGTACCACTTTTTTTGTTGATTTTCTTCAACTTTTAATGATTTTTTTAGTTTCAAGGGTATGGATAAGCTCGGCGCTAACCGATACTGAATTGACACTGGTACCGAAAATACCGGTTATGGTACAGGTATATGAAGGTAAAAACCGGTAGCGAACCGGTATCAGGAACGCCAAAAGTCAGTACTGAATTGGTACTTAAGATATTTGGGTTCGGGAAATTCGGTGTTGGTACCTAATACCATTTGCTCATCTCTGACTACAAGTTTCATACGAACAACATTATTACCATACAACTTTTTTTGTTGATTTTCTTTCGGTTATTTTTTGGTGTTTTTTCTACATTTTATTTTTATTCTTGTGAACGATTCCGTGCGCAACGCGCTCGTAGTGATTTCAAAACACAAGTAAACACAGACTAAATAATAAAAGAAGTTAGCCGCAACACGACGGAATGATAAAACTAGTTAAATTTATACAACATTTTACAACATTTTTTTATAAGATATTAACAAATATTATCAATATTTCATAAAATACTAACCAACAAAATTAACAAGATATCATCAAATTGAACAATCTCCATGGGTACGCGATCATCAAATTGAACAATCTCTATTTGTAGACCAAGCGAAATTGAGGTGCGTCGGAGCCGCTGGCCGGTAAAACCTCCCAACACCGGTCACCGGTCGTCGCTTAACTCCGGCCTCCGCTTAATGTTGGCTCCCCAACAATTGGCTAACATCATGTAATCCAAGTTTTTATGGCCAGAATCGAGCAAAACGAAAAAGAAAATGAAAACCATGGGAGATCTACAATATCTCGAATCAGATCTACAACCCTTTAACCCGATCTCTGTATCTTCAGCACCAGATCAGATGAGGTGATGGACGAAGTCGTTTGTTGGCGGCAATAGCAAAAAAGAAACCTTCGTGTGAGACTTCGTTCAGATCTACCCGAATTACTCAAACATTAACACCAGCACTGTTGGTAGCACTGTTGGTACCGGAGAACTGGAGCACTAACATTTTGTTCTTATTTGATCTTCAATACTCAGTTAGAAATCTAACAAACACAACAACAAAATCAGATCGAAGGTATTAACCAATTGCATAAATTAAACAACAAACACATATGAAACTTATTGGCGAAGAAGTGGATCGCGAAGGGAAGACGTGACATGGTTTTGTTTGGGTGAAAGAAAGGTTTTGATTTTGTTTTGAGTGAAAGAAATTAGAAATCTTGCTTTTGGTTTTGATTTTGAGATGGAGGTGTGATATGAACTGAAGATTGGAATATGGAGGGTCAAGATTATTCATTTCTTTATATATATGATGGCTAAGATTATGATCCGTGTGCCGTGCGTTTATTTGTTATGGTTAAACTTAGAAAATATAATTGCTCCCAAAACCATTATTCTTCCATTTATAATTTTCAAACTTGATTGTTCTATAGTTTTATCTATTATTTTCAAACTTGATTATTCTATGTAGGGTGGTAAACAAGCTCAGAGGCTCGAGAGCTACTCGTTATCGACTCGGTTAAAAGCTCGAATGAGCAAAGCTTTAACGAGCCCGAGCTCGAGCCTAAAATAGAGCTCGTTAAGTTATTCAGCCCAAGTTCGAGCCTGAAATAAAAAGCTCGTTTAAGCTCGCGAGCCTAATCGAGCCCAAACAAAATTTTACTTATTTTATATATAATATAATAATAAGGATTATAACATTGGCCAGCTGAGCTCGAGCCGAGCTTTGGCTCGTTTAAGCGATACGGAAGCGAGCACGAGCCGAGTTTTTAGCTAGTCTGAGGTTGTTTTTAAAATAGCTTGAGCCGAGCTCAAGCTTTGGATTTTACTTGCGAGCAGAGCTAAAGCTCAAATAAGTAGGCTCGAGCTTCATAAAAACATGACGAGCCGAGCTCGAGCCCAGTCGAGCTCGGGCTCGGCCCCGGCCCGGCTCGTTTACACCTCTAATTCTATGTACTTTACATGCCTAGACAAATACTAACATAGACATGTTTAATGCTAAATAGTTAAAATATATAAAATTTGTGAGAGTAAACTACAATTTTAGTTCATGTAGTTAACACCAAATGGCACGTTGCGTCCTTATTTGACAAAATTGAACAATTAAGTTTATGTGGTTGTCGATTTGAATCAATATGGTCCATTTTAACAGTTCATGTTAGTTAGTGCTAGCACTCGATATATGTTTCGATACCAAAAAATTACATGATTTTAGATACAGCCTATGTGTAACGAATTTTATACAACCACGTCGATATAACCATAAAAACGAATACGGTACGTGTATCGGCGTTGTTTGTCGGTATTTGTTTGGCTTGTGACGATAAAAAATATCAAATATATGTGACCCGTTCGAATATAAATTTTATTGAATAGATAGCATATTTGAAATTTTATAAAGCCTTATATATTAATAAAAAACGAAAAAGGGTAATCGACGTCATTCTACAAAAGAAACCAAACCGGTGTTATACGATACTTGTTAGGGGTGCAAATGAGCCGAGTAGAGCCCAAGCTCGACCAGGCTCAAGCTCGAGCTCGATTAACTTATGAGTGCTCGGCTCGGCTCGATTCGAGCTTTGTTTTCAAAGCTCGACTCATTGGTATTTTCTCAAGCTCGAGCTCGACTCAGGCTCGGCTCGTTTATTATCTATTAATTAATATATTAAATAAAAATAACATAAATAATTTACTCAATTTATTATTATGATATAGGCAAATAAACACGTTTAATACATAAATATTTCAAGAAATTATATAGGACTAAATATAATATTCATTCATCAAAACTTAACTTGTATTTATCAAACTTGATTCTTTTTTAACTAAACTCAAATTGTGACATGACAAGTTGTTTTGTTTATTTATTGTTATATATATATATATATATATATATAGGGGAGAGTTCATTGGGGAACTCTAAAAAAGTGGGGAACAGGGGAACAAGGGCATTTTTGTCCAAAAAAAATATCTACTACACCACCCACATTCAAACAGAATCCTTTCTTTGAAACCCTAGGTTCTCTCTGAGACACCGTCATACGCCGCCACCGTCACCACCATAAACCACCACCACTACAATACGCCACCAGTATCCGCGAACGCAAATATTAAACACCACTAGCAACAACCACTGCGATTTAAGAGAAGGTCTAGCACATATTTGTTCAGATCTGTTCAATTTTTCAAATTTCGGCTGAGATTTTTCGAATCTACACTAATAATCTTCATATTTTTCAGATCTGGTTGAGGAAGACTATTACAAAACTATAGCTGTTGCCGAACTGTTGCCGATTTTGACTGAGATCTATGCAGTATTAATTTCTAGGGTTTCAGATCTTAAATCTCAGGTTAAGTTATCATTTATTTTGCGATTATCAATTAATTTTTATTTAATTTAACCTGATTTTAGGAAATTATGATTATATGTATATTTATGTTTCTGTTTTTTTAAGTTTTTTAGAAAAAAACAATTGTTTTAACATGTTAATAATTTTTAATTAAATTTCATTTATATAGAGATGTTATCTAGGTTAGATGTTATCATATTTGTTGTTGATCTGCAAATGTTAATATTCTGTTATGTTGCTCAAAACTGATAAGTTACAAGGTGCACACTAACTGCTCGATGAAATGCTTCAACCAAAATTTCTTTTAGTACTGGTATGGTTAATATTATAATATCATATAAAAAAGTCTACATAGAGCAGTGTTTTCTGTTGTGTTGTTCAAAACTGATAAGTTAGAATGTGCATACCAACTGCTTGATGAAATGCTTCAACCAAATTTTCCTTTAGTACTGGTATAGTTACTGGTGTATGTAGTCTCTCTCTTGTTGAAATCTAATTTATCGACTGCTTCCTCTTGAGATTTTCTTATCATTCTGAAAACTGATTCGCTCTTTTGAGTATTTATTTCTTTCACTTCATTTCCATTGCAATAATTCATACTTGTAACATGATATTGTGATGAAAAATGTTTAATGCCATAGTAATTTCAGTACTGTTAGCTTCTAAGCTAGGTTATGGAGTAGGAGAATAGTAATATTAGTAGATTCAATTGAGTTATTGCTTGCAAATTGCAGTTAGAGTGGGATAAATTGCGATTTAAGTTACTGTAGTTGGAGTTTTGCTGCTTAAAGTTGGTGAATGTAGGCTCTGTTATTGTGACGTGATGTTGAGATTTTAGTTTTTTCTTCATTTCTGTTGTTAGGATTTATAGTTGTAATGTGACATTGTGATTGAAAATGTGTGGTTGTATACAGTCAGAATGAATAGATGATGTGTAATGCGATAGTAATTGACTAATTTGAGTAGTTGTTTGCTTTTAAGCTAGTTTTAGAGGTGAAAATAGTTTCAGTAGGTGAATTTGACTTTCTTGCTTGCAGTTGGAGTTAGATAGATTGCGATTTAAGCTATCATTGTTGGAGTTTGCGACTTAAAACTGGGGAACTTAGGCTCTGTTACTGTAACGTGATGCTAAGATTTATGTTCTTGTTTTGATTTCTGTTGTCAGAATTTATAGTTGTAACTAGGAAAATAGTTTCATTGAATGAATTTATATTATAAGATTACATGTATACAGTTAGTAAAAAATATTTATTTAACATGTTAAGAAAATATTTATCTGCTTTTTCTTATAGTTAACATTTTAAGAATATAACTTTTTAATATAACTTGTTGTGCTTATATCAGATATCAAATGTTAAGTTTAAAACTTTCATAGGTTGTCATTTATTTTATGTGATTTATATTATAAGATTACATGTATGCAGTTAGTAAAAACATTTATTTAACATGTTAAGAAAATATTTCGTGTTAATTAAAATTGTTTCCAATGGTATATTGTCGGGAAAGCTCCTAACCTTCTACGAGGTGATGTATCTCTTATCTCACCCGGATCACTCGTGATCTAGGAAACCATGGTGACACAAGACGTACCTTGCGATTAATAAAAACTAAAATATTAGTTAATCAATATAACTTGTTGTGCTTATATCAGATATCAAATGTAAAGTTTAAAACTTTCATAGGTTGTTTGTCATTTAATTTAACTGATTTATATTATAAGGTTACGTCTATGCAGTTAGTAAAAACATTTATTTAACATGTTAAGAAAATATTTATCTGCATTTAAATGTATTTAACATGTTAAGAATGTCACTTTTTAATATAACTTGTTGTGCTTATTTCAGATATCAAATGTTAAGTTTAATACTTGCATTTGTTGTGTGTTATTTTTTTTTTTGGTGTGATTTATATTATAAGATTACATGTATGCAGTTAGTAAAAACATTTATTTAACATGTTAAGAAAATATTTATCTGCTTTTTCTTATAGTTAACTTTTTAATATAACTTGTTTTGCTTATATCAGATATCAAATGTTAAGTTTAAAACTTGCATTTGTTGTTTGTCATTTATTTTATGTGATTTATATTATAAGATGACATGTATGCAGTTAGTAAAAACATTTATTTAACATGTTAAGAAAATATTCCGTGTTAATTAAAATTGTTTCCAGTGGTATATTGTCGGGAAAGCTCCTAACTTTCTACGAGGTGATGTATCTCTTATCTCACCCGGATCACTCGTGATCTAGGAAACCATGGTGACACAAGACGTACCTTGCGATTAATAAAAACTAAAATATTAGTTAATCAATATAACTTGTTGTGCTTATATCAGATATCAAATGTAAAGTTTAAAACTTTCATAGGTTGTTTGTCATTTAATTTAACTGATTTATATTATAACGTTACGTCTATGCAGTTAGTAAAAACATTTATTTAACATGTTAAGAAAATATTTATCTGCATTTAAATGTATTTAACATGTTTAGAATGTAACTTTTTAATATAACTTGTTGTGCTTATATCAGATATCAAATGTTAAGTTTAATACTTGCATTTGTTGTGTGTTATTTTTTTTGGTGTGATTTATATTATAACAATACATGTATGCAGTTAGTAAAAACATTTATTTAACATGTTAAGAAAATATTTATCTGCCTTTTCTTATAGTTAACATTTTAAGAATATAACTTTTTAATATAACTTGTTGTGCTTATATCAGATATCAAATGTTAAGTTTAATACTTGCATTTGTTGTGTGTTATTTTTTTTTTGTTGTGATTTATATTATAAGATTACATGTATGCAGTTAGTAAAAAATTTATTTAACTTGTTAAGAAAATATTTATCTGCTTTTTCTTATAGTTAACTTTTTAATATAACTTGTTGTGCTTATATCAGATATTAAATGTTAAGTTTAAAACTTGCATTTGTTGTTTGTCATTTATTTTATGTGATTTATATTATAAGATTACATGTATGCAGTTAGTAAAAACATTTATTTAACATGTTAAGAAAATATTCCGTGTTATTTAAAATTGTTTCCAATGGTATATTGTCGGGAAAGCTCCTAACCTTCTACGAGGTGATGTATCTCTGATCTCACCCGGATCACTCGTGATCTAGGAAACCATGGTGACACAAGACGTACCTTGCGATTAATAAAAACTAACATATTAGTTAATCAATATAACTTGTTGTGCTTATATCAGATATCAAATGTAAAGTTTAAAACTTTCAAAGGTTGTTCATCATTTAATTTAACTGATTTATATTATAAGGTTACTTCTATGCAGTTAGTAAAAACATTTATTTAACATGTTAAGAGAATATTTATCTGCTTTTTAATATAGTTAACATGTTAAGAATATAAATTTTTAATATAACTTGTTGTGCTTATATCATATATTAAATGTAAATTTTAAAACTTGCATAGGTTGTTTGTCATTTAATTTAAGTGATTTATATTATAGGATTACATGTATGCAGTTAGTAAAAACATTTATTTAACATGTTAAGAAAATATTTATCTGCTTTTTTAATATAGTTAACATGGTAAGAATATAAGATATCAAATGTAAAGATTAAAAATTGCATAAGTTGTTTGCCATTTAATTTGACCTTATATTTAAAATGTTAAATAAATATTTAAGATGTTAAGAATTTGACCTTTTAATTTTTGTTGTATAAAGGTTACATTGAAAATTCAAAATGGATGGAATGAATGATAATCTTATAGTAGGACCAAGTGTAAGTACAAGTGAAGGACCAAGCGAATTTGAAGGTGAGGGTATTAAAATTTTCTCTCTGTCTTATAAATATTATTGTTATTAATATAATTATCTTTAAAACTATATATATGATTTGATTTCCCTTTTGTTTTTCTTTTCAGCATCTAATTATATGTCAACAAGTGAATTCTACAACAGTTATGCAAGTAGCACTCCTCATGGATCTTTATTTTGGGTACCAAATGTGCCAGAAGAAAATAGACTGTCTATTGATCAAAAGTTCAAAACCTTAGAGAGTGCAATTCAAGCATATTCAGAATATGCAGAAAAATGTGGTTTTGATACCAGATTGTCTACGCAAAAGCACGATAAAGATGGAAATATTAAAATAAAATATATACTTTGCAACAAAGCATTCGCTCCTGAAAATGTTAGTGTTGATACGTTGGATGAAAAAGATAGTGGTAAAAAGAAAAGAAACTCCAATCTTCAAAAGACAGATTGTAAAGCTAGAGTCACTACAAGAAAAGTGACCATTAGATACTAAATTATTAGGGACTTTTATATCAGTCTCCAATACGTAATATTTGAGACTGATTTATCAGTCACTGGTAATATTAAGGACTGATTTCTATGCACCATATATTAGTTACTAGAAATCAATCTCTAATATCTAAACACCTTAATTGAGACTGAATTTCAGTCACAAATATGTTTGCATGGTATAGCGTTTTGGAAGGACGATTATTGACTACTAAATTTTAGTCTCAAATATGTTCCCTCTATAATGAAAAATGACACATCTATGTTGGAGACTAATATTCTGTCTCCAATATAGATGGAACATGTTAGGGACTGAATATAAGTTATTAATATTTTCAAGACAACCATAATTAGGGACTGATATTCAGTTTTGAATACCTTTTTATATAGGAAATGATTGGTGACTAATTTTTAGTGTCCAAATATGTTATAACTTTCGAAAATTTATTAGGAACTGATTTTCAGTCTCCAAAGTTTTATACAGACATAAGAAACAGTGACTGATAATTAGTCTCTAATAATCGATACAAATAATTGTATTTTACAGAAGAAATTACGAACTCAAAATTAGTCCTCATATTTATTGTAACATACTACATTATGGACTAGTATTTAGTTTAAGAAAAGAATTTTTTTTTATAAACAAGCCTAACCCGAGCTTCACTTATCAGGCTCCAGCATAGTTACGTTTAGGCTCCGGGTTTGATCGGAGATAAATCACCTCGTAGAAGGTTGGGGGTTTTCCTGACAATATACCATCGCGAATATTTATGACTAGTTAAATAATTTAAAAAGACTAAACATTTGTTTATAAATAAAAAAAACAAGTTCTTAACATGTTAAATATTTTTTTAATATCATAAAATATTTTCTTAACATGTTAAATATATTTTATTGTTTATTTAAAAAAATATTTTATATTAATATGAAATATAATTTGATTTTTCAACTTTATGTGTTGTATCTCATATAAGCTCAACAAATTATATTGACTCGAACCTAGTTGATTAATGCAAACTCTCATTTAACATGTTAAAATTTATTATACAAAATTTATTTTAATATGTTTGGTCAAATAAAGTCAAATCGAGCTTAATTGATCAATGCAAACAATTATTTAACATGTTAAATTTATTTATTTTAACATTTTGAGCCCGCATAGACTACAAACAAAACTTTAATATAATATTTCAAACTCTATTATGAAATTCAATATATAATTTGGTCAAATAAAGTTGAATCGCATCTAGTTGATCAATGCAAACTCTCTTTGAACATGTTAAAGTTTATCATACAAAACTTGTCTTAATATGTTTGGTAAAATAAAATCGAGTTTACTTGATAAATGCAACACTCGTTTAACATGTTAAATTAAATTTTTAAACATTTTGAGCCCGCGTAGACTTCAAACAAAACTTTAATTTAATATTTCGAACTATAATCTGAAATTCAATATAGAACTTGGTCAAAAAAAGTTGACTCGTACCTAGTTGATCAATGCAAACTCTCGTTTAAGATGTTAAAGTTTATGGTCCAAAAGTTATTTTAACATGTTTGGTCAAATAAAGTTAAAACGAACCTAGTTGATCAATGTTAACTCTCATTTAACATGTTGAAGTTTATCATACAAAACTTATTTTAACATGTTTGGTCAAACAAAGTCGAATCAAGTTTAGTTGATTAATGTAAACGCTCATTTAACATGTTAAATTTATTTATTATAATATCTTGAGCCCGTATAGACTCCATACAAAACTTTATTTTAATATTTTAAACTCTAATCAGAAATTAAATAGGTCATTTCATCAAATAAAGTTGAAACGAACCTAGTTAATCAATGTTAACTCTCATTTAACATGTTAACTTTTATCCTACAAAACTTTTTTTTTCACATGTTTGGTGAAATAAAGTCGAATAGAGTTTAACTGGTCTTTGCAAACGCTCATTTAATATGTTAAACTTATTTATTTTAATATTTTGAGCCTATTGAGCCTATATTGACTCCACATAAAACTTTATTTTAATATTTTGAACTCTAATCTGAAATTCAATATATAATTTGGTAAGCAAAGTTGAATCGAATCTAGTTGATCAATGCAAACTATCATTTAACATGTCAAATTTATATATATTTATCTAACATCAAATATTAACCCTAGTTGATCAATTCTTGCTTTATTAACCCTAGAAACTTTTCACAACTAATCCGAATCGAATATTATATATGCAAACTTCACATGATTCAGATCATATTGTAATAACATAAGGTTTATACACAAATAAAAACATAATACACATAATTACAAGAAGAAAACAATATTATAAATAGTTTTGTTGCCTTTAAAGCTGCATATATCCAGTTGTGTCAATAAGAACAACGTCTGACCCGTTCGGGTAGCCTCCTGAATTGCTTCCTTAGCAACGATATACCTGTATGTACGAGACTTTGTAAGTAGCTTGAATTGAACTTTCAAGGATCTGTTAGGTTCTTGAGTAACATTTAAAGCCACTGTAGTCTAATGTTGAGAATAAAAATATTAATTAAGATGTTAAAAATTCACTTCAGATCTAACAAGAATACTTCAGATCAATGAGCCACAACACGAATTTCACTTCAAAAAAGTAATTAAAATCTAGATCATCGTCGGTGAATACCTGTATATCAACATACGAATGAATCTAATCACTTAATCACACACTAAGAATAGAATTAACAGACCTGGTCATCTTAAGCACGAACAATGGAAGAACTAATTAACAGACCTGATCATCTTAAGCACGAACAATGGAAGAACTAACAGATCTGTTCATCTTTGAAACCGCTGGAACAAAATCGGAATCAAAAGTAACAGATCTGATCATCTCTTAAACCGCCGGAACAATATCGGAATCAGAATTAACAAATCTAAGCATCTTTCAAACAGTCGGAAGGAGATCGAGATCGAAATCAGAATTAACATCTCTGATCATCTCTGAAACCGCTGGAAAGAGATCGGATTTGGAAGCCGGAAGCAAAGAATAAGTGGGTGTCGTGTGGCAGAGGGTTGAGTTCTCTGGCAAGCTACTCAATACTCTCCAGAGACCTAATTAAAACTTTTCATAAATTCCAAATATGCCCCTCCGTGTTTTTTAAACCTTACAAGTCTAATCTAATCTTAACCATTGATCAAATTAATCCAAGGGTGTTCCCCGGTTCCCCACTTTTTTGGTGTTCCCCAATGAACCTCACACTATATATATATATATATATATATGCTATGTTACAATTCCATGACATACATTGATTTCTTTTATTCGAAATTCAAAGTAGGATAAGATATAATATTAATATATTTTATTTAATTAATATAAGATAAATAAAAAAGAGAGGTGGGAAAACTAAAAAGCGGATGTCTCAAATAGATGACACGTAACATATATTGATTTTTTATTTTATATATCTATATATATATATATATATATATATAAATTTCGATGTTGAATGTTTTCTAAAAGGTATAATTTTATATATACCGTATATAATAATTACTTTAATAAAAATTCATACTGATGTAATGTATTTCAAAAGGTATTTTATTTTAAGTGAAAAATTTAGGGGAGAATTACAAGGGAATAAATTTAAGTAGGAGGAAAATTTTAAAAATTGAAATTTGTTTATTGTTGCAAAGGAAGGAAACAAATATTTAACTGGCATAAGTAAAAGATGACAATTTTTATGACATAACAAATGTGTGTCATAACATGAAAAATTGTGTGTCATAAATTCTTCAAATTTAAGAAAAGATGACGGTTTTTATGATATACAAAAATGTGTGTCATAAATTCTTCATATTTTACAAATGATGACATTTTTTTATGACACACATTTTTTGCATGTCATAAAATTAGTGTGTGTCGTTGTTCGTGTGTCATTAAAGGTCTTTTTTCTAGTTAGTTCGTATGGCAAGACTTGTGTTTTGGTAAAGGTGTAAACCACGGAAGCCTTGGCTACCCAAATTGGTTCCACCACCTCACTTGATGATTTATCATATTCAACTAAGTAGTTTCCTGGTCCTAAAGTAAGTTAACCCCGCCTCGCCTCCAACATTTGCCATGTTAGGTATGACACGCCCGGGTTGTTCTTATTTGGCTACTTAGTATCTTATTAGATTAGTTATACTTTTATTTTCATTCATGACCAACCGGGCTATCAACTATGTTGATAACCTTGTGCTTTGGTGAATTCATACAATGATGTTTAACGGATGTTTATCATCCTACCTCCATTCTTGACCTACATGATATCTATGATTAATACATGATGGACTAAATAAACAGCCTATAATATATCCTATGTAAAATATAATATACTTAACCTAATTCTTAATGTTAACCGAGTTATGGTTATATGTCATGAAGGTAGGTTATATTATCTTTGTTCTTTATTCCTCATTTATGATCCTAATGGGCACGTTAGGACCCATGAAAACACATTAAAACATAGTGTCCAAACAAGTGTATAGATGAAATCTATTTTTATACGTATACTTTTTGTACTTAATTCCGAATCCGAACTTCTCACAAACTCTAAATACTCACACACCTTCGTTTTCCCCATGTAGGGTAACCACGGTGTTCTCATCTCAACAACTTTTAAATTCGCGGTTTACTCGGAAAGCTTGCAAAACCGTGAGTGTACATGACCCCTTTTTATTTTAACAGTTTTGGGTGCAATATGTGTAACTTATAAAAAATGCACACATATACTTATAAACATGCTTATAAACAAACAATCCAATATACATGCTTGATACGATATACTAGAACTCATATATGATACTTGTTGCTTTATACTTGTCATTAACTTCGTACGAGCCTCCCTTAACATGTATAGCGCTATAGGATTAACGCACCGTCTGTATTCTTTAAGTCATGTTAAATAAACAAAACAGTCTTATCATTGCTACGACAGGATTACGCTAGCGGGAATCTTTGGGTTGACGACTATAAATTGCATGATAGTAATGCCATGTTAGGTCTTAGTATCCTAATTTTGCCATGTGGATTCATTTAAACATTTATACTTATGCTAGTAATCAAACTTGAATGTTCGCCAATACTTTTTTGTTGACATGTACTTAATACGTATTGCAGGGAATTGATGATGATGATGATGATGACAATGAACGGAATCTAGTAGGATTGACTAGAAACCCATTTTTAATTTTAGTACTTGTATTTTATTTTCCTTGTTCAAGTGTTGTAACTTTTCTTCCAAACATTGTATTTTATTTTAGTATGAATGAAATATTGATTATTAAATATTGTCACAATTAGCATTATGAAGTCTCTTGCAATCTCGTTTTCGTTTCACTCTAATGTTTCCGCCATCGGTTGGGGTGTGACATTGTATGTGTTTCTTATATAGCATATGGAAATAAGGTTGGTAATAATACCTAATTACTAGTAGGGATGGCAATGGGTTAGGTTCAAGTCGGGTATTGGTAATCCCATACCCATACCCGCTTGTAAAATCGTGTCCCATACCTGACCCAATACCCGTCGGATATACCTGCGGGTATCGGGTATACCCATTAATTTGTTAAAAGATATAAGTTGGGGGGTTCCAAATACATTTGTGAGTAAACTGCCAAAATGCTCCCTGAGGTTTAGTCACTTTTGTCCAAAACTCAAACCTTTTGAATCTGGGTCCCTGTGGTTTCAATTTTGTTGCCATTTTCATCCAAAATCAAAATCTGGTCAGATTTTTCAGTTAACATCCAACTTTTTGGTCTTTTTTCTCCCTTTTAATGAAGGGCAAAATCGTCTTTTAACGTTTTATTATAAAAATTTTAAAAATCTGACAATTTTACCCTGTATTAAAACGGAGAAAAAAGACAAACAAACTTAATGCTAACTGAAAAATCTGACGAGAATTTGATTTTGGATGAAAATAGCAACAAAATTGAAACCATAGGGACCCAGATTCAAAAGGTTTGAGTTTTGGACTAAAGTGACAAAAATGACTAAACCTTAGGGACTATTTTGGCAGTTTACTCTACATTTTTTACTATTATAATTATTATATATTTTATTTATACAACAACTATTATAAATAAAAAACGTACATTACATAATATAAGTTTTATCATAAATTAACAATAACTCTATAATATTTATACACTTATATGTATATACTTCACCACATACAAAATATAAATACTATTATCAAACACATATACTAAAAGAAAAGTTATTTTTTTCACATTATAAACATACTAAAATAAATCACTAGTAGACAAGGGTTAATGGAAAATAAAAATATAAATTAAAAAATTTGGGTATATGATCGGGTATATAGTTCGGGTAAACGGGTATGTGGTTTCGGGTAATCAGGTCGGGTATCATCTAATCCCATACCCGCAATTTGTTTAAAACTAATCCCATACCCGGCCCCATACCCGTCGGGTATCGGGTAAACCCGTCCCATTTGTGTCGGGTTTCAGGTATACCCATCGGACTCGGGTACTTTTGCCATCCCTACTAATTAGCGACGACGAATAAACTGAAACAACAAATGCCGTGCGGAGGAATGAACGTGACCAACAAGGAGAGCTCGATAATCTCTTTCCTATGGCGATAGCGATGCTATCAACAACAAAAGAAACAATGCAGCTGGTGATTTAGCGGTTGCAGCGGAACGAAACAAAGGTTGTGGATAGTGCCATGAATGGTGTAGTCGAGACATGGTTTTTTTTAAAGGTAAAATTCATTAAAAACACCGGCCAACCGAACCCCCATAAAAAACGAAGGGATGGAACCTCCAAAAATTACAACATATACAAAGGAGAAGAACACCAATTGTTCCAAACTACATTCTTATGTTTGGATCTACATTTCAACCAAAGGAAACCTACGGCTTTCACCTCCCCGAAAATTTCTAAACAACACCCTTTACCATTTGAAAAACATTTTTCATTATGCGCTTTCCAAATGCACCAGCAGGTTACCATAATTATCCCTCTGACAATGTCCCTAGCTTCCGATCCAAACCTGAGGCCTTTATGAATGTCCAGAAGATCCCCGAACGAGAACGCAAAGATTGGAGGAATTTTGATCCACTCACTGATTTTACACCACACCGAATCCGTAATTCTACAAGACGTAAATAAATGTTAAACAGTTTCACTTGCCTCCCCACATAGAACACATACCGTCGATTCCACCGAGATGTTCCTCCTTGCCAGCGCCTCTCTTGTAGGGATCCGATTAAGTTCCGTTCCCCAGACGAAAATCTTACATTTAGACTGGACCCAACCACCCTTCCACAATTTAGGGACTTGCTCCGAAGGCGGAGGTTTAGTAAGCAACGATTTGAAAGATGAAGTGGAGAACTTCCCAGTAGCATCCGGAGCCCACTGCCATTTGTCACTGTAACCCGCAGTTCGAACCGAACTAAGCTGAGATAGACAATCCGACAGTTCGTTGGACTCTTTAGTATTCAACACATTTTTGGCCCAACACCACCTCCACTGCCCAACCAAGCCGAACTAAGATGATATAGACAATCCGACAGTTCGTTGGACTCTTCAGTATTCAGCACATTTCTGGCCCAACACCACCTCCACTCTTCAGTATTCGAGACATGGTGGTTTGGGTGTGTCGGAGTTGTCGTACTTCATTGAACGCCACTATGTTCCATGACGGTTGATGCGCATCGCTCCTCGATAACTACGATTCTGACTCAACACGATGGTTGGAGTTCCTAGTTGCATTTATGGATTGTGAGGGTGGGAGGAAAAAGTATCTCATATGTTCTTGTGTGAGTGACTACTGAATTATTGTCCTTTAAGAGGTCAGCGAAATGGTCACTGATCCGCGCCCCTTAAATGATCGTCATTTATGGTTCCTAGTTACGTAAGCGTTTAGAGTGACGGTTTCAATATGGGGAAAGAGAATTGAGTTTTCAAAATGATTTAAATGTACTCTAAGATTGGTGGGTGTGGTTTAAAGCCCCTAGAGGCTTTATCATGCCACGTAAGCGTCATGTAGATTTTGAGATAAAAATAACGCCCCCTTTAACAATGATGGTATGGGATAAAGCTGTAACACCCCGAAAATGGGTTTGGTAATCAAACCCCGTTAATACTAAAAGACAGGTAAAGTACCATTAGTTGTAAAAATTAACCCGATAAATATTAGTATTTAAATAAATAAACCTAATATTAAATAAAAGTTGAACAAATCCTTTTGAGGGAAATAAAGTATATAGAAGGCCCGAGTTAACGGGACTTAAAATAAAATGGGTTAGGACTTTCTGAACCCATTAAGTTAACTAGGAATAATTAACCTAGTTAGTAATATGTGATTATGTAATAAATTGCAACTTATAGCTTCTTTTGAGAAAGATAAAACACAAGGGACTAATGTTGCCAAGTGGGCAAACTAGTTTTAATAAAAATAAATAAATAAAATCACAACACACACTAAGTGTGTGTGTGCGTGCGTTTGGGGTGACCAGGGGCAAAGAACTAGGGGTGTTAACCCTAGTTCAACTAATTCCTTCAAATTGAAAGACTAATTGAAGCCCGAATTCGGATTTGAACATATATTAGCGATCACCTAATCATGGGAATCGTGAGGTATGTCCAAATTTGTATTTTCGTGAAGTTTTGAAATCTTGATAATCATGCATGAATGAAATTTTAGTATGAATGACGAATATTATAGCAAAATTGATACGTGTATGAATCTAGGAACAAACCCTAGATGAGAAATTGGTAAAATAGTGCCATAGAACTAGAGATTCAACTAAAGACCTTGTAGGTGATAAGTGGGTTTTATGGCACTATGATGAATACTAGAAAAGTGATGATAAATATGTGAAAATTTGTTGTTGTAATATAAGTCTAGGTGTTGTTATGCATGCTAGACATAGAGACTTGTGAATGATGTTGAAACTTGGCAAATAACTAGTTGAGAAACTTGATTTATGAAAGTATGAAAATCATGCCCACAAGGTGTTTGCTAAAATGTCTAAACGAACACTAATATGTTGAAATTTTGAAAGAAACGTGTAATTGAATAATATGACAAATTGTGCGAAGTATGAACCGATAAGGGTTCAAAGCATAAAGTTAATCTAGACTTAATTGTGTAAATCAAGTGATCAAAAGTAGTTAACTTTTGATAAGTTAAATTAATAAATAATAAGGTCGAACAATAGTTTCGACATAGAAAATACGTAAGGTGGAAAAGTCGTGATTATTAATGACTAATCTAACCACCTTTGAATGATGACGATAGTTTGACACTTAACGAGCAGGGTGGAGACTTGGGAAGAAACGGGTCAAACGAATCAAGAAGGAAAAGAAAAGCGTAGCTCGGATACGAGGTAAGTTAAGCTTACGCCTTTTTATTCTTACTACCAAATACTTATAATACACGTCGGAATAAGTGGGAATGTCAAGAAATCATAAGTTATGGTAAAAAGGGCAAAAACGATAGAATGGTAATCCGGACATGGGTTAACGAATAAATAAAAAGGATTTGAAAGGACATCATTTGACATGAGTCAAAATGGGTCAAACAAAGCAAGAAACGACTTTTAAGCAAGATGAATTCAAAGATTAAAACGGAATAGGTTAAAGGGATGAAATGGTAATTTAATACCATCTCATAATTATAATTAGTCACTTCGACTAATCGGGTCAAATGGTGTTGTTAACACCATCTATCAATAATATTTGATGATCGCTTGTTGAGTTTGTGATCACAGGAATTAACACATGGTTCGCATGGCTATTAACTAGAAATTAATAGCGAAAGGTATTCAAACGGGTCAATCTTATTACCCGAGTCAGGTACGCATGCTTAGAATTATAGCTAAAAGCGACATTTTGGTCAAATAATAGTAGAAGTCCTTCGTCGCATAAATGAAGGGCCAAAATTGACCAAAAAGCCCTTGAGGGGTAAATAGGGCAAACAACTTTTAAAAAGTTGTTTTGAAATAAGCGTCTTGTTTAAATTGAGTCTTTGGAATTCGTATAAAAAATGGGGATAGGATGTAACCCAATAGAAGCATGATTTAAGTCTAAAGATGTACTTAAATACCCTTAACGGGTCAAAATAAGCATACGAGCGAAATCGGGTTAAAATATATAAGAAACCCGCAATTAGAACCTAAGATGGTAGAAAATATTGAATTGAAGTGGTTCATGTGAAATAATGATCAAACAAATATGTTTGTTTGATAAATGCGTAAACGGGTCAAAATTTTGTAAAAAGATAATAAGCCGAAGGCATAAAAGTCTCAAAATTTATTATGCCGGATGTCGGATTTTAACTCCATATGATGGAGAATTAAATTACAAACACGTAGGAAGAAACGGTAGGTCAAACAGACACGCAGATTAAAAGTTATGAAGGTTTTCGTTTTAGAAAACGACAAACTTGGAAAATCCTGCAGAGGCCACCGTAAGACGGTAGCCTTAAAGTCTTTACGCCACACACCCACTACTTTACGGTGGAAAAATCAACATTCAGGGGCTACCGTAAATTACGGTAGCTTACGGTAGCCACCGTAATTTACGGTAGACCCTGTACAAAAATGTATTTTAATTAGTTTTGCTTCCCGGAGTCGTTTAGACACGTTTTAAACCCCGTATGACTAAAGCATTTCATGTTTATGAAATGTAGGTACATTTTGGATGCCGGAAGACGATCATGCTCAACGAAGAACCGAACACGATAAAGATACATGCTTCCGCACATCGCCTCGTCATAAATTTTAAACAACGAATCCGATCACGTTATGTTGAATAACTTATGATTTGTAAAAGTTTTAATAAATCCGTATTTTTATAGTATGTGTAGTCATAACTACACATCTAATTGTTGGTATTTACATGCAAAACCATTAAATAGTAACTAGGGTCTTACAAGTTGGTATCAGAGCCCTGGTTTAAGAGATTCAAGTATGGTGAGGAAAACCATGCTTGGACTTAAACCTTATGCTCTTGATAAAGATTGGTGTTCGGTTCGAGGCTTGATCGCAAATCCGGTAAGTACATGTATGTTAATAGTTTAGCATGCTAAAGTGTTGTAAACAACACAAGGGCTATCGTGTGATACACGTTACCTCAATTAAATGATAAATATAGTTGACGAAATCGTGCGCGATGACACATATAGTAGAAAAGCCTTGTATTATGATACGGGCGTTTAGTAAAGTTGACATTACTAACTTTTGTGAATGTCTAAATTGAAGGACACTTGCATTTAAAGATGACAAGGGTTGAACAAATTAAGGATATGATAGAGGAACGGTCCGAAGTATGACAAGAGAAGCATGCTCACCAAGGACTAAATCGCGTAATGACCGCGAACAAGGTTAATGGCAAGGAACGCCCGTCGAGGCAAGCATTACCAGGTGCACGCTTTTAAATATAATCGCACAAATAGCAATATGCAACAAACATGTAGAGAATGATTGTTGCATATGTAAATTAGAAACTTGGAAAAACCTTAATAGAATACCTATCCAGGATATTATTTCCAAGAAAACTAAATAGAGGCGTTACTTACATAGGGCGTGATGTGAAAACTATAAAAAGGTCATGTGTGTCATGTGTTAATCGCTTACTCTGGCCAAGTAAGTAGTGGCATATGATACCATGAACTTCTTATAGCGGACACATTTACATCCGATGTAGTAAGGACAGGGTAAATGGGACAAATTAAAAGTACCCAAATGAATCAAATGAGTAAAATATTTGATTAAAATGTAAACGCACAGCCGGGTGACGGAAGCGTATTACATTAGGATAATGAGCCCGAGTGAAGGGACAAAGATTAATGTAAAACGATTAAGATATGCATTGTGAGGAGTGTACTTACACTCGAACCCGGAGAATGCAAATATGACTCTTAACGGGCCGTTTTTGTAAAACGCCATACTTGAGGACAAAGTCGAAATATAAAAGTAAAACGAAGTCTTGATGCATACCGGAAGGGTTGCAACAATAACGACTTCGGTAAAACACCCGGTTGATGGGTAAGGAGTTAAGCACGTGAGTAGACCAAGAAAACGGGAAGTCGAATGGAAAGTCAAAAGACTCGGGTTCTGAGTCATGACTAAAAGACGACAATATGATGTAAATAGAAATTTTGATAAATTATGTTCAACTAATTTAAAGTTGGACGGGTCGAACAAACAATAAAGTTTGACATCCATAAATGATAAAATTTCACATGAATAAGTCAAACGAGTTGAATGTAATATAATGCCGGATGGCATGAGTAAGCGCAAGCGGGATAACGGTAGCGTTAAAAGCAAAAGAATAATGCGCCCTGTAATGGGACACAATCAAATACGAATATATGTAACTGGGTAATAGTGAGCATAAGATGAACCGACGCATAAATGAAATGAGAAGTCATAAAGTCGGAAAATTTGTTCGAAAGAAAACAAATATAGCCTTAGACTACGGTCAAAGGTCAAAGGAAATACAAAAGCGAAAATAAATGACTTTGAACATAAAAGGGTGCGTTAACGTCATGTACCTTTGAATAAAGACTTGAATAAAGGATGATCTACGGGGTTATCATAACCTACAAGATTATAATGAGGCTAAGGTCTGCGGGACCAAGAAGACCTTCGGGTCGCAAATAGAAAGAAACAAATTGTTTAGGGTTTCACCTTAATAAGGTAAAAAGGTGAAAATATAAAGAAATAGCCTACGAGGCTAAGTGAAAGAACCTACGGGTTAATAGTATAAACGAGGAAACGAGTTGTAACTTCCCGCGTAAAAATAATAATGGGAGATAAAGTTAGTATAAAAGCGATAGGTTTCGCTAAGCTAATTAAATGGGTTAAAAGCGAAGAGATTGTGAAAGGTCTGGTGGACAAAAGTGAAGAATTTCACTAAAACATTTAAACGGGTAAAAAAAATGATGACAAAATAGTTCACAATTATTTAAATTGTGTTACGTCACAAAAGTGGGTGAAGTCATTACCGAAATGACAACGAAAGGGGGTAAATCCTTGGACGTAAATTCCTTGGAATTGACATGAGTTAAAAACAAAACGTTAAACTAAAAATTCAATTTTTGGTAAGAAACAACGTTTTAACACATATGAATACTATGAGACGAATTCGGAAATGAATAAATCAAAGAATGCGGGTCTTAACACCGATGGGTGCGAGACGATATGTTCGAAAAGAAGAAACATGATAGAGAAAAGTTGAATTAGACTTAAAACATGACGTGACACGCTCACGGACAAGAAAAGAAATATAGAAAATGATATAGAATACAATCAAGTCATAGCATGAGTTACGAGATATGAAAATTAGAAAACATGCAAAAGGCCAGATTGGCAATAAGATATACCCGAATGCCGGGGAATAAAGAGACGGCGACTAATCAGTCTAGCCGGTAAAACCTTTTAAAGTCGGAACAGTGTTACGACTTATACAAAACGCTTGTTGAATTAGGATTTGTTTGAAGTAAACATGTTGAAAATGAATACAACCGAGTGATTAGATGACAACTCAGTCAGATAAGAGACTAAAATAAGAAATACAAGCTGAAAGTATCAGCCCACGAGGCTTTACACACGAAGGACGTACGCGTCAGTATGAATGAAAACTTCTAATCGAAAGAAACGTGGACCTTAAAACCGAAACTAGGTCCGTTTGATTAAACCAATGAACTACGTAAATAAGGTTTCAGGGACGAAACCTCTTTAAGGGGGGTAGACTTGTAACACCCCGAAAACGGGTTTGGTAATCAAACCTCGTTAATACTAAAAGATAGGTAAAGTACCGTTAGTTGTAAAAATTAACCCGATAAATATTAGGATTTAAATAAATAAACCTAATATTAAATAAAAGTTGAATTAATCCTTTTGAGGGAAATAAAGTATATAGAAGGCCCGAGTTAACGGGACTTAAAATAAAATCGGTTATGACTTTCTGAACCCATTAAGTTAACTAGAAATAATTAACCTAGTTAGTAATATGTGATTATGTAATAAATTGCAAGTTATAGCTTCTTTTGAGAAAGATAAAACACAAGGGACTAATGTTGCCAAGTGGGCAAACTAGTTTTAATAAAAATAAATAAATAAAATCACAACACACACTAAGTGTGTGTGTGCGTGCGTTTGGGGCGACCAAGAGCAAAGAACTAGGGGTGTTAACCCTAGTTCAACTAATCCCTTCAAATTGAAAGACTAATTGAAGCCCGAATTCGGATTTGAACATATATTAGCGATCACCTAATCATGGGAATCATGAGGTATGTCCAAATTTGTATTTTGGTGAAGTTTTGAAATCTTGATAATCTTGCATGAATGAAATTTTAGTATGAATGACGAATATTATAGCAAAATTGATACGTGTATGAATCTAGGAACAAACCCTAGATGAGAAATTGGTAAAATAGTGCCATAGAACTATAGATTCAACTAAAGACCTTGTAGGTGATAAGTGGGTTTTATGGCACTATGATGAATACTAGAAAAGTGATGATAAATATGTGAAAATTTGTTGTTGTGATATAAGTCTAGGTGTTGTTATGCATGCTAGACATAGAGACTTGTGAATGATGTTGAAACTTGGCAAATAACTAGTTGAGAAACTTGATTTATGAAAGTATGAAAATCATGCCCACAAGGTGTTTGCTAAAATGTCTAAACGAACACTAATGTGGTACCCGAGGAAAATCTACAGTCATCCTGATCTAACACCTTGTTGTTTGTGATACTTATCAAATTTCGGGACGAAATTTCTTTCAAGTTGGGGATGATGTGACAACCCGAATATTTAAGGTTAGCACTACTGAAATTCCACAACCTTTGGCGTGTGTCTTGACGTTAATTGCCTATTTATTGAAAACGGGTGAGACTTGTTTGATTATGTTCGTGCACCACTAAATGTTTAAGCGTGTATATTGGTTAGTTATGCATGAACTCATCAAATGTTTATTCATGTATGTTTGTTAATTATATCGGAACCGTAATTGTATAGGTGTGGGTTAGTTAGTGTAAAAACTCATACTATTTTAGTTGGGCCACAAACTCACTCGGCACATACACTCCTCAAGAAGATGGGCCTCTCCCATCTTGGCCCACACTTTGGATTGGCCTGAAGCATATGTTACGTAAATATATGAGGGGGTTAGTATGTTACGTATTGTGTGAGGATCAAGATTAGCCAACCCTACTCTCTCCCCTCCCTCAAGACTCGACGGCAGTCACCTTATTCCCATTCGAAGCCCTCCATTAATCGCTCCAACATCTTCTTAGGATACCTGATCTCGAGGTTAGCGATGCCAGCATTGTTCGTTTATATATTTGTAGTTCTTGATTATGTATGCTTGTCTATGATTTAGAGTTTGGGTGGTAGCCTAATATGATTAGTGTTATACGAATCTGTGCATTGATCGTGACGTAAGTTTGGATATGATTTCGTGTTTTATATGACTGATCTTTGTGACGTGATTAGTTTCTTTGGTAGACGTAATTTGGTACTAGTGATTTCGTATATATGGTTAAATTAATCTTGGTGTTTATGTAATCATAAACGACTCGATAATGCCTAGACTTGTTGTACGTAAACTCGGGTTCTGTTTGTTTTTTCTCCAGAAGCTCTTCTGAGCACTTATGTCTGCGTCGCGCAGAGGCGCGCAGACATAAGGTTCCTGCAGCTTGTTTGTTTTCTTGAAGATCTGCAAACCAAAAACGTCTGCAGAAGCTCTTCCCCAAGCAGACTTGTCCACAAGTCTTCTAACCTCTGCAGACCTCTTCTCCCTCTTCAAACCCACCTCTCAGCCACCACCTCCACCTCCACCTCCACCATCACAGCTCAGCCACCACCTCCACGGCTCCACCTCCGCCACCACCTCCACCACCACATCTCAGCCACCACCTCCACCACCGACACCCATCACCTCCACCTTCAAACCCACCTCTCAGCCACCACCTGCTCCGCCGCCCACCCTTGCTACGCCACCACCTCCAAATCGAAAACAAAACCCCCAAATTGAAAACCCTCATCATCATCAACATCGATCGCAAACAAAACATACCTGCAACTTCGATCTGAACTTCGATTCACAGCCGTCGAGCATCACCACCGCCTTCGAGCATCACCACCGCCGTCGAACTCCTCTCTCTAGCTGTTGTTTCTCTCTCTCTCTCTCTTTCTCTCTGTTTCTCTCTCTAGCCGCCTTCGATTCACAGATCTGAAGGAGAAAGGGGTGGGGGTGGGTTTTGATGGCGGTGGTGATGGCCGACGTGGTGGTGGCGGATGGTTGGGGCGGCGGTGGTGGTGGCCGACGTGGTGGTGGCGGATGGTTGGGGCGGCGGTGGTAGATGGCAGAGAGAGAGAGAAGAGAGAGAAGAGAGAGGAGACTGCAGACGTTGTGAAGAGGTTTTGGTTGTGAAGAGGTTTGGTTGTGAAGAGGTTTTATTTAAAAAAAACAAACCCTCTTTTCCTTGCAGACTGCAGACATTTGGTCCACCTCTTCTCTGCAGATGTGGTCCGCAGACTGCAGACCTTTTCCTGCAGAAAAAACAAACACTACCTCGGTGTTAGGTAACAATGGGATTCATGGATGATCTTGATATAATAATAGATATTTGATGTCTATGAGAATTGAATGGCATATAAATGATTGTTAAGGTGATTAGGGTATTGCATGTTAACAGCGAATAGAATTAATTAATGGGTTAGGGTCTATGCCCACTTTAGTGGTTGATGGGTTTGACGAGATAATGAACCAGTTGAATTATGTGGAGTAGTTAGAGGATGGTTTGTTATTTGATTTGGATTGTTAATTGTATGGTCCAAGATTTCTGACGATGATAGTGGGGATACACGATAATGTATAACAAGGTGTAATTATAAAATAAGATTAGGGTAACAATTAGAGGAGCAAATCGGGTGATGCATGTAACCAGGCCACTTAACAAAGAATTGTACATGTCATATGGTTGGTCTTCCTAAATTGAACAAATGTTGCTTGAATATGGTGGGGCCACATAACAGACTTCGAAACAAACATACACCCGAAGTGGGCTGGGCTCGGGTGAGTCAGCCGTCCTTTTAGTCCATGATAATGTGGGGTTATAAATTGTAAGGGGCTCTAGTAGATTTATAAAAGATGTTGCATGTTTATGGGCCCCTACGTTAATTTGTTTAAGTGTTGTATATTGTTTGTGGCTTGTTGTTTAAATAACTGAGGAGTACATGAGTTACCAAAAATGTATGATGGATGTTAGGTAGACCTGGCAAACGGGTTGGGTCGGATCGGGTCGGGTCATGGGTCAAAACGGGTTCGGGTCACAGCGGGTTCGGGTCAAAACGGGTCAATTATAAAAAGGGTTGTTTTGGTTCGGGTCGAAACGGGTCCGGGTCAGAACGGGTCCGGGTCGGAACGGGTTTGGGTCAGAACGGGTCCGGGTCAGAACGGGTTTCGGGTCGGGTCAGTTTTTTTTTTTTTTTTACAATATAACTTTGGTGATCATACGGCCCGTAAGTACTGTTATTACATGCTTAGTGTCTTCACTGATTTCTCGTTTGAATCAAAACTTATTAGCATTCATAAAAAAGGACATAAACATGTATACACAGCAGCTGTATACTGAAAGATGTGAACCTGGATTCAGCAGCTGTTAACATGTATGCACAGCCGCTCGTTTGAATCAAAACTTATTGGCACTGAATATTTTTTATTTTTAAATGTGAACCTGGATTCAGCAGGTGTTAACATATTGATAGCAGTTTCATTAGCAGATATATTCTCCAACTTCACACTATTTGCTTTAACCTCTAAAGCACCAAGAGCTACAGATGTGCCACTTATATCTTCACGCTCATTACGTTTCCTACTATACGTCAAACACTTTTGTACATCCAGTTTACTATCATTACTCTCACTTTGATGCAAGTCAGCAACCGTCAACGATGCAGCAGGCAGCCAATTCACGTCTACTTTCGCATTAGCATCTTGCGCAACACTTTCAGTCCCTTATGAGGATGAAGCGTTGTTAAGCGACGGCGACGAATCCATGAATACGATCCTCCTTTTCTTGATCGGTAAATGTTTGGCCGAGGCGTCCATCTGCAGTTCACAGAAACCGAAACCGAATCATAATTAAACTTTTCAAGCCAAAACAATCAACATAAACAATCCTTATCAAAACAAGGTGAAGTTCTTCACCTTATCAGATTCCAAAACAAGCGGTTTCAACCCGTTTGAATCCATAGCAAGTAACCGTTTCAAATCCGACATCCAAATCACGTAAATCTTGATCCAATTAACATCAATTAATTGTTCAAATCACGAATCAAGAAGTGGGTTCTTTAGGTCAGACCCTATTTCAAGAGCCTTATAAACCAATTGAAAAGAAAAGAAATCCCCAACTCAACTAACCAGATGATTGACGGTGGTAGCGCCGCTGAAGTCGAGGGTGTTGATGATGACGCCGGCGTCGCTGATGTTGTCTTCAGTTCTTCACCAACCCTAGAGAGAAGCCGTTCACAATTCTCAACCCTAGAGAACCCGTACCTTCAGAATGCTCAACCCGTAATGACCCGTAGAATACTTCTTTGTTTTTTTAATTAACCCATTTTGACCCTTTGACTTAAATTACTTTACCCAAACCCACCCATAATATCTAATAAATAACCCAAAATGACCCATATCAAAGACTTTGGGTCAGAATTGCCCCCTCTAATGTTAGGTGATAAGTTTTGGTGCGAAACGATGAACATGGTCCTAACTGTTGTGAGTGATTGAAAATAGGACACGGTTGATTAAAGTTAAGCATATAACTAAACCTACCGAGCAAAACTAAGGTGAGTTCATCTCTCTTGAGCATGCGTCCCGGTGGTTGGGACAGTCAGTGGGTATCCCGGGGAGGGATAAGTCTTTTGGGTAAAAACGGGAATGTTGGATAATACACTCATCCTATCACCTTTAAAGTCCCTCCGTGTTGTTTGGTTACCGGGGAGGTAACATGGTATTAGTTAGTAGCGCTACTTAGGTTTGGCAACCTCACCCCGTACCTGGGAGGACGGGTGTTGAACTAATGACCTAGTCATGACCAATGCTTTGATAGGGGCATTGGAGAAAGGGCAATGTAAATCAGAAGCCGTCTTGTATTCGGGTTATTATCAACATTACTTTTAGAATTAAATTCAATGGATTAACTAAACACTTGGTAACCAACGTTTTCGTAAAACTATGAACTCACCAGCGTTGTCTGATACACTTGTTGCATGCTCGCAGGTCGTTAGATATCTTGGATTTGGGAACTTGCTGTCTGGAGTAGTTGGAGTGGTCATGGGTCGACTGGAGAGATTCATGTGATTGAACTATTGATATCATACTTTGGTTTTTGAAACAGTTTAACATTGATACTATTTGCTTCCGCTGAACATGTTGGTTTTCATTTAAACTTGTTAATGGTATTTTTCATTAATAATTGAGGATTTTATTTTGAAACTTGTATGGGTTCAAGGTAATTAGTGGCTCGTTGTTGGTACGTCACACGCCTAACAGGGACATTCCCTAGGTGGTATTTTGGGGGTGTGACAACTAATATGTTGAAATTTTGAAAGAAACGTGTAATTGAATAATATGACAAATTGTGCGAAGTATGAACCGATAAGGGTTCAAAGCATAAAGTTAATCTAGACTTAATTGTGTAAATCATGTGATCAAAACTAGTTAACTTTTGATAAGTTGAATTAATAAATAATAAGGTCGAACGGTAGTTTCGACATAGAAAATACGTAAGGTGGAAAAGTCATGATTATTAATGACTAATCTAACCACCTTTGAATGATGATGATAGTTTGACACTTAACGAGCAAGGTGGAGGCTTGGGAAGAAACGGGTCAAACGAATCAAGAAGGAAAAGAAAAGCGTAGCTCGGATACGAGGTAAGTTAAGCTTACGCCTTTTTATTCTTACTACCAAATACTTATAATGCACGTCGGAATAAGTGGGAATGTCAAGAAACCATAAGTTATGGTAAAAAGGGCAAAAACGATAGAATGGTAATCCGGACATGGGTTAACGAATAAATAAAAAGGATTTGAAAGGACATCATTTGACATAAGTCAAAATTTGTCAAACGAAGCAAGAAATGACTTTTAAGCAAGATGAATTCAAAGAGTAAATCGGAATAGGTTAATGGGATGAAATGGTAATTAAATACCATCTCATAATTATAATTAGTCACTTCGACTAAACGGATCAAATGGTGTTGTTAACACCATTTATCAATAATATTTGATGATCGCTTGTTGAGTTTGTGATCACAGGAATTAACACATGGTTCGCATGGCTATTAACTAGAAATTAATAGCGAAAGGTATTCAAACGGGTCAATCTTATTACCCGAGTCAGGTACGCATGCTTAGAATTATAGCTAAAAGCGACATTTTGGTCAAATAATAGTAGAAGTCCTTCGTCGCATAAATGAAGGGCCAAAATTGACCAAAAAGCCCTTGAGGGGTAAATAGGGCAAATAAGTTTTAAAAAGTTGTTTTGAAATTAGCGTCTTGTTTAAATTGAGTCTTTGGAATTCGTATAAAAAAATGGGGATAGGATGTAACCCAATAGAAGCATGATTTAAGTCTAAAGATGTACTTAAATACCCTTAACGGGTCAAAATAAGCATACGAGCGAAATCGGGTTAAAATATATAAGAAACCCGCAATTAGTACCTAACATGGTAGAAAATATTGAATTGAAGTGGTTCATATGAAATAATGATCAAACAAATATGTTTGTTTGATAAATGCGTAAACGGGTCAAAATTTTGTAAAAAGGTAATAAGCCGAAGGCATAAAAGTCTCAAAATTTATTAAGCCGGATGTCGGATTTTAACTCCATATGATGGAGAATTAAATTACAAACACGTAGGAAGAAACGGTAGGTCAAACAGACACGCGGATTAAAAGTTACGAATGTTTTCGTTTTAGAAAACGGCAAACTTGGAAAATCCTGCAGAGGGCACCGTAAGTTACGGTAGCCACCGTAACTTACTGTAGCCACCGTAACTTACGGTAGCCACCGTAACTTACGGTAGCCTTAAAGTCTTTACGCCACACACCCACTGCTTTACGGTGGAAAAATCAACATTCAGGGGCTACCGTAAATTAAGGCAGCCACCATAATTTACGGTAGTGTAACACCCCGTGTTTTCACAAGTGAAAGTCAAAGTCAACGACCGATCTCGCGCGACGTGACTCGTAGAATTGTTTCTATTATATTTAGATTATGTGGAGTAAATGTTGTACATTACAATAATCAAGCCTCACCAATCGTATTTCAATCGACCTACGACTGTGAACGATAGGAAGTAACAATGCGATAAAGTTAATCAAGCAAGCTAATCAAATCGACACCAAATCGTAACTCGAACTACGTATTTTTACTTGTGGTTATATGTGTGTGTGCCTTACGTGTTACCTGTGCATGTTATTCTTATGTTATTTCATGTTGTATAAATCAAGCGAACTCAATCGAACTCGAAGTCTAACTCGAATATGATCGAACCCGAACTCGAATCCCGAATCGAACCGTATAAGAAGTAGTTGGGACTGAAAGTAATTTGAATTAGGAAACCCTATCAAACCGCTCGTAAATCCGAGCCGAATCAACATCGCATCGAGCTCGCCCAAGGTGGTGGCATCCGCACGGATGGCCCATCCGCACGGATGGCCAATCCGCACGGATTGCCAGTCCGCACGAATGGCCAGTCCGCGCGGGTAACCTGCCCGGGTGCGTGCCATGCGCACGGCTCATCCTTTCCCTTTTTGGCATCCTATAAATACACGGGTCACTCTCCACTTTTTCCACTTTTGGCAAGTGACGTCCAAACCACACGCACTCTTCACCTTTTCTCAGATTACTCTCAATCCAGGTAAGATCTTGCACTAATTCTTGTACATCTTTAATCATTACACCATTCTACACATTTCTATCTTTCGAATCATCGATTTTAACCATGAAATCATCCGGACTTAAGGTGTTCACGGGTGACGTCATCATGAAGTTCGTAAGAACTTCATGCTTGGCTTCATTCCACCAAGAACATCTCAGATCTAAACGATTTCTACAAGTTTTTACGATAATTTCACCTAGATCTAAACTTTTCTAAGGATAAAAGAGTTGAAAGAAATAAATCTAATGTTCTCTCCTTCTTTTACCCTTAAAACCGGTACAAATCCGATCAGTCCTAGTGTTTTACTCGTCAATAGTGATACCCTAGTTCCAGATCTGGAGTTGTACCATAGACAACTGATTTCGGGGTTAACCGGGATGACCGTTCTGAGTCGCCGGCAGGCCGAGTTAGGGTGATTCCTGACCGGTCTAGTCACGCGGGTAAGAACATAACTCCAAGTGGTTGCCACGTAATCAGGACGTCTCGATAAACGACAACAGAAACCAAGTGAAGACGAGCGGGACAACCAGACCAGTTGTCCGCACGGACTAGCTGTCCGCGCGGACGAGCCATACGCACGTACAGCCCATACGCACGTACGGGTCATACGCACGGGTTGTCACCCGCACGGACTACTCTTGGGACCCACTCTCTAAACGAGGTTTGAGTATCGACGAACGAGCAATCCAGACGGACGACCTCTGAATGGATTACTCATCGGATCATGAGATACTAAGGCCTTAAGATGAAAATCGAGCAAACTCCACCCGCACGGCCAAGCCGTACGCACGGACAGGCTATCCGGACGGATTCTCTCTGCCCGCGCGTACTGGCTGCCCGCACGGACTACCACACGCACGGACCGCCGTCCGCGCGGCCGGCTTGAAAGGTAGAAACACTTTGGTGTTTTCTAAATGCTACAACGAAAACTCCAAAGCACAAGCCATCATACACAAACACATCTTAGGAAGAAACAATCCACTTGAACATTTAACCAAACGAGCAATCTAACCGTACGGATAAGTCACCCGCACGTATAACTAGTCCGCACGGGTTGCCACCCGCACGGACAGTCACACGCACGGATGACCTATCCGGATGGAACACCATCCGCACGCATCACCATCCGCACGCATCACCATCCGTACGGATAGGTCATGCGCACGGATGACTACTATTCACGGACAACTGATCCGCACGATTAAGTCATCCTACCCACCCTCGCTTGTACTGTTTTACGCGTCACTTATCGTTACGTTATCGAATCTATTCAGGCTAACCGAACTCGCTGAAAAGCGCTCCCTTCAATCCATACCACTGTGAGTATACTCGAACCCTTTTTGCTTTAACACTTTTGGGTGTTACATACGTTACAACTATTCAAACTACAACTATCACACTACTCAAGCTATTTTAACGCTTAACCATTATCGCATGTTATACGTGGTTTATGAATGCTTGTTTGTTATGTTTACACATGGAATGCTGTCTACCTGCCTTAGCAACGATAGTACTATAGTTTGGACTCAGCACCCGTTTCCACGGGGGTTGTTAAGGATCTTTTACTTGCATGGATTACAGTGGTAAACATGTATTGCGAACTGCCTCGGGCAGTCAACCCGCAGTCATTGGTATCGATGGATCTATGTCGATAACTAACGTGCTTCATTTCACTATGTGTACGTGCTGGTTATGCGTAAACGAATTCGAACTCTATATGCTATTATCAAACTTGTATGCTCACCTTTACATTTTATGTATTGACTTTATTTTAACGTATGTGACAGGTGTCTAGGTTGTTTATATGCTTCTCGGGCTGTGATGAAATTGAAGCTAGGAACTGGAGTCCTAGAAACCAACGAATGAATTAGTTATGTTTAAATCTGAGTTGTCGGAACAGAATATTTGTTTAGTTTTTGTCTAGTTTTTGTCTGTGATAACTTGTTTTGCTATTTGAGACATGGTATGGGACATGTTAACTTAAATTGAATAGTAATGATAGTTGTTATGGAAACTTCTGGACAATCTGTTTCGCTCAGTGCCGCGCCCCGATGATTCCGCCATCGGTTGGGGTGTGACAGATTGGTATCAGAGCCATAACTATAGGGAATTAGGCAAGACTCGACCTTGTCTGGGTCAAAGTCTTAGAGACCTAGGCTATAGTTAAGAACCAACAGACCAACTCACGCGTATGCGTAAACTCACCACTATCACTCACTCTTTTCTGGCATTACACCCATATTTCCAAGTTGTGCACAGGTCATGAGGTCGAGAATAGGTGTGAAAACCGCAAACTCTCGACTAAAGTGCCTAATCAGCTTGCGTTTTTAGCTACAAACGAGGAGAATTATACCAAATCAGGAGTGAAATCCAAATTTTGATGAATAATCTCCTCAATTTTTTTTTATCAGAAACAAGGACGGGGGTTGCAAGATAGGGGTGAAACCCTAACTTTGACGACTCGTCCCGTTTTTGTACAAAACTCCACCAAGGTTCGATGGACTCCAACGGTCTGAAGACGCAACCTAACCGAAAGGAATTGCGCCAGCGCCCAAGAATCGAGGCAAAGGCATAGTCCTGGAGGTCGTTGTACAGGATCCTTGAGAATAGTCGAGCTACTTTGGTTAAGTCGAAGTCTATTAGCCGCAGACAATCCATCTTCGATTATCGATCTTTATGAAAATTTTATGCTTTTTCTGTTATTTGTTAACGTTTTGAGATATTATTGGTTTCGACCCAACACTATTGCTTCTGCTGAAACACAAAACTCACACCTCTCCTCGCTAGCAATTCGACAGTAGGAACAATTAGGATACTTGTTACGCTCGTAGGTGCTTTTAGAGACTAAGTTTATATGTTTCTTGCTTATTGTGCCCATATGACTAGGAATACTGTAATTATGTGCTCTATATGTCTATGTGATTTTGTGCAACTCTGTAAATTTGTGACTATATGCGTTACATGGTACGTGTTACTGAGCTTTAGTAATCCTAGACGTGTGAGGTGAGAATTCGAATACATATGTTGAGTTCCATGGCGATGTCTATTGCAGACAATGTCGTCTGGATCCCGTCATCAACTCTCTCGTCAGGAAAAGAGGGACAAACGCCTTGCTTCCATCGTCGCGAAAGCGGTAGCAAAGGCTGTGAGCAATGTCTGCGAGAATGCCAGCAAGTCATCCGAGGAATCAAGGACTGAGGGTCCTAAAGCTGCCGCGAGACCTTTCAGCTTCAAACAATTCAAGTCATGTGGACCGAAAGAATTCACAGGCGAAGGAGGTCCTACTGCTCTATTCCACTGGTTTGACTCTATTGAGGTTACCCTGCGACAAAGTGGTTGCCCTGATGACCTTCGAACTCTGAACGCTACCGGCGTTTTTCAGTCCCGTGCTTTGGACTGGTGGACGGCCGAGAGGAACAAGAGAGGGAATGATGCAGCTTACGGGTTGTCATGGGATGAGCTCAAGGAAGTCATGCTGGAGGAATTCTGCCCTCCCCACGAACGACAAAAGCTTGAAGATGAATTCTGGCACATACATCAGAAGGATGGAGACAATGCTGGTCTCACTGCTCGCTTCAAACAACTCAGCATTATCTGTCCCGATCAAGTCAAGACTCCTGAGATCACCATCAAGAAGTACATCCGAGCCTTGCCCGACTGCGTTGCTGATTTCGTGCAAGCGGCTAAGACTACCACGATCGAAGAAACCTATCTGCTGGCCGCTGAGATCAATGACAAAAGGGTCAAAGCTGGGATGTGGGATAAGACCTCCAAACATCTGCATCAAGCCACTACTGCTACACCAACTGCTGAACCCACGTCATCAAGCAACAAGAGAAAGAACAAGAGAAAGAGCAACTCCACCAACAAGAACTGTGCGATCACTGCTGCACCAGTTCAGACTGTACCTGCACAACAGCGACAAGTGGCGGCACCTGTGACCAATGCACCGCCTGCAAAGCGTGCATATACTGGGCCACACCCACTCTGCCCTACTTGCACCTATCATCATCCGACTGCTATTCAATGCCGCTTCTGTGCTCATTGCAACGTCTACGGCCACTTTACTGCCAACTGCCGTATTCGTCAAACTCCTGCCAATCAAGCCCTACTCGCTGCCCCACAGGGTCAACAAGCACCTCCGGCACCCGCAGTCAAGGCCAGAGCATGCTTCACATGTGGCGACCCGAACCATTTCGCCAACATGTGCCCGAACAGGGTGGTGAAACAAGAACCCCAGCAGCTACAGCAGCAACCACAGCAACAGCAACAGCAACAGGCCGCACGTGCCAGAACTTTCAATCTCAACGTGCGTCAAGCCCAAGCCGACAACAACGTGGTCAATGGTACGTTCCTTGTGAATGGTATTTATGCTTCATGTTTGTTTGATACTGGAGCCGATAATTGCTTTGTGTCACTCGAATTTGAGAAACTCCTTAGTCGTAAGCGCTCTCGACTCTCCTCTGCATTCGAAGTCGAGGTCGCTACCGGAAGAACCGTCGCTGTAAACTCTGTTATTCGTGATTGCACACTCGAGCTCAATAATCACGTCTTCTCGATCGATCTCATTCCAATGCAACTAGGAAGTTTTGACGTCATAATAGGCATGGACTTTCTTCGCGAAAACCATGCCGAAGTTGTGTGCTTCGATAAAATGATTCGTTTTTTGCTCGCCAACGGGGATTCACTGTGCGTCTATGGAGATACTACTTCGAAGGGTCTCAAACTTATATCATGCCTACAAGCCAGCAAGTATCTCCGTAAGGAGTACAGGGCTTTCTTGGCTCATGTCGTAGCAGCGGAGAAGGAAAAGAAAGAGAAGAAGAAAGTGAAGGACGTTCCAGTGGTTCGAGAATTTCCTCGAGTCTTTCCCGAGGATCTTCCCGGACTACCTCCAAAGCGTGATATCGATTTTCGCATTGATCTTATTCCTGGAGCAAATCCTATTGCCAGAGCTCCCTACCAACTTGCGCCGTCCGAAATGCGCGAACTCTCAACCCAACTCCAGGAATTGCTTGAAAAAGGCTTTATTCGCCCGAGCACCTCTCTGTGGGGCGCACCAGTCCTTTTCGTCAAAAAGAAGGATGGGACGTTCCGGATGTGCATCGATTACCGGGAATTGAATAAGTTGACTATCAAGAATCGCTATCCTCTACCTCGAATCGACGATTTGTTTGATCAACTACAGGGCGCTACGTGTTTCTCGAAGATCGACCTGCGTTCCGGATATCATCAGCTGCGTATACAGGAGGAGGACATTCCCAAAACAGCGTTTCGCACCCGTTACGGCCATTATGAATTCGTTGTCATGCCTTTTGGCTTAACCAATGCACCAGCAGTTTTCATGGATCTGATGAATCGAGTGTGTAAACCGTATCTTGACCGCTTCGTCATCGTGTTCATCGACGATGTCTTGATCTATTCCAAAACGAGATCCGAACACACGCAGCATCTACGTTTGGTTCTCGAGTTACTCCAGGGAAATCAACTCTACGCCAAATTCTCCAAGTGCGAATTTTGGTTGGGGGAGGTTCAATTCCTGGGTCACATCGTAAATAGTCAGGGCATTCACGTCGATCCTGCAAAGATTGAAGCTGTTAAGAGCTGGGTTACGCCTAAGAACCCGACTGAAGTCCGTTCCTTTCTCGGACTGGCGGGCTATTATCGACGATTTATCAACGGATTCTCGAAGATTGCTGTACCACTTACTTCTCTTACTCATAAGGATCAACCTTTTGTCTGGGGAACCAAACAAGAGTCTGCCTTTCAAACCCTCAAATACATGCTTTGCAATGCTCCTGTTCTCACGCTACCCGACGGAAACGATAATTTCATTGTCTACTGTGATGCTTCTAACCTTGGTCTCGGTTGTGTCTTAATGCAACGAGACAAGGTTATTGCTTACGCATCCCGTCAGCTCAAAATCCACGAGAAGAACTATACAACCCACGATCTCGAGCTAGGCGCAGTTGTTTTTGCATTAAAGATTTGGCGACACTACCTGTATGGTACTAAGTGTACGATCTTCACCGATCATAGGAGCCTACAACACATCTTTAATCAGAGGGAACTAAATATGCATCAACGCCGATGGGTAGAGCTTCTCAACGACTACGACTGCGAGATTCGTTACCACCCAGGCAAAGCAAATGTTGTTGCCGACGCACTTAGCAGACGGAGTTATCTGCATAGCACTCGTAATATTCAAGCCCAGCACAATCTAGAAGCTCTTATCCGCGACGCCCAGCATGCATGTTTCAACGAGCGCACCTTAAAGAAAGAAAGGATCTACCACGACGGAGCCCAACTTGGGAGCAAATCAAACGGGATATTCCACTTTCTAGACAAAATCTGGATTCCCAAGCGAACTAACCTGCGACAAATCATCATGGACGAAGCCCACAAATCCCGATACTCTATTCATCCCGGTGCTGACAAAATGTACCATGACCTTCGATATAGGTACTGGTGGCCGGGTATGAAGTGGGATATCGCTCTCTACGTCGGAAAATGCCTAACCTGTGCTAGAGTCAAGGCCGAACATCAACGACCCTCTGGCTTGCTCGAACAACCTCCAATCCCCATGTGGAAGTGGGAGAGCATAGCTATGGATTTCGTAACCAAACTTCCACCCACGTCATCGGGTCACGACAGCATTTGGGTTATCATTGACCGTTTGACCAAATCAGCCCACTTTCTGCCAATACGAGAGGACTACAAGGTGGAACGATTAGCCCGAATCTACACTAACGAGATCATTTGTCGACATGGGACGCCTCGTGACATCATCTCTGACCGTGATGCTCGATTCACTTCGCGATTGTGGGGAACGTTTCAAATGGCACTAGGAACAACGCTTAATTTAAGCACTGCGTTCCACCCACAAACTGACGGTCAGAGCGAGAGAACGATTCGTACGCTTGAAGACATGCTCCGTTCATGTGTTCTAGACTTCGGTGGCAATTGGGATAGACACCTTCCGTTAGTCGAATTCTCGTACAACAACAGCTACCAGGCTAGCATCCAGATGGCACCTTTCGAGGCCTTATACGGAAGAAGATGTCGATCGCCTATTGTGTGGCATGAGATCGGTCACTCGCAACTAACCGGTCCGGAACTGCTACAAGAAACGACAGACAAAATCTACCAAATTCGGGACAATCTAGCGAAGGCTCGAGATAGACAGAAGCTTCTCGCCGATAAAAAGCGCAAGCACCGTGAGTATGGCGTTGGTGACTACGTACTCCTAAAGGTATCACCTTGGAAGGGTATAGTCCGATTCGGCAAAAAGGGGAAACTTGCGCCTCGGTATGTGGGACCTTTTAAGATTCTGGAAAGGATCGGAAAAGTCGCCTACAGACTCGAATTACCGGAAGAACTTAACAATGTCCATCCGATCTTCCACGTGTCAAACCTCCGAAAGACCATCTACGAACCAGCCGTACATGTTCCTCTAGACGACTTACGAGTGAACGAGACATTGCACTTCGTGGAAAAGCCTGTCGAAATCATGGATCGCCAAACCAAAGAACTCAGGCGCTCGCGCATTCCTATTGTGAAAGTCCGGTGGGAAGGCAAACAAGGCGCGGAGTTCACTTGGGAACTCGAAAGCGACATGAAGGCAAAATATCCACAACTGTTTAACGAAGAAGTAACGTCCAGCTAAGTAAGGCAAGATGGAAATATTGTAAAAAGAGAGTATTCGAGAGAGATTTCAGAGAATTTGAAATATGATAATATGTATAGAAGCCAACAGAAACCGCCGAAACTACTGGAGATTGAATGTTGCAAATGAGAGAAACTAGAGAGAGAAAGCTCTTGTCCGTTATCCGATCAATCAATAGAATCACGTCTTTAGTACATTCTTGTGCATCGATCCCACTCGTGCACAAATTCCGCACGTCGTACGAGTCGGATCGCAACCGAAGCAAATTCAAACTAGAACCCACAATGATCGAGGTTTTGAAAGAAAAAGAAAAAGGATTTTTTTTTGAAAATGAAAAATTAAAGATTGAAAAAGATTTCTCTCGAACGATTTCATAGGCTTTTAAATCAGCCGATTTTAACCGTAAAATCCTGGTTAATTTGGCGATTCTCCACACGTGATTCACAAATTAGTTACAGCTTCCGGCTTAATTTCGGGACGAAATTTCCTAAACAAGGGGAGGCTGTAACACCCCGTGTTTTCACAAGTGAAAGTCAAAGTCAACGACCGATCTCGCGCGACGTGACTCGTAGAATTGTTTCTATTATATTTAGATTATGTGGAGTAAATGTTGTACATTACAATAATCAAGCCTCACCAATCGTATTTCAATCGACCTACGACTGTGAACGATAGGAAGTAACAATGCGATAAAGTTAATCAAGCAAGCTAATCAAATCGACACCAAATCGTAACTCGAACTACGTATTTTTACTTGTGGTTATATGTGTGTGTGCCTTACGTGTTACCTGTGCATGTTATTCTTATGTTATTTCATGTTGTATAAATCAAGCGAACTCAATCGAACTCGAAGTCTAACTCGAATATGATCGAACCCGAACTCGAATCCTGAATCGAACCGTATAAGAAGTAGTTGGGACTGAAAGTAATTTGAATTAGGAAACCCTATCAAACCGCTCGTAAATCCGAGCCGAATCAACATCGCATCGAGCTCGCCCAAGGTGGTGGCATCCGCACGGATGGCCCATCCGCACGGATGGCCAATCCGCACGGATTGCCAGTCCGCACGGATGGCCAGTCCGCGCGGGTAACCTGCCCGGGTGCGTGCCATGCGCACGGCTCATCCTTTCCCTTTTTGGCATCCTATAAATACACGGGTCACTCTCCACTTTTTCCACTTTTGGCAAGTGACGTCCAAACCACACGCACTCTTCACCTTTTCTCAGATTACTCTCAATCCAGGTAAGATCTTGCACTAATTCTTGTACATCTTTAATCATTACACCATTCTACACATTTCTATCTTTCGAATCATCGATTTTAACCATGAAATCATCCGGACTTGAGGTGTTCACGGGTGACGTCATCATGAAGTTCGTAAGAACTTCATGCTTGGCTTCATTCCACCAAGAACATCTCAGATCTAAACGATTTCTACAAGTTTTTACGATAATTTCACCTAGATCTAAACTTTTCTAAGGATAAAAGAGTTGAAAGAAATAAATCTAATGTTCTCTCCTTCTTTTACCCTTAAAACCGGTACAAATCCGATCAGTCCTAGTGTTTTACTCGTCAATAGTGATACCCTAGTTCCAGATCTGGAGTTGTACCATAGACAACTGATTTCGGGGTTAACCGGGATGACCGTTCTGAGTCGCCGGCAGGCCGAGTTAGGGTGATTCCTGACCGGTCTAGTCACGCGGGTAAGAACACAACTCCAAGTGGTGGCCACGTAATCAGGACGTCTCGATAAACGACAACAGAAACCAAGTGAAGACGAGCGGGACAACCAGACCAGTTGTCCGCACGGACTAGCTGTCCGCGCGGACGAGCCATACGCACGTACAGCCCATACGCACGTACGGGTCATACGCACGGGTTGTCACCCGCACGGACTACTCTTGGGACCCACTCTCTAAACGAGGTTTGAGTATCGACGAACGAGCAATCCAGACGGACGACCTCTGAATGGATTACTCATCGGATCATGAGATACTAAGGCCTTAAGATGAAAATCGAGCAAACTCCACCCGCACGGCCAAGCCGTACGCACGGACAGGCTATCCGGACGGATTCTCTCTGCCCGCGCGTACTGGCTGCCCGCACGGACTACCACACGCACGGACCGCCGTCCGCGCGGCCGGCTTGAAAGGTAGAAACACTTTGGTGTTTTCTAAATGCTACAACGAAAACTCCAAAGCACAAGCCATCATACACAAACACATCTTAGGAAGAAACAATCCACTTGAACATTTAACCAAACGAGCAATCTAACCGTACGGATAAGTCGCCCGCACGTATAACTAGTCCGCACGGGTTGCCACCCGCACGGACAGTCACACGCACGGATGACCTATCCGGATGGAACACCATCCGCACGCATCACCATCCGCACGCATCACCATCCGTACGGATAGGTCATGCGCACGGATGACTACTATTCACGGACAACTGATCCGCACGATTAAGTCATCCTACCCACCCTCGCTTGTACTGTTTTACGCGTCACTTATCGTTACGTTATCGAATCTATTCAGGCTAACCGAACTCGCTGAAAAGCGCTCCCTTCAATCCATACCACTGTGAGTATACTCGAACCCTTTTTGCTTTAACACTTTTGGGTGTTACATACGTTACAACTATTCAAACTACAACTATCACACTACTCAAGCTATTTTAACGCTTAACCATTATCGCATGTTATACGTGGTTTATGAATGCTTGTTTGTTATGTTTACACATGGAATGCTGTCTACCTGCCTTAGCAACGATAGTACTATAGTTTGGACTCAGCACCCGTTTCCACGGGGGTTGTTAAGGATCTTTTACTTGCATGGATTACAGTGGTAAACATGTATTGCGAACTGCCTCGGGCAGTCAACCCGCAGTCATTGGTATCGATGGATCTATGTCGATAACTAACGTGCTTCATTTCACTATGTGTACGTGCTGGTTATGCGTAAACGAATTCGAACTCTATATGCTATTATCAAACTTGTATGCTCACCTTTACATTTTATGTATTGACTTTATTTTAACGTATGTGACAGGTGTCTAGGTTGTTTATATGCTTCTCGGGCTGTGATGAAATTGAAGCTAGGAACTGGAGTCCTAGAAACCAACGAATGAATTAGTTATGTTTAAATCTGAGTTGTCGGAACAGAATATTTGTTTAGTTTTTGTCTAGTTTTTGTCTGTGATAACTTGTTTTGCTATTTGAGACATGGTATGGGACATGTTAACTTAAATTGAATAGTAATGATAGTTGTTATGGAAACTTCTGGACAATCTGTTTCGCTCAGTGCCGCGCCCCGATGATTCCGCCATCGGTTGGGGTGTGACAGGTAGACCCTGTACAAAAATGTATCTTAATCAGTTTTGCTTCCCGGACTCGTTTAGACACGTTTTAAACCCCGTATGACTAAAGCATTTCATGTTAATGAAATGTAGGTACATTTTGAATGCCGGAAGACGATCAAGCTCAACGAAGAACCGAACACGATAAAGATACATGCTTCCGCACATCGTCTCGTCATAAATTTTAAACGACGAATCCGATCACGTTATGTTGAATAACTTAAGATTTGTAAAAGTTTTAATAAATCCGTATTTTTATAGTATGTGTAGTCTTAACTACACATCTAATTGTTGGTATTTACATGCAAAACCATTAAATAGTAACTAGGGTGTTACAAAAGCCCCACTAGTGCCCCCACCTAATTAAATATTAAAAAAGAAAGAAAAAAAAAACAAAATTTGATTGGTTAAGAGGCATGGGGCCCACCAAATGCACTCATTCACGCCCGTTAGTGAGCTGGCGGACAAGGGGTAGCACCCCCTTGGTAACATACAGGTGGTGGGGGAGGGCGCCAAGGGGCGCCAAAAATGTTGATGTGGCGGGTGGCGCGAGACCACACCCCCTGGCCTAAGGGTGAAGGGGTGCATGCCTAATCCCTTTAGATCATACGTAGTGGAGCGAGATGGAGGAAGAATTGTGAGAGATGGCGCCCCATAACACCAGCCACACCATAACAGGCAGCGCTATAGGGGTGGCTTTTAATGAAAGCGTGATGTCCATAGCTGTGACAACCCACACTAAACCAGGTATCCGTACAACTTAATTAATGATTAATTACTGCTTAATTACTGTGCTTGTTGAAACTAGCTGATAAACTGCTACCGGCATACTGATACATGCACTTACTTGCATCATACTTTAATTGCTGTCACTACATTATTTACATGCTGAACCCTAGTGACAAACATGATGCACAAAAAGCACAGTAGCACTAAACGGATACACAGTGAACATGCTGATATAACCAGCATCAGGCAGATACTGCCTCTAAGGCCTGTTAAGAGCCTCATATATTTTGGCTACACCGGTAGTGAGTGTAGGGATATTAGGGTTGTGGTACCGCGTCTCTAGGAATAAGATACACTGATTCGGATGTGCCAAAAACGTACTTTAAGTACCAAACACAGCACTTTAATAAACAAACCAGCTTCTAGCTGACTAGTAAAGTGCCAGAACATGAGAAAATAACACTAGACACTTTCTAAAGTGTCGGGAAAACAAATTGTGTCACTAAAAATGTTAATAACGACACTTTAAAGCTTTTGTAACGCTTTAACGGATTACCATCCAACCGAACACCCGGACTTTACCCGGAACATGAAAATATTACTATTTTCACTAAATATATTTTTCTGAGCCAGTTAGGGTCCCTGATTACCCTAACACCCGCCATAACGTGTAACATACAACTAACAAGGTTAAACACTTGGTTAACTTAATTAACAAAACAAACCTCCTAACTATCTACTTAAAATCGAACCAAGGGACCCCCCCCCCATGGCCGATTCGGTCCCTTTGTAACTAGCAGGGGACATGTTTGTACAACCAAGATTATCACAATCTAGATTTGTCTAGTATCTTTGTGACATATTAACCCATGGGTAATAACACATGATTTTTCCTATAAATACACCCTAAACACTTGAGATAACCTTCATCATTTTTTTACCAACAAACTACTCCCTCTCTTTCTTTGTGGATCTCGGCCGAACCCACCACACCCCACCATCATACTTTCAAGTTTAGTTCCTTGCATTCCAACATCATTCACACCTCAAGGATCGCGTATTAGGAGCTTTGGTGCACTCGGAACGCGAAGGACCTCTACCGTTAGCTTTTATCCACCTCTTTTTCGCCAAAGATCTTCCCTAGCCTTGAGCTAGAGGTATAATGTTTAAAACTTGTTCTTGAACATATCTAAAGTGGTTAAAAGGAATATTGTCGGTTAAACATCGTAAACATACATTTTGATGCATAAAAGTCTAGTAAAAACTATAAAAGTGGTGGTTAATAGCTTACAACTTGTGTAAAAGTTGTAGTAAT
Organism: Helianthus tuberosus; assembly: GCA_030545235.1. Taxonomy (NCBI): domain Eukaryota; kingdom Viridiplantae; phylum Streptophyta; class Magnoliopsida; order Asterales; family Asteraceae; genus Helianthus; species Helianthus tuberosus. The sequence continues at coordinate 52,949,265 of CM060449.1, read as the reverse complement.
TGGGATTTGTGTTTATCTAGACCCGATCTATGATGTGGTAGCTCGGATCTCCGTTTAACCCGACTTTGTAAGATCATGGATCTTCACATAAGCTCGTTTTTGGTAACCACAAGGGTTAAAAGGCGAAACTCTACCACACAAGATACATGAACTTGTGTAAAAATATTTTACTTGTGTAAAAGTGATTTAACCGGTACAATGGTGTTTAAAACTAGCGGATCTACGTATCTGCAAGTGGTATTTTTGAAGAACCACACATTTAAAAAACCATGTATTTTAAAGAAAGGATCATACACTAACAAACATGATTTTATAAACCACAAGTGTGTAGACACTTGTGAAACGAAAAGATCCGACAAATAACTATTTTTGGGAAAAATGACTAGAAGTTGTAAAGACGGATTTCTCTAGTCACAAGGTTTTTACGAGATCAAAGTTACTTTATATAAAGATCTACATATAAAAAGGGGATTTACACTATAGATTCGGAAAAACTGCAAGTTCATGCGATTATGCGATTTACATACTTGTCGACTAGTTTGATGTGTCGGAAATTGTTTGGTTGAGTAAAGAAGTTGTTGAATTGATTTGTTAAAAGAAAATGATACGCTTGAAAGCGTGGCCACCTCCAGTTACAGAGGAAACTCTGGCGAAATTTTCTAAAAACCTAACACTTAGAATTATTTACACAACAAGTGTTAGAACTATTTTTGGACATATTTTCAAAACATAAATTTCGCCGGCACTATATTTTTCTAAATATTCGGAGGTGGGGTTTTCACAAAGACTAACGTGATAAGTATATTTGTCACAACACTGTTTATGATTATTTTGTGAAAATACATAAATATTATTTTAGAGTGAAAATAATATTTACAAGCGTTAATGATTCCAAAACTTTACGAACGCTTCCACAAACATATAAGTTACACCGGTAATTACATTACCACAAGATTGATAAAACGTAACTTACGCACATGTATTGTATCCCCCATCCTTGGGAAGAAGAATAACTACCAAGTGTATACGGAACATAAACACGAAATAGTTGTCTAACTATTTCCCAAAGACATAAACTGTAAAGCTAAGGCACGGCCGTCCGTCTAATAGAATTAGCACTTGTAGGTCGTTGCACAGCTTACTGTATTGGAGACACTTGGTAGAGACGCGCATTCACTGTGAGTTCATGTCCCCCTTTTCTCTAACTGTTTTCAGTTTACTTAACTGCGGGGGTGAAATACATGTTACTTTGTTTACAAGTACTTTATACACGGTATGAATTACGTAAGGAGGTTTAGATCATGTGAATGGGTAGTTAGAACACCGATGGACTCGAGCGGTAGATCTATTTGGGTGTAGCGAGCCCAGCTCTAGGGCCAACAGAACGGGCCTCTCGGAGGACCAACAGAACGGACCTGGAGTGACTTGGTACCCAACGCAAAAATCGGCTAGGGTGTGTCTTTCCTACTTGCATTTCACGACATGCTAATGGCCTTGCAACCATTGGTGATCACAAGTCCTCTTACACTGCTACATACCAGGAAACTTTTATACTTACAAGTGTTTTTACTTACTCACTTGCACATGAACTCGCTCAACATTATTGTTGATTTTTCAACTCACATGTATTTCAGGAAATTAAACGGATCTGGCACGGTATGGAACGTTTTCCGCTGCACTTGTCATGAAGTCATCAGGGTTTAGGGGATGTGTCTCTTTCCTAGACAAGACACAATCCTTAACCCACGTTTATGTTATGTTATAAGTTGTAATGTCTACTGAACAAGGTTATGGTTGTATGTTAAAACAATGGTAATGTGTTTGATTTTCAAAACTTAATGGATGACTTGCATGGTTTTTAAATTCATATAGCTTGTTATGATTAAGCTATGGTATTAAGAAGTCACACCAAAATTAACCACGCTTCCGCAAAGCCAGGGTGTGACAGCTTGGTATCAGAGCTCTGATCATAGCGAACTAGGATTCTTTCTCGAGTCTAGACTATGATCACTAGGGCTCTCACGAAAACATTTTTCTGCATACCACTTAAGTCCAGATCCACAACTTTTTACAAACAAATGTTGAGCACATTTTACTAATTATAGGCTCAGCTTGGAGGGCTGAGGATCGATCTGGAGGATCGAGATGATCAAGGTAGTTGAGCACGTTGGTTTGTTATAGGATCGATCTGGAGGATCGAGGTTTGGTTTAAGTGAAGGACGGAGCAGTCTTGTAGACTGGATGAAATTGGCTAGTAAGACTAGGAGAAGTATGTGATACCTTACTTGGTGACTATGTGATTAACTGATTATATGATTGATTATTATACGTATATGTGTTACAAACGTTATGCTTTCATCAAGTACTAGAAAGATGGGCACTACGAACCCCATGACCATAGTATCAGACGACATAGTTCAACGAAGCACGAGGTGTACATTTCTGATACTACCGGCACAGACAATGACGACTTTCAGCCCTTGTGCACTGCCTGAAGTCGTAGCAGAGCCTACTGATGGCCATCTTGTTGGGAATTTGCCACTGGCGGTGATCCCTGCTCCTGTGCCCCTTGCCGCTTATCTCGTTGTTGATATGCCCCCGACGTTGTCTCTGAAGACGATGTCGAACTATTAAGAGGAGGACCCACTTGAGGGCAAGGCCCTATTGCTGCTGGCATTAGACTACTGCATGCGGACACTCCTGTAGGGGAAAACTCATTTCCCCATCCCAGACTCATTTGAGTCTCTGACACCCGCATCTCCGCACATACAGGGAATACAGCACCACTTACACGACGCCGACCCTGATATGGCATCATCAGCTGAACCGGATCCCACACACAGCTTTGAGTTTGATCGCGATTATGAGGACAATTCTGTTTTTCCGCCTGGTGTTGATCCAGACCATGACATTGAGTTCATGCACTTAGACCAGCCCTTGGGGGATCCTGTAACCCCTGTGATTGTTGATCCAGCTGACTTTGAGATGGAGTTTTTGATTCGAAGCTAGCCGTGGCCCCTGAGCCAGGCGTTGCTCCTGACCCCGCATTGGAGTATGACCCTGTTCATGCCAATGCACCGGCTGTTGCTCCTTGATTGATCATCTGCTTGGATGAGAGAAAATTCGGGGTAACTGTGCAAGACAATTTATTATTACGGGGGCCCACGTAATAACGATTTGTAGTGCACAGGAATCCTGGTGGACTCTGCAGGCCAAGCTAATGATAACCAATGCAGCAGGAAATAACCTAAACACAAATGACCTAGGCGATGTAGCCTCGAGTTCATTCTATTACAAGCAACAAGCCAAATTGACAAGCCTATGTGAAGGCTCAGGAATTTATTTCCCCACTTATACAGTGAGTATATTTGCGTGTGAAATGGGGTGATTACATGACATTGTCCAACCCGCTTCACGCTATTTCGACAAAAAGGGAATGTCACCCAGGCGTGACACAAACACCAGTACATTGCCAAGGACAGAAGCCGAGCTGCAAGAACGCATCTCACAGATAAATGCACGACATGAAGCCCTCCACTCTAAGTACAACGATGGCATTACTGGAGATAACCCTCCAACTGGCTGCACCTATAAACAGTTCCTGAACTGCAAGCCTTTGAACTTTGTCAGAACCGGAGGCACCATTGCATTTGTTCGTTGGTCCAAAAGATCGACTCCACTCTAAGAATGAGTAACTGTTCGCCCCAACAGAGTGTTATCTACATCTCAGGGATATTTCTAGATGGCACACTCTCTTAATGGAACCTCCAGGTTCAGACCCTTGGCACAGACGCTGCTTATACACTGAGCTGGGACGAGCTCAAGGAAACGATTGAGAAGAAATGTTGTTTTAGGACAGAAATTCAGAAACTTGACGTGGAGTCCTGAAATTTGAGAAAGGACGAACCAGAGACTCCTGAACATGACCAGCGATCGCACGACTTGTCTAGGGTCGTCCCCTACTAAGTCATTGATGTAGTATGATATAATGGTGTACTTGTGAGCTTTACATTGTGGTCTCGAATTGTGGCAATACAATCGCAGTATTCTCACCACATGCGATGTTCAATCAATTGTTTATGTCCTATAGCATAAGAGGTTATGTGATTGACTTGTTGATAACATGAGAGGTTATGTGTTGGTATTGTTGAATGCATACGTACACTTCACTTGCTATGACCTAACCTATGTGAAACATGTTTTAGAAGATGCCGCCAAGACGCGAAATGCGCATGCCCACCTCTGAGGCAGAACTTAAAGAGATAATTGCTGCAGCTATAGCACAGCACGAGGCCCTACGCTCCGAACCAATCAAAGGTACCTCAGAAAATAACGGTTGTTCCTACTGGCACTTCCTCAACTACAAGCCTCCGAAGTTCGACGGCACTGGGGGTGCCATAACTTTTGTAAAATGGATTGAAAGTATGGAATCCATCTTTCGAATGAGTGGCTGTACGCCAGAACAACAGGTCCCATACGTTTCTGAGTTGTTTCAAGATGGAGCTCGATTATGGTGGAATCTTCAGGTTCGAATAATGGGCCTAACTACAGCATACGCATTAACTTGGGATGAGTTGAAAGGAATGATGCATAAGAGGTATTGCCCCCACACGGAAACCCAGAAGTGGGAAGATGAATTTCGGAGCCTAATGATGGAAGGTCCGAAGGTGTTGGAATACGTGCAACGACTCCATGATCTGTCACAAATTGTTCCATACCTGGTAAAACCAGAACTGAAGAAATGGGAACAATTCATTTGGGAACTGGCGCCTCAAGTCTTGAGCTTGATGACAGCATCTACGCCACCAACAACCATTGTTGCAAGTAAGATGGGTTTGGCACTCGTTACGGAAGCAAATAGACTAGAAAAACTTGCAAACCCTGACAAGAAAACCCAGGTAGAGTCGTCTGGAAAGAACAAAAGGAAGCTTACCGAAGATACCCAAGTGAACAACGATGAACAAAGATCTATTCGAGGTTGCTTTGACTGCGGGGACAATGGGAATTTCAAGAAAGATTGCCCTAACAACAAATAGGCCAATGATAAGATTCACTTAGAAACCAAACCAAGATGTGCTGAGTACAAGTGTCACCGTGATGGTGGATGTCAGAAGCCTTGGTACGGGAGGAAAGGACACAACAAGGAAGGTTGTGGGATGAAGAGTTCCATACAAGGAGAAAACAGTAACAACGCTCTAGGCGGAAATGGGAAAGGAAATGGCCGAATGATAGGATGCTACCATTGTAAGGAAGTTGGACATTTTAAGAGGGAATGCCTGAAGTTGAAACAAGACCGTGAGAGAAAATCCAACATCAGAGCTTGTGAGGCATGCCAGGATCCAGGTGTGATTTCTGGTACGTTCTCTAACAACCAAAACTTTTGCACCTATTTTGTTTGATGCTGGTGCCGATTATGGCTTCGTGTCATTAGAATTTAAGAATATACTTGGTTTAAACCGCTAGTAAGTTAGATATCCCTTACTCGATCGAATTAGCTAATGGAAAGTTAGTTGAAGCCAACGAAGTAATCAGAGGCTGTGTGATAGAACTGGGAGAACGTGAGTTTACTTTGGATCTACTACCAGTCGAATTGGGAAGCTTCAACGTGGTGGTAGGAATGGATTGGTTATCCGGAAACGAGGCTGAGATAGTATGCCACGAGAAAGCTGTTCGTATTCCAACTGATGATGGTGAGACAATTGTGGTTCACGGAGAGAAGCGTGACACACCGCTAAGATTTATCAGCTGCTTGAAAGCAAGGAAGTGTTTACAGAAAAGATGTGTTGCTTTTCTAGCACACATCGTGGATAAAAAGGCTGCTGAGCCAAGAATCGAAGACATCCCTGTCGTAAGGGAGTATCCAGAAGTCTTCCCAGAAGACTTGCCTGGATTACCGCCTCTAAGGCAAGTAGAGTTTCACGACGATTCAATTCCAGGCACTGCACCCGTAGTCAATGCATCATAGCGACTTACATTTTCGGGGGTGCAAGGATTGACAGAGAAGTGTTGGTAACGGATGGAGAAGGAAGATAACAGACCAAAAAATCCTTTTTGGGGTAATCCCATTGTTGCCCATCAAAAAGGAGGATGATGATTTTCAAATAAACATCAACTACAGAGAATTGAACAAGCTGGCGATCAGGAACAGGTATCCTCTGCCAAGAATCGACGATCTGTTTGATCAACTGCAAGGCTCGAACTATTATTCAAAGATCGATCTTCGATCTGGATACCATCAATTAAGGATACAGGAGGAAAGTATCCCGAAAACAGCCTTCCGAACTCGTTATGGACACTACGAGTTCCTCGTTATGCCATTTGGTTTGACAAACGCACCTGCGGTATTCATGGATCTAATAAATAGAGTTTGCAAGCCATACTTGGACAAGTTCGTGATTGTATTCATCGACGACATCCTGATTTACTCAAAGACGAAGGCTGAACACGAACAACATCTTAGAACCATATTGGAGCTGCTAAAGAAGGAACAGCTGTACGCCAAATTCTCCAAGTGCGAGTTTTGGCTACGCGAAGTCCAGTTTCTTGGACATGTGGTTAAGGGGGATGGAATTTATGTTGATCCCACAAAGATCGAGGCAATCAAGAATTGGGAAACGCCTACAACGCCAACCGAGATTCGACAATTCTTGGGTTTGGCTGGCTACTATCGAAGGTTCATCGAGGATTTTTCGAAAATCGCTCAACCGTTGACGCTCCTTACCCAGAAGGATAAGATGTTTGATTGGGGAATCAAACAGGATGAAGCGTTTCAGATATTGAAGGACAAGCTTTGTAACGCGCCAATCTTAGCTCTACCAGAAGGTACTGACGATTTTGTGGTATACTGCGACGCATCGCGTCAAGGATTGGGTTGTGTGTTGATGCAACGCCAAAAGGTCATTGCTTACGCATCACGCCAACTGAAAGTGCACGAAAAGAACTACACCACCCACGATTTAGAGCTTGGCACAGTGGTTTTCGCTTTAACGATCTGGAGACACTACCTGTATGGTACGAAGTGCACAATCTTCACAGATCACAAGAGCCTACAACATATATTCAACCAGAAGGAGTTGAATATGAGGCAAAGACGATGGGTTGAATTGTTGAACGATTACGACTGCGAGATAAAGTATCACCCAGGGAAGGCGAATGTAGTCGCCGATGCCCTAAGTCGTAAAGAAAGAATCAAGCCCATAAGGGTTAGAGCTTTGGAAATGATTATACGAACCGATCTTTCCTTGCGCATTCGTGCCGCACAAAAGGAAGCTCTCAAGGAGGGAAACCTTGAGGAAGAATACCTCCGTGGAATGGAGAAGCTTTTGGTACCAAACGAGGAAGGAACGTTATGTTTTGAAAAAAAAAGGATTTGGGTTCCTCTGTTTGGTGGATTAAGGGAAGTTATTTTCGATGAAGCGCACAAGTCACGGTACTCTATCCACCCTGGATCGGATAAGATGTACCAGGATCTCAAAATTTCTATTGGTGGCCTAGGATGAAAGGCGACGTTGCTGTTTACGTGAGCAAATGTTTAACGTGCGCTAAGGTCAAGGCGGAATACCAGAAGCCTTCGGGACTTCTGCAACAACCTGAGATTCCCAAGTGGAAGTGGGAACAAATCTCAATGGATTTTGTTACAAAACTGCCAAGAACGCCAAGAGGCCACGATATGATTTGGGTGATTGTTGACCGCCTAACAAAGTCCGCACACTTTCTGCCAATCAAGGAGAAAGACAGTACTAGTAAACTTGCGGAAATTTACTTGAGAGAGATCGTCGCACGTCATGGAGTACCTCTCTCGATCATCTCTGATAGAGACGGAAGGTTTGTGTCAAGAATATGGCAATCCTTCCAAGAATCTTTTGGCTCACAATTGAATCTGAGCACTGCGTTCCATCCGCAAACTGACGGCCAGAGCGAGCGAACGATACAAACTTTGGAAGACATGCTGAGGGCATGTGTTATGGATTTAGGCGGTAGCTGGGATAAACACTTACCTTTGGTCGAATTTTCATACAACAACAGCTACCACACCAGTATTGGTGTCGCGCCATTTGAGGCCCTATACGGACGCAAGTGCCGATCACCACTATGTTGGTCTGACGCAGGTGATAGGCAGCTTGCTGGTCCCGAGATCGTCCAAGAGACGACAGACAAGATTGCGCAAATACTCAAACGCATCGAAGCAGCTCGCCACAGACAAAAGGCCTACGCGGATCCAAACCGGAAGCATGTGGATTTCCAAGTTGGAGAAATGGTGTTATTGAAAGTTTCACCCTGGAAGGGGGTGGCACGCTTTGGAAAGCATGGGAAATTAAATCCGCGCTACATTGGTCCTTCCAAAATTCTGGAAAGAATTGGAACTGTAGCATACAAGTTGGACCTACCTACTGAACTGAATGGTGTTCACGATACATTTCATGTATCCAATTTAAAGAAAAGTCCAACTCAAGTTGACGTTGCCATTCCTACCGACGAGATTCATATTGACGACACGCTCCACTTCGTAGAAGAACCTGTCGAGGTCACAGATTGGAAAGTTAACAAGACCCGCCGGAGCAGTGTCAAACTCGTCAAAGTTCGTTGGAATGCCAGACATGGTCCTGAATTCACATGGGAACGTGAGGACCGGATGAAAGAGAAATACCCCCACTTATTTCCTAGGAACCCTGCTTCTACAAGCAGAACTTAAATTTCGGGACGAAATTTATTTAACGGGGGGAGAATGTGACAACCCGCACTAAACCAGGTATCCGTACAACTTAATTAATGATTAATTACTGCTTAATTACTGCTTAATTACTGTGCTTGTTGAAACTAGCTGATAAACTGCTACCTGCATACTGATACATGCACTTACTTGCATCATACTTTAATTGCTGTCACTACATTATTTACATGCTGAACCCTAGTGACAAACATGATGCACAAAAAGCACAGTAGCACTAAACGGATACACAGTGAACATGCTGATATAACCAGCATCAGGCATATACTGCCTCTAAGGCCTGTTAAGAGCCTCATATATTTTGGCTACACCGGTAGTGAGTGTAGGGATATTAGGGTTGTGGTACCGCGTCTCTAGGAATAAGATACACTGATTCGGATGTGCCAAAAACGTACTTTAAGTACCAAACACAGCACTTTAATAAACAAACCAGCTTCTAGCTGACTAGTAAAGTGCCAGAACATGAGAAAATAACACTAGACACTTTCTAAAGTGTCGGGAAAACAAATTGTGTCACTAAAAATGTTAATAACGACACTTTAAAGCTTTTGTAACGCTTTAACGGATTACTATCCAACCGAACACCCGGACTTTACCCGGAACATGAAAATATTACTATTTTCACTAAATATATTTTTCTGAGCCAGTTAGGGTCCCTGATTACCCTAACACCCGCCATAACGTGTAACATACAACTAACAAGGTTAAACACTTGGTTAACTTAATTAACAAAACAAACCTCCTAACTATCTACTTAAAATCGAACCAAGGGACCCCCCCCCCATGGCCGATTCGGTCCCTTTGTAACTAGGAGGGGACATGTTTGTACAACCAAGATTATCACAATCTAGATTTGTCTAGTATCTTTGTGACATATTAACCCATGGGTAATAACACATGATTTTTCCTATAAATACACCCTAAACACTTGAGATAACCTTCATCATTTTTTTACCAACAAACTACTCCCTCTCTTTCTTTGTGGATCTCGGCCGAACCCACCACATCCCACCATCATACTTTCAAGTTTAGTTCCTTGCATTCCAACATCATTCACACCTCAAGGATCGCGTATTAGGAGCTTTGGTGCACTCGGAACGCGAAGGACCTCTACCGTTAGCTTTTATCCACCTCTTTTTCGCCAAAGATCTTCCCTAGCCTTGAGCTAGAGGTATAATGTTTAAAACTTGTTCTTGAACATATCTAAAGTGGTTAAAAGGAATATTGTCGGTTAAACATCGTAAACATACATTTTGATGCATAAAAGTCTAGTAAAAACTATAAAAGTGGTGGTTAATAGCTTACAACTTGTGTAAAAGTTGTAGTAATTGGGATTTGTGTTTATCTAGACCCGATCTATGATGTGGTAGCTCGGATCTCCGTTTAACCCGACTTTGTAAGATCATGGATCTTCACATAAGCTCGTTTTTGGTAACCACAAGGGTTAAAAGGCGAAACTCTACCACACAAGATACATGAACTTGTGTAAAAATATTTTACTTGTGTAAAAGTGATTTAACCGGTACAATGGTGTTTAAAACTAGCGGATCTACGTATCTGCAAGTGGTATTTTTGAAGAACCACACATTTAAGAAACCATGTATTTTAAAGAAAGGATCATACACTAACAAACATGATTTTATAAACCACAAGTGTGTAGACACTTGTGAAACGAAAAGATCCGACAAATAACTATTTTTGGGAAAAATGACTAGAAGTTGTAAAGACGGATTTCTCTAGTCACAAGGTTTTTACGAGATCAAAGTTACTTTATATAAAGATCTACATATAAAAAAGGGATTTACACTATAGATTCGGAAAAACTGCAAGTTCATGCGATTATGCGATTTACATACTTGTCGACTAGTTTGATGTGTCGGAAATTGTTTGGTTGAGTAAAGAAGTTGTTGAATTGATTTGTTAAAAGAAAATGATACGCTTGAAAGCGTGGCCACCTCCAGTTACAGAGGAAACTCTGGCGAAATTTTCTAAAAACCTAACACTTAGAATTATTTACACAACAAGTGTTAGAACTATTTTTGGACATATTTTCAAAACATAAATTTCGCCGGCACTATATTTTGCTAAATATTCGGAGGTGGGGTTTTCACAAAGACTAACGTGATAAGTATATTTGTCACAACACTGTTTATGATTATTTTGTGAAAATACATAAATATTATTTTAGAGTGAAAATAATATTTACAAGCGTTAATGATTCCAAAACTTTACGAACGCTTCCACAAACATATAAGTTACACCGGTAATTACATTACCACAAGATTGATAAAACGTAACTTACGCACATGTATTGTATCCCCCATCCTTGGGAAGAAGAATAACTACCAAGTGTATACGGAACATAAACACGAAATAGTTGTCTAACTATTTCCCAAAGACATAAACTGTAAAGCTAAGGCACGGCCGTCCGTCTAATAGAATTAGCACTTGTAGGTCGTTGCACAGCTTACTGTATTGGAGACACTTGGTAGAGACGCGCATTCACTGTGAGTTCATGTCCCCCTTTTCTCTAACTGTTTTCAGTTTACTTAACTGCGGGGGTGAAATACATGTTACTTTGTTTACAAGTACTTTATACACGGTATGAATTACGTAAGGAGGTTTAGATCATGTGAATGGGTAGTTAGAACACCGAGGGACTCGAGCGGTAGATCTATTTGGGTGTAGCGAGCCCAGCTCTAGGGCCAACAGAACGGGCCTCTCGGAGGACCAACAGAACGGACCTGGAGTGACTTGGTACCCAACGCAAAAATCGGCTAGGGTGTGTCTTTCCTACTTGCATTTCACGACATGCTAATGGCCTTGCAAACCATTGGTGATCACAAGTCCTCTTACACTGCTACATACCAGGAAACTTTTATACTTACAAGTGTTTTTACTTACTCACTTGCACATGAACTCGCTCAACATTATTGTTGATTTTTCAACTCACATGTATTTCAGGAAATTAAACGGATCTGGCACGGTATGGAACGTTTTCCGCTGCACTTGTCATGAAGTCATCAGGGTTTAGGGGATGTGTCTCTTTCCTGGACAAGACACAATCCTTAACCCACGTTTATGTTATGTTATAAGTTGTAATGTCTACTGAACAAGGTTATGGTTGTATGTTAAAACAATGGTAATGTGTTTGATTTTCAAAACTTAATGGATGACTTGCATGGTTTTTAAATTCATATAGCTTGTTATGATTAAGCTATGGTATTAAGAAGTCACACCAAAATTAACCACGCTTCCGCAAAGCCAGGGTGTGACAATAGCGGCGTGAGAGGAGGATGATTTCAAAAATATGACCGTTGAATGGTCAAAAAAAAAATTAATTCATTTTTAATATCTATAAATACTCCCCATATCTCCCATTTTTATAAATTCATTACACTCCCATTCCCTCTTCTCTACCTTTTTTATAAAAATATAGAAATTACTCCCACTTTCTTCTAAAAAATAATGGGTACCCCATCAGAAAATTCGTTCACAGATATTTACCGAAGATTTTTTTCACCCGAAGAAAGCGCAGATGAGGAAGAAGCAGTTACGAGTGCATGTACTCTCGCGATACAAGCAATGGAACACGTTCGACGTTCTCCTCCACGCCCCATTTTGAGGCGCACCTTTATCTTGCGAGATCGTGAAGCTGCGAACGAGCGTTTGATGAAAGACTATTTTGATCCCACACCAGTTCACGGACCCAATGTTTTTAGACGGCGGTTTTGGATGAGCCAAAGGTTAATTTTGCGCATTAATAATGATTTGGAAGCTAAGTATGACTTCTTTAAGCAAAGAATGGACGCAAGAGGATATTTAGGGTTCACCTCTATTCATAAGATAACTTCCGCTTTACGCATACTAGCCTACGGAAACACGTACGACATCAACGACGAGTACTTGAAGATGGGAGAGAAAACATCACGAGATCGCGTGGAACAATTTTGCTATGGTATTTTTTTACTCACTTTTATATATTTATTTTTATTTTTAAGTACATCACTAGTAAAACTTTTATATATTTAATTATATTTTAGGTATATGCCAGTTATATGGAAAACGTTATTTGAGAAATCCCACTTGGAACGACCTTCAACAAATATATGAGGTGCATCTAGAAAAGCATGGAATACCCGGCATGATTGGTAGCTTGGATTGTCGTCAATTGCGTTGGTATAATTGTCCAACCGCATGGCGAGGTCAACATACACGGGGTGACCAGAAAGGGCCAACTTTGGTTTTACAAGCGGTTGTGTCATACGACCTTTGGGTTTGGTCGGCTTTCTTTGGGGTAGCCGGGTGTATGAATGACATTAGTACCTTCGAGTGTTCACCATTGTTAGAGAGCTACATTTCTGGAACGATACCAAAGGCCGGTTTTCATGCAAACGGGAACGACTACGAGCATGGCTACTATCTGGGCGATTGTATATACCCGGAGTATTCGAATGTTGTTAAAACGTTTTCTGAAACGTTCGATGCGAAAAGACAGTATTTTAAAAAACTACAAGAGTCTTCGCGAAAGGACATCAAGAGGTGTTTTAGGGTTCTACAACAACGATGACATTTTATCAGAAATCCTTGTCGTATGTGGCATAAGGATAGAATACGAATGGCCATGTATGCTTGCATCATTATGCATAATATGATCATAGAGGATGATGGAAATGCGATATGCCAAAACTATTTTCCGGAAGATGTAGTTGAAGGAACTCAAGCAATAATGGAAGAGAGACTCGTAAATGCTCAACTATTGCGATCTAAGGATATACATAAAGCGTTAAAGGCAGATTTGGTCGAGAATGCTTGGGCGATTCGCCCAATTCGACACGATGGTGACAACGAAGAAGATTTCGAGGAAGAAGAAGTTGAGGAAGAAGAAGCCGGGAACTTTGAAAACATAGGTTTGGATGCTGGAGAAAACGAAGAGGAAGGAGAGAACGACGATGAAGATGAAGAATAAATGTATTGTCTTTTTTTAGTGTAATGTTTTTTTTATTTCAATGTTTTTTTATTTAATTGTAATATTTTTTATTTAATGATTTTAAATTTTAGTGTAATGTTTTTTTAGTCCCTGTATTTTAGTGGTTTTAACCACTTGAGTCCAAAATCAATAAGTTTAACGACCTGAGTCCCTAGCCATTTATTTTATAACGTTTTGAGTCCAATGTTGTTCATTTTATAACGATTTGAGTCCAAAAAATTGGACTCAAAAGGTTAAAATTTGGACCAAAAAGGACTCAAATGGTTAATGAAAATGCTTATAGGGACTCAAGTCGTTAAACTTTTTGCTTTTGGACTCAACTAGTTAAAACCACTAAAACACAGGGACTCAAAAAGTAATTTACCCTATTTTTAAATAATTGAAAATTAATTAATTGAGTAATGATGAGGTATGGGCTTTATGAATACGGGCTCTAGTGATATAACGCCCCATAAAGCCCCTGTATGACGTGGCGCGACACATGTCGCTAACGCCCCCAAAGGGTCTTTATGACTACACATGGCCCTAGGCAAAGTTTCCCCCCACCCAATTGAATTGTGCCATGTAATTTGCCTATTACCAAAAAATACAAGGGGTGCATGCCTAAATTAAGATTAGGCAAACCATTTAAAAAAAACAAAAACATGTGATTGGTTGATTTGGATATGGGCCCCACCACTTCTTACTCTCTTCTCTTTACCGCCTGCGGCATATGCATGCCGAAATCTCACCTTCGTCATCATTGCCGATAGGCAAACTTATGCTGGCGGTGGTCTTTATCGTGCGACAAGGGAGTTGCCGAAGGGGGTTGCCTAATCCACCCCACACACCCTAAGTTTTGATTTACATTATTCTTATATATATTAATAGGAAGCTACCATGAATAGTGTTTTAAAATAATTTTAATATTGTTTGTTTTTAATAATTAATTATTTTATTAATATATTTATAATTGATTTTGTATGTTTATTTTGCTTTTATAAATACGATATTTTATATATTTTTGAGTATGCTGTTGCGACGTGCCTAAATTTTTCTATGTATTAATTCATTTTTTACCCGAAACTGAGTTGTGAGTGGTAAAGCTTAAGTAATCGAAGCACAAACGTACATATTATCAAACCTAACTCACATTTAGTTTTTTATATAAAAATAAACATTACTTTTTTCATTATTCTAATAATACCAATGTAGTACTTTATAAAGTTCTGAACATATGAGACATGTTTATTTTTGTTTTCGTTCCGCTAAAAGTTTTGTTCAAAATCAAACCGAACAATATAATTGATTTTTATTTGTTCTTTACCGGGATCAACCGAACAAATAACATGTGAAACTTAGATAGTGGTATATAATATCTTTTTTATATTATAAACTATAGTGGGTATGAATACCATACTGGTACCTTGATGAACCGAACTTATATCATATGTTCTTTATCGTGACGAATTGAATTGATACCGTGCGAACAACTTCGATGGTAGTATAGAGTTTTTTTAGTTATCATAAACTATAGCGAGTATTGGTACCACGCCAATTCCAATCGAACATCACTACCGGTATCGGTACCATCGGAATGAATACTGATATTCATTTCGGAAGACATTGCTCATATTCGTTTTTTTGGTTTTCGATTTATGTAAAATATGCGTCGATGTCCTTTTAGGCATATAATGACTTTATTTTTGGGTTTTGCTTTTCAATTGTTATAACGATTGTCAATATCATACCGATATGTTGTTCAAACGGTTTCAATTCGGTTTAGTACGATAGCGGCACCCGGCGCGAAGCGCGGGAGTACCTCCCTAGTTATATTTAAAACAAACATGGTATTAAAATAATTTGTTTAACTGCTTCTTAAGTTATGTTAATGATTATTGTTATATCATATCTTTGTAACACGTATGATCGAGATTTAGACTACATACAACACCATTAGTATATATTTATATCACTAGTAGAAAACCCGCGCTTTGCGGCGGAGTCAACAATACGTCACTTGGAAAAGAGCAGAACATGCGAACTTGGGTTGGGATGAGTTAGGTTTGTTGATCAGAAAACCTTTCATAGTTTGTCCATTCTTAGGCTGTTTTCACGCAAAAACCTCCTACGAGCCCAAATTTTGACCAATTGTGACCCAAAACTACATGAAGCGCGCCTTCGTTCCGCGATGTGTAATTAACAGAAACCATAATAATAACAATAATAAGAATTATATAATTCATTTTAGGATGTTTAGCATTACCTCTGGATCAAGTTTGCAGCCTTTGGACGGTG
This sequence comes from Helianthus tuberosus, assembly GCA_030545235.1. NCBI lineage: Eukaryota > Viridiplantae > Streptophyta > Magnoliopsida > Asterales > Asteraceae > Helianthus > Helianthus tuberosus. Next base: position 52,933,270 of record CM060449.1, on the reverse strand, counting down.
TCTGAAAGGAGAGAAGATAGCAGCCAGCCTCAAATGATGGACAGATTCATTAAATCGTGTCAGCGTCTTCCCTGGAGTAACGCTCATACAGAAATTAATAATGTGATAACGCTATCAAATGATGGACATATTCATTTTTAATCATTTTTCTCCTTCTGTTTATGTTCAGACGTAAATTTATATATCACGGCTTTCCTTTACCAGTTTATTAATCCAAAAATTTGTGCTTTTTAAACCCACTGTAACTCGCAAGCCAAAACTATACGTTACTTTATACAGAAAAAAATTGCCAGACAAGAGCATCAGAGTCTGTAACTATGTTTAAGATGGTAATTAATCCAGCCAGCAATAGTTTCATATTCTATAAACCTAAACTAAAACAAAATATAACAATTAAAATTCAAATTCCATCCAAATAAAACCAACATAACGCATACCTCCAATTGTCTGAGTTCAGGAAGCCAGAAAGTACTCGATCGCTCAAGTGTAGAAGGCTCATCACACGCATACATAAGAACAACTGCATCAGCTCTCTTCAGTTCATCAGCAAGCTTTCCTCTAAGTGAATGACACGCTTGAATGACATCAACAATAATCTTGATCAATTCAGCTGTTTTCCTCTCGCTATAATTCCCCTTTTGAATAATCCCATCAAACAACTCTCCACCATTGCAAAGCTCCATTACAATATGAACGTATAACAGATCTTCATATGCACCTTTAATGGTGATAATGTTCTTGTTCCAGGCCAAATGGTGCATGATCTGAATCTCCCTCCTCACATCCTCTACGTCTTCTTTCGAAATCAACTTTCGTTTTGAATTCTCTTTGCATAAATATGTTGTCCCAAATTGACCCTGGCCTAGCTTTTGACCCAATGTGTAAAGATCACGAATATTTTCGGTCTTATGTCCGATCACATAGAAAACCTTGATTCACAGTGGTGTTGCGGTTCATGGTGTCGTCGTTTTCGACAACAATTTCGGGTTTCGGGTTACGGTTCGAGTGCTTGGATGGTTCTTGGGATGTGACCTTTCGAGGGTGGTTCAAGTTGTCAATCCGGCCGCCTGAAGACGGTTGTTGATTGGGTAGTTCACCGTTACCGGATCTAATTTTTGGTTGATTGAAGCTCTTAACTTCTTTGTCTCCAAAAGATCCATGACATGAATTGCCCATAAAAACAATCAAGATTTATTTAAAATCAATAAACTAAAAAACCCCTTTTTTATTCATTAAATACACTGCAAACAAATATCATTTCCAAACATTTAGCCATCAATCATAAGTTATAAAGTTAATAACAGGCATGGAGAACAAGACGACGACGTTTTGATACAACAGCAGAAATTGACAGAAACTTGTCACAGATTGGAACAATAAGACAATAATCGTGTGTGTATCATAATTGCATCATTAATAAAGCATATAGCGTGTTTTTTTATAATCAAGTCAAAACCCATATGAAAAGTTTGCTAATTTGAGACAAATTAGTGAATTAAAGATATATTAAAGCTGTAAAAATTAAAATGAAATTAATGAATTAGTGATGGACCTTTATTATAAATAAGCAGGTGGAATGAAGATGAAATTAATGATAGCAGCCATTTCTTCAGTGTATTTACTCGACGAATGCGCAGTGGACGTCAAGCGAACGACTTCAGTGGCTGCATGGGCGGCTGCCACCGCTGCTTCTGCTGCCACAGAGGTCGCATACGCAACCGAATATGCGTGTTTGCTCTGTTTATTCTCGGCTTCATTGAGATTAACAAAATCCCCTACTGTTGTTTCTGTTTATGACAAATCTTTATCTACACTCCTACTGCTCTTTCTGTTTCCAAACCAATGTTTGTTTGAACTCTTTTTACCAGATTTCTGTTTCATAAAAACATTAAAAGTTAAAACTTAAACTTAAAACTTAAAACCCACATTGGCATTTCATCAAACAACTTGCGTGCAAAGAAAATAACTTTAACAAACCTTGTCTTTCTTCTCACTAGAATCAGAATGGCTTATAGCTTTTTTCACAGCAGATAACTAACCACCTTTCTTTCCCATTGTTGATCAAATCATCTTCAAACAAGAAACTATTAACTTAACAAAACTAAATGATAAAACATTAACACTATAAAAGCAAAACATGCAAGTGAAATACCTGCAAGTGTGGATGCTAATTGTCAGAACATAATGTTACTCACAATGGAGAAGGTTATTGTATAATTGCCAGCTTTTTGATATTGCTTCTTGACTTTCAATATCTGCTTTGTTTGAGTGTTTAATATAGACCACTGAGATTTGAGTAGACTATGATGAAACAGTATCAGTTAAAAATATCAACAAATCCAAACAAACACTATGACAAGAGAAATTTCCGATCACAATTAAATTCATATAAGAGCTTACGGTGTACTACCGTCCTTGGATTAGTTGCCACAAGTATGAGCACACCATGGATTAGTTGCCATAAGTATGAGCACACCATTAGGACATATTATTAAGGATTCTACTAATTAAAAACCCAACATCTGAAAAAGGTTGTCTTTGACTTCTAATGTTCAGTCTAAAACAAGCACCATTTTTCAGGAACACCCTATAAGCAAACACATTAGCATCTTCACATACAATCTGATGGTTCTCTAACTCTGATTAATAAAACATATGTTGAAAAGAGAAAGCATACTTCAGCTAATCTAATGACACATTAGCATCTTCACATACATAAAAACTTATGCATACCAAAAAAAAAATGAATCAACACACCTTAGATGGTTGTGCCACATTTTGTGTAGGATTCTCCAGAGTGTAATAAACATCATCCCCGTGCAACGGCAAATCTGAATGAAAAATTAAAATCAGAATTCAGTTGATCCTGAAAATCAGTACACTACATAAAAACATCAACCCACGAAAAGATTTATTAGAACAAAAATCACAAAGAATTTATCCAACAGAATATGATGGGAGTTACAATTGGGATTGAGCTTGGAATTAGAAGAGGGAGAAGAGCGATTGGAGCGGGGGAAGAGCGAGACGCAAGCTTTGTCGAAGAGTAAAGCGCGTGCACGAAGTTGAAGGTGAATTTAAGCCCTAGACCTGGTCTCGTCGGTCCTCATGAAGGATTCCCAGGAAGAGGGTGATGATAAGAAGGGAACGAAGTTGCAGGTATCATATGTGGGGGTGGCTGGAAACAGACAGGGCTATTGAAGAGGAACAACTAAAATAAAGAATCTATTGATTGCATTGAAAGAGGAACTGTTGAGTTTAAGAAACTGATAATGGCATTGAAAGGGAAGGGAACGGCGTAGAGAGAATCAATCAATATTGATAAATGGTGTATCCATTTTGTGTGAGGAGGGGCATAAAGGGAACAAAATGATAAAAAAAAATAGGCATTTTAACTTGACCTTTTACATATCATCTTAAAAATTGTGCAGGAAATTACATTTTAGTACATCTGAAATGCTTTATATAGGTACTAGTGGGAAACCCGAGCGTTGCTGCGGAATCGATAATAAGGGACGAGCATATAATTCAAACCTTAAAACAATAAAAAATTATAATATATTAGGTGTGGTTCTCATTATCCGCCTATGCAAACATGTCAAAGTGAGGCGTCTGTTGAATTCATAAATGAAAGGTATACCCTCAACGTTATGAACAGCAGCAATTGCAGCTTTAATCTGTAGTAGTTAATCAGGTGATTGGATTGACTTAACAACAAAAGAGTTAGCTAAAAAGGAAGCACGTCAAACGGGCCAAATGTTACCGAAATGTATACTTTTTAATGCGTAGAACCTCCTAAATCAGTTTTTTTAATCAATTTGATCCACTAACTATTTATAGATAACCAAAATATTTTCAACAAAATGTGTTTCAGGTCAATCCAACCTGACCCGGCACGTGTTTGATTTGTAAAAAAATCATAGAAGTTGAATCTTTTAACATCAGACCTCTGGTAGTTGCATTATTGCATGATGAACGCCTCCTTGATAAAGGGGAAGAATGTTATAATCATAGAATTCAGATCTTTTAACATCATTATTTGCATGGGCCTATCACATAACACAACCCAAATCATGAATCAATAATTTAATATATTAGAGAAAAATGCCCGGATAGTCCCTGTGGTTTCACCTTTTTTCACCTATAGTCCCTATCTTTCTAAAACTACTTGAATAGTCCCTGTGGTTTTCCGTTTTGTTCTCGGATAGTCCCTGGGTCTAACTTCAGTTACTTTTCTCTGTTAAGTGGGTGTTGAAATGACCAAAATACCCTTTCCTTAAAAGGCCAAACCATAGGGACTATCCGGGCATCTTCTACATTTTTAGAGAAAAACCCCACCACCACACTTTCCGGCGAACTTTTCCGGCGAAATTAATTTCCGGCGACTTTAAATCTTGAACGCGAGTTATTCCGGCACCGCCGCCTTTCCGGTGAACTTTTCCGATGATAAAGAAAACTTATCATCACTTATCATTTGAAACCCTAGATCTAAACACACATATAACCGCACACCACCTCTCTGCTCTCCCTCTCTCGTGAATTTCCGGCGACTAGAGCCGCATTTTGGCAAGCTCCGGCGGCTCTGTTTGACGGCAACGAGTACCCCTCCAATCATCTCTCTCTACACAATTATCACACTACAATCTATCCTCTATCTCTTTGTCTGCATATTATTCAACACCCACAAACAAAAAGGATTGAGAACCTTATATTTTAGTCCAAAGCACAAATCGAAAACCCAGACAAAAAAAAAGTATACAGACCCTTCATCATCTCCCCAAACAACCCTAACCCCATCTGTTACCCCCCCTTCTCGATTACTCACAAACGAAACTCAGAGGAGAAATGATACTCTCCACCTCTCGATCTCCACTCCCCTCCTCGGTTCCCCAAATCCGGCGGCGACATCCCCCCTGATTTCCGATTGACGACAGCCACCACCAGATGGTGGTGGCATATGGCGGCGACGGTATGGAAAGAAAGAGAGAGAGACTGAGAAGGAGAGAGAGATCGGAAGGATGGTGGTGACGGCGGTAATTGGAGGGGTACTCGTTGCCGTCAAACAGAGCCGCCGGAGCTCGCCGAAATGCGGCTCTAGTCGCCGGAAATTCACGAGAGAGGGAGAGCAGAGAGGTGGTGTGCGGTTATATGTGTGTTTAGATCTAGGGTTTCAAATGATAAGTGATGATAAGTTTTCTTTATCATCGGAAAAGTTCACCGGAAAGGCGGCGGTGCCGGAATAACTCGCGTTCAAGATTTAAAGTCGCCGGAAATTAATTTCGCCGGAAAAGTTCGCCGGAAAGTGTGGTGGTGGGGTTTTTCTCTAAAAATGCAGAAGATGCCCGGATAGTCCCTATGGTTTGGCCTTTTAAGGAAAGGGTATTTTGGTCATTTTAACACCCACTTAATAGAGAAAAGTAACTGAAGTTAGACCCAGGGACTATCCGAGAACAAAACGGAAAACCACAGAGACTATTCAAGTAGTTTTAGAAAGATAGGGACTATAGGTGAAAAAAGGTGAAACCACAGGGACTATCCGGGCATTTTTCTCAATATATTATACTTTTGTTGAGACAAATACAAGCATGTGTACCAACAACCTTACTAAGTGTATTCAACACTTCAAATAATACATCAACAATCTGCCGAGCTCTATTCAAAGTGTCCCTGTAAGATAATTATTTGTTAGCATAAAGAACATGAAAAACACATGGTGCTATGCATGATTGATTACCTGTTCCCCAAACCACTTTCTCCACCAATTTTTCAATATAAATTCTTTGTATTTACGATGAAATACGAAATCTTTTTTTTTTGTATTTACTATGACATATTTTGTTTTTATTCGGGTTTGAGATTCACCTGTTCAAGTCTCTGAAGAAGAGCAGTCTTGAATTGTCGAACTCCACGCCCACTCGAATTACGATCCAAATCCTGTGCAACTACAAAAGCATGAAACTGGTCTGCTCCAAGAACCCGGTAAGGAAGTTATTATAAACTCAAATCACAAATTTGGGACTCAAGATCCATCCTTTCTTCATTAAGGGATCAAGAAAACAAATCACACTTCATTTACTCAAAATAAATCTATAAAAACATACAAGCTTCATGCTAACTAATCCAATTTGAGAATATTCATAGAGGTATGTTTTCAAGAATCATCAAACTCCACCAACTTATTCTGTTTTTAATGAAACAGAATCTGGGGCAGGTGAACACACAAGAATCATTAGTTGGTATCTACAAAACGTACAAGAATCTTGGTCAACTTATTAGAGGCTAAAAGAAGCAGAAAAGAAAGCTTACATAAACAAGCAACATGAGGCTCTTGGGCATCGATCAGATTGGCGACATGAAGGAAGCTTAGAATTTCTGATTTTCAAAGTGACAGGCAGTTTCTCATAATCAAATTGGCTCGGGAACATAATCACGCCTAGAAATAATCGTGTAAAACGGTTTGGTCTCATTGTTATTGCTGTTATTATTCTCAAAGCGACCATTATTTCTCTCAGTGCAATTTTTAACCAACCCGACCTGTCCCGACCAGAAACCCATTTTGACCCGGACCCGTTTCAACCCGAACCCGTTCTGACCCGAACCCATTTCGACCCGAACCAAAACAACCCTTCTTTGTAAAACAACTCTTATTTAGATTTGTGTTCTTGATTAATTCCCTACACGAATCGAGACATTCCACATCTAAATTCGTGTTCAAACCAATTCTTGGAGATGTTTTTGATCCTAACATTATACAATAGTCAGAGGAGATTTTCACTTTTCCTATCAGCATAAACAATCAACAACCACAATTAGACCTATAAACTAAACTTGAACACTAAAAAGCAACACAAAATTACTAAAACCAATTACAAAAATAACAAACCTAATTCAACAAAAAACTAACAAACCAGAAGAATAACAAACCTCACACTGTCGAGCGTTGCTGTGATTAAGCCACTGTAACAAACAATCCTGATGAACAAACTTAATACTACCGCTACAAGCGCACGGATACCGTAACGGATTATCAACATCTCCTGGATTCCGGCAGATCCGGCAAACGTCTGCGTCGTCATCATCGTCTTCGTCATACACGCTCGTCGTAACATTCTTTCCACTATCAGCATCATCCGAACCACTCACTGACATCACGCGCGAACCAGAAGATTCCGATGATGAAGAAGCCGATGCATTAACAACGGCGGCGACTCCGGCTCCGTCGTCTGCGGCCGCAACCGATTGTTCATTCATCATCTGTTGCTGCTGGAGGTTAGGTGTACAGCGAGTTTCACTCACAATAATATCCATATTTGTGATTTGCAGAGTAGAGATGAGCAATTACTTACCTTGCTTGAAACCCCGGTTCGAAGACGTAACCATCTTGCTGGACCAGGAGAACTTCAAAACGGATGTCTCTCTTGTCAACATTTCTCTCGATAGTGATACTCAAGACTGATAATTGCAACTCCAAACAACTATTATCGGTTTAATAGTGCATCCAAACACTCCCTAAAACTGCGTGATATCTTTATACTAACACAACACAGCCTGCATATTCAATTAACCTAAATTACCAAACAATACCCTAAATTAAACCCTAAATTCCAAAATCCCATTAATAATTTCCACAAAACTCAAAACAAATAACTGAAAATTGAGATTCTACCGGTTGCTTCACAACTACCACCATTAAGGTTTTCTTCCGAGATCAAATTTTACATAGTTAAAAATACAATGGAAAGACGAGTAATCTTTCAAGAATTAATGAAAATCTTACATCTTTTTTTATTAGAGGAACTCTGTCACTTCCAGAAGTGATAATCGATCAGCTGGTCCAAGTGATGGAGAGGGAGAATTGATCAGATTTATGGGATTGAAATCGTAGGGTTTTGGTGGCCTTTGGTGTGATATCAGTTTCATCCATCAAACCTTATTGATGATATCAGTAATTGATTTAAGTTTCATGGGAAGAATTGATTTCAATCTTGATTGTATTAGTAATTGCACTGACGTTTGCATCTCCCATGTTCAGCTGGTTGAATTCATTGTAGCGATTATATATATAATTCATTGGCGAGTGACAATGAATTGGGGGCAAATTTGGGAGAAGGAAATGAAGATTAGGGTAAGAACTGATGATCTTTCGTCTTCCGTTTTAAAATTTGTGGTGAAAATTACTATTGTGTCCTAAGGAAATGCTTTATAAAGATGTATAGGTATAGATAAATTGAAACTTATTGCTTCTTTTATAAAATCGTTTAAGACACTTAAATTCATCGAATTCATGTTTAAAATAAATATACTTTATATTATTATTATTATTATTATTATTATTTATTTATTTTTAATTTTTTTAGCAAAAGTAATTAAACTTAAAAACGCGTATAAAGCATGTAGGGATTATTAAGGATTAATGTGTGTCACAAAACAAATATATCAACTTAAAATTTTCCAAGTTCGTTCTATTTGTAAGATTAAATATATTATGATGTAATATTTAATCTAGTAGCCATTATAACCATTTACATTATATAGATCAAAATATATAACAACCAATTAAATAATTAGTTGTAATTGTTGATGGGCCTTATTACCATTATTATCTAATTAGGGTATGTTTGATGTGACGTAATGGAATAGATGATTTAATGGAATGGACGAGGTAATGGAATGGACAAAGAAATGAAATAGATCATTACATTCCATAGTCTTGTTTGGTTAACATGCAGGAAAGGAATAAATCATTAACTTGTGTTGTTCGGTAGGTAAGAAAAGAGGAATGAATTAAATCGGCGATGGGTGGTGGCGGTGATCGGTGGTAGTGGTGGTGGGTGGCGGTGGTGGTGGTGGTGGGTGGCGGTAGTCGGTGGGTGACGGTTGTTAGCTGTGGTGGCGGCGATGGTCGGGGTTGGCGGTGGTCTACAGTGGTAGGTGGCGGCGATGGTAGTCGATGTGGTGGCAACGACGGTGGGTGGTGGTGGTCGAAGGTAGCGGGTGGTGGCCGCGGAGGATGGTGGTGGTGGTCAGCGGAGGGCGGCGGTAGTGGTCAGGCGGTGGTCGGTGGTGATGGTGGTGGCGACGATGACGGTGGGTGGTGGTGGTCGACGGTAGCGGAAGGTGGCCGCTGAGGATGGCAGTAGTGGTCGGGGTGGCGGTGGTCGGTGGTGGCGGCGATGGTGGTAGATGGTGGTGGCGACGGGTGGTGGTGGTCGATGGTAGCGGGTGGTGGCAGCGGAGGATGGTGGTGGTAGTGGTCAGGCGGTGGTAGCGGGTGGCGGCGATGGTGGTGGCGATGACGACGGTGGGAGGTGGTGGTCGACGGTAGCGGAAGGTGGCAGCTGAGGATGGCGGTAGTGGTCGGGGTGGCAGTGGTCGGTGGTAGCGGCGATGGTGGTGGCGACGGGTGGTGGTGGTCAACAGTAGTGGGTGGTGGCAGCGGAGGATGGCGGTGGTGGTGGTCGACGAAGGGTGGCGGTGGTGGTCGGCGGAGGGTGGCGGTAGTGGTCGGGCTGGCGGTGGTTTACGATGGCTGGTGGCAGCGATGGTAGTCGATGGCGGTGGCGGTGGGCGGCGGTGGCGGCGGAGAACGGTGGTGGTCGGCGGAGGTTGGTTGCGGGTGGTGACGACGGCAGGTGGTGGTGGTGGCAAATGGTGGAGGTGATGGGCGGTGTTTGTGACGTAGGTTGAGAGAGGGAATGGAATAAAAAAAAAACAAGGGGAGTGGATGGAATGAATTTGAGGGAATGGAAAGACTTATGTAATGGGTGATTCCATTACGTTGACCAACCAAACACACTTTTTTTCATTCCCTCACAATAATTCATTCCATTCCACCTTCTATTCCTGAATATCAAACGCTACCTTAGGGTTTGCTCTTGGGCGCATATATAAAGAGATAATTAGAGGGTTAAAGGGTTAGACACTAATCACAATAACATCATCATGAAATCGCCCCTCTCTCCTAGCCGATTCCCCTTTATCGGTTTTCTTCATCACCATAATTAGTTTGCACCCTAAGGAGGAACTAGACCAAGCTGACAATCATGTCAAACACTATTGCTCCGTCTCCATCTGGATTCTTTGCTGGCCTGTACTGCTGCAATCAGGTATGTTTTCATGTTTTCCATTATGCCTAAAACAGAACTGATCAACATGTGGTATCAGAGCATATGTTGATTAATCAGGTCTGTTTTCGTGTCCATTCATGGCCGGTTTCGAGTCACATGTCCGGAGTCCACTGTTTCGGAAAAAAGAAAGGAAAAGAATTTGTTTTATATAACTCGAAACCAATATGGTTAAATTTTATGTCCGAAATCTGTTTTAGAAGCCTTAATTTTCAGATTTCGGGTTCCAGAATTATGTTTTATTTTTAGGGTTCATCATGTGTTCTTAGAAAATTCAAAATTCCTTTATGTTTTGGAATATGATTTGGATTATTAAGTGTTTTTCCATGTTTTGATCTGTTTTAACTCTCAGAAATTTTCAAAAACTGTTATTAGATCAACAGATAAAATTTTTTTCGAAATATTTGATAAAATTATATCAGCACTAAAATAGGAAATTACATCTCAAAATCCAAAAAAAAAAAAATCGAATTTTCAGTTATTTTTCACAATAACAGCTGTTTACAGAAGGTTCGAGATCATCCTTAACGAGTCGAGACCAAGATTTCGACTCGAGACCATAAGATCTTAAGGGTTTTCAGTCTTTCATGACTCGGGATCAAGATTTCGACTCGAGACCACAAGGTTGCGACTCGAAATGATAAGGGTTTTCAATCTTCACAACTCGAGACCATGGTTCCAACTCGAGACATCATTATGGAGTCGAGATCTCATAAAACTCAGTACTCGAGACCTCGAAATTTCGACTGAGGTTGCGACTCGAGACCTTAATGACTCGAGACCTCATAATGTTTCAAGATGAGTCGAGACCTTACTCGAGATCTCACTCGAGACCTCATAACTGAGGCGAGATCTCATAACTGAATCGAGATCTCACTCGAAACCTAAGACTAACTCGAAATCTTGATCCGCGCTAACAGGTGTTTTGCTATTAAATAATTGGTTTTGTAATTAGATAATTAATTAGAATCAAATAAAGTTTTACAAAACCAAAATGGCTTAACTTGGGTGAGCTTCTGATGTATCACTTCTGGCCAAAGCTGATTTGATACATCTATTTATTGCTCAAGTATTATAAAAGCCATGTTGAGTATGCATTACAAACGTGAATGTCTTAATTTCTGGCCAAAGCTGATTTAATTCATTCATGTATAGCATTCTTAACAAGTGCATAACTAAAGTGATTGTTTCATCTCTGGCCAAAGCTGATTTGTCACGATTACTTTGCACACATACTTAAATTATTACACTTCTGGCCAAAGCTGATTTGTCTTCGTTTAAGTAAACTTTTAACTAAGTCTATTATTTTGATGTTAGTAATAGACATATCACAACCTCTTCACATAACGATCCTCATATTAATGATCCTTCGTTAATCTTATGATCAATTTTTTTTGTCTGCCTTATTTTTTAAGTACCTATAACTTTATTCACTGTAATTTTCTTCAATAATTTAGTATCTCATCCACTCTAATTCCTAAACCTAATATGTTTTGCTTTATTTAAAGTTTCTATAATATTAGCTCTTAAATTAAATCCTTGATTATCTCTTAAGACACGATAATCCTACTGCTCTCTTCTGATAAAGGTACTATAGAAGAAAAGTAGAGCATGATGAATAGGACAAATCGAACATGTTGTCTCTTATGATAATCAAGATCTCTCTAACATAAATGCTATCACTAAAGTTATTCCAGATTAAGTCTTTTCTAAGACTAATCTATTATCTGTGGAATAATCATAAGAACTCCTAAGATGCATGCCTTCATTTAAAATTCTAAACTATAAGGTTAAGTGGTATATGTGAATACATTATAATGTACAATACTATGACCCATAAAGTTAAGGGGTTACGCATGGAAATAAGTACATTTTCCAATACATAACATACTAAGATTTTCACTTGTACAATTTGATGCCTTATAAATCAACTATAACACTCAAAAGTGCCAAAGTATAATGAGTGTGTTGATAAGCAACATATGTACAAAGAAATAAATGTTTGAAACTGGAAAAATAAGATGTTATTCACCTTACAACCACTGAAACCTTAAAAGAGGATAGTTCTAAGGTCCATAGACAAAGTACAAGTACAAAATTCCAACTCTAAGGTTCTTCAAGGGAGAATCTCACTTCATAATTATGCCATTAGACTAGGCATAAGCAACGAGACTATCCGTTATTCAAAAGAGCAATTGGATAAGTTAATTAGGTAGTCACTTACTAATGATATCTAAATCTGCTAATTTTAATATTCCAATTAACACATGATTAGTTGACTCTAGTTCTAAACGTTTCCTTACCAGAAGTCAACAAATAACTAATATGAGAGTTAGTGACAAAATTAAATGTTAAGGCTATAAGAACCATAATAAGCAGTCTTCTAACAACGCCTTTCGATACCTTATATATTCTGAAGATTAATCAGAATATAGTATCATAATTAAGCAATGTTATGAAGGTTGTGACGTTTGCATAGTCAACATAAAGTCACACTTACCTTAAACTCTCATCTTATTTGTTCTAAATATCCGGATTGAAACATTACTAAGATAAAACTGGATGATACCTTACACTTTCACAACTTTTGTCATCATGTAAATGAGAATTTGACAAAAGGAAAATGAGAATTATAAATTTCATCCATTATAACTGAAATTCATGAGAAATCATGACATGGTTAATGAGGATGATTTTCATCTAATCTCATTCTAAGTGATTTTAAATAATGACGTTAAAGCCCTAAAATATGTTTTGGCTTAAGGAATAAGTATGGGTCCATCATAAGTCATTCATTGACATTCGTGGAACTTATTCCAAATGGAATATTCAGACATAATTCATTTATCATTTAAAGACTATCAACTTGTATCTAAATTTTGTCACATATGGCCAACGGTCTTAGAAGAAATCTATTCATATATACACTTAATAAGATTTCTATTAAATATATCCCTAAAGTTTCTTATGACATCTGGACACTAAAGAAATCAAATAAAGTCTAACGTATATGTGATAGGTTCCCACGTCACATATATCTTTGAAACTTCTCTTGTAGCATTCTAGAGATATTAAAGATCAGTGGGCGCATTAAGTGTCTTAATAATAACATGTGGTATCATAACGATTATGCGTATTTTGATCATAATAAATAGGTTTTAAATTAAGGCTATAGTATGACTAATGGGGGTCCAGAGTTGCATAATGATTCAACGGCTGTATTTCTCTACTATAGTTCTTGTTTAAGGCTAAAATGAGTGTGAACTCCTGATCAGGCTTATCTAATACTCATAGTAAATGATTACTAACCTAAGTGGGAGAATGTAAGATTAAATATATTATGATGTAATATTTAATCTAGTAGCCATTATAATCATTTACATTATATAGATCAAAATATATAACAACCTATTAAATAATTAGTTGGTAATTGTTGATGGGCCTTATTACCATTATTAACTAATTAGGGTTTCCTCTTGGATGCATATATAATGAGATAATTAGAGGGTTAAAGGGTTAGACACTAATCACAATAACATCATCATGAAATCGCCCCTCTCTCCTAGTCGATTCCCCTTTATCAGTTTTCTTTATCACCATCATTAGATTGCACCCTAAGAAGGAACTAGACCAAGCTGAAAATCATGTCAAACACTATTGCTGCGTCTCCATCTAGATTCTCTACTGGCCTGTACTGCTGCAATCAGGTATGTTTTCATGTTTTCCATTATGCCTAAAACAGAACTGAACAACACTATTGTCCGATTAAAAATTTGGACATGAAACTGGGCCAGGTTATGAATACGGATGGTTGACGGATGTCATAGTATTAATTAAACTAGGTGATGCTTCGCCCGCGTTGCGGGGCGATGGCCGAATAATTCTGAACCAATTAAAAAAACAGTACTATAGTTTTGCTAGAAATTAAAAGTAAAAAGAGTGTTATGCAGCTCTTTGACACGATTTTTAGTTGGGGGCAAAGTCATATTTTTATTTTTACTTGGAGTTAAAATCTATTTTTTTTTTCCTATGGGTAAAATCCTAATTATTAGGTAGGGGAAAACCAAATTTTTATTTTGCACTGGGGACAAAAACGTAATTTTGAGTTGAGGGTGATATCAAAATTTTGAACCGATGTGAAATTCGTAAATTTTAGCTGGGGGCAAAAGCATAAATTTATTTTGAACTTTGGGCAAATACATAATTTTAAACTGTGGGCAAAACCGTAATTTTAAAGTATGTATAAAATAATAAACTGGTGTAAAATCATAATTTTGAACCGGGAGAAAAACAAAATTTTATTTTGAACTTGGGCGAAAACGTAATTTTGGCTAAGGGTAAAAGCGTAATTTTTTTACCGAGAGCGAAATCATATTTTTTAGCTCGGGGCAAAAGGGTAAACGTATTTTGAAGTTGAGGCAAAACCGTATTTTTTAACTGGGGGCAAAAAGTGGATATAAAATAATAAACTGGTTGGTCTAATGGGTATTGCTCGCCTCCAATTCGAACCAATGGCAGAGAAACACTATTCTAGTGCAAAAACGTAATTTTAAAGTGTGTATAAAATAATAAATTGGTTGGTCTAATGGGGGAGGGGCGGCCACCCATTTGAACCAATGACAGGGTGATACTATTCCCTGCCATGTGGTTTCACTGTTTCTACTGTTCAGGTGCTTCTACTGTTTCTTTCCTTCTTATTAGGATAATAGAATAATGCTATTTTTTCTTTGTTACTGTTCAAAACGTTTGTGAATTAATATATAGGAGAATTAGCTCACAATAATTAGAAATAATAAAATAAAATATGTTAACATTCCCATTCTTATTTAATATGTTTCATATTCGGTATTACAAACGAGTCGGTTTTTTCTACAACCCGTTTTTAGCGGATGTTACAGGTAAAAACCGAAGATGGCGATAGAGAAACATTTGGAAGTGGAGAGACAAAACAATTCATCAACTAAAACTCCCTACAGGAGTTCTTTTCAAGTGACGAAGAATGAAAGGGGACTGATAAATCGAACCAGCATTCGTATATGAATCAGTGGGAATACGGAAGAATGTCTTAGCCGAAGAATATTCCAGAAGAATAATAAGCATCATTTTAGGAATAGATTGTGATCTCTTATTAATTGTGCATAATTTGTGTATATCATTTCCTTATTATTCAATAGGATTATACCTATATAATGGGTATTATAAATAAATAGAATTCATTCAGAATATCAATACCATGCACACTTTTATGGTATCAGAGCCACGGTTCTGATAAACCCTATCCCTCATTTTCTTCCCTTTTTTTTGGCTTTCCTTCCTTCTTTTAGCGCATCTGTTAGTGATGTGTGCAAAATGTAACATATAAATTTCATCAAATAAGGTATAAAACTAACCCTTTTTAGTACTAATGTTGGAAAAAGTGTGCGTTAAACGATGCAAGTGTCAGTGTGACGAAGGGTCATCCGCTCGGATGACAATCCGAACAGATGGTCATTCGATCGGATGACAATCCGTTTGGATGGTCATCCGGGCGGATGGCCATTCGGTCGGATTTTCCTTCGTTTGGGATGGATGTGTTTGTGTATGATGGCTTTGAAGTTTTCGTTGTAGCATTTTGAAAACAGAGAAATATCTCTACCTTTCAGGTCGTCCAGTCGAACGGTTGTTCGGTCGGATGGCGATCCGTCCAGTGGAACATTTCTCAGAAACAAGTCCACAACAGAATGGTCATTCGAATGGATGGCAATCAGTTCGGATGGCCATTCGCTGGTTTTGGTGATGTTTGAATTTATTGCGAAAAGTTGAAGTATTGAAACCGGATGTCATCCGATCGGATTGTCGTTCGATCGGATGGCAATCCGATCGGAAGACAGTCTGTTTGGTGACTTGATCGTTTGGGAAATTTGTTAAGTTTGAAAGTTTGCGGTTTGATCGAGACGGTATGACAACGTGTTAAACAACGGGGATTCCCTCAAGTCCAGGTTATCTGATCGGATGGGAACCACCCCATTCTGACCAGTTAACTGTTCTTGACGGTTTTCCATGTTTAGCCCGTGAATCAGTCGTCTCTTCTGATGAAATCCATTCTCAGTCCAATCCTTCACTACAGAGCGAGTAGAAGGCCCGAACAAGCTCTGATTCTATCGGTTTTGAGGGCATTGAGTGTAAAAGAGTTGAAAGTAAGTTATGAAACCATCTTTCAATCCTTCTACCCATGAAAATGTTTAGATCTATGCGAAAATAGTGTTAAATCTTGTTGAAATCCTTTAGATCTGAGTTATTCTTCGTGGAGTGAGGCCAAATCTTGAAGTTCATAAGAACTCCATGATGACATCAACCTGGAACACCTCAAATTGACTGATTTTATGGTGAAAAGTTAAGATTCAAAGGTGAACATGATGAAGAAGTGTGTATAGATCATAGAAGTACAAGATTTGAGGTAGAAACTTGTAAGAATCGTGAGAAATCGAGAGAAAAGAGGACTTAAGCGTGCTGGTAGGAGAGAGAGCTGTCACATCACTGTTTGTGATGTGACAAGGGGTATTTATAGGATTCCAAAAGAGGAAAGTGGGGCAGGTGTGTGGATCGGATGGCAACCCGATCGGATGGCCATCTGATCGGATGGTCATCTGTACGGATGACCATTCGATCGAAGGTTACCGCGACTTGGTTTTTGACGTTTCGTTTTGTGCGTTGAGCGTTGCGTTGCGTTTCGAGTAAGCGATGCGATAGTATCACCCATTAGTTACACAAATAACCTAACTACTAAATAATATAAACCTTGTATCTCGATTTTGCGATGAGATTGCGTTGCGATAGAGTTGCGATTGCGATTAAATACCTCAACATAAACATAACATGCACAAGTAACACATAATAGCACACACACGTAAAACAATATCCATAACCTATAATTCAAGTTGCGATACGATAGCGAATGCGATTAGCGGTTAGTCGATAAATAGATTAGCGATTAACTACGATTAAACCTCGATTGTTATAAATACTCCACATAATGCAACTAAAGTAAGAAAATTATAAGATTCGATTACAAGTCAAAGAGTACAATCAATAATTAAGCAAGGAGTGACAGATCGCAATTAGCAATCTTTTCTTCCTTTGACTTTGACTTTCAAAAAGCGGGTTGTTACAGCCTCCCCTACTTTAGGAAATTTCATCCCGAAATTTAAGGCGCAGGCGTAACAAACAGTTGTGGATATTTAGCCTTCATGTCACTTTCGAGTTCCCAGGTGAACTCGGCGCCGCGTTTGCCTTCCCTGCGAACCTTCACAATGGGAATGCGGGAGCGTCGAAGTAACTTGGTCTCTCTGCCCATGATCTCGACAGTTTTTTCCACGAAGTGTAATGTTTCATCCACTTGTAGATCCTCAAGAGGGACATGTAATTCCTGGTCGGCTAGACACTTTTTGAGGTTCGAAACGTGGAAAGTCAGGTGGACGTTACTCAGTTCCTCTGGTAGCTCGAGTTTGTAGGCCAATTTGCCAATCCTTTCCAGAATTTTGAAGGGTCCCACATATCGAGGCGCGAGCTTTCCTTTCTTGCCGAATCTGATCACCCCCTTCCAAGGTGCAACCTTTAGGAGTACGTGATCGCCAACGTTAAATTCAAGGGGCTTGCGGCGTCTATCGGTGTAACATTTCTGACGACTCTGAGCTTTCAACAGATTGTCTCGTATTTGGAGGATTTTGTCAGTTGTTTCTTGCAACAGTTCAGGACCGGTAAGTTGCGCATCTCCGATCTCGTGCCATACAATAGGCGATCGACATTTTCTTCCGTATAATGCCTCAAATGGTGCCATTTGGATGCTAGAGTGATAACTGCTATTGTACGAGAATTTGACTAAAGGTAAATGCGAATCCTAATTACCACCGAAATCTATAACACACGAGCGAAGCATGTCTTCGAGGGTACGAATCGTGCGTTCAGTCTGACCGTCGGTCTGGGGATGAAAAGTGGTACTTAGATTGAGAGTAGTACCGAGAGCATATTGAAACGTTTCCCAAAGACGCGAAGTGAATCAACCATCGCGGTCAGAAATGATATCACGAGGTGTCCTGTGTTGATAAATAACCTCGTCGGTGTAGATTCGTGCTAATCGTTCTACCTTATAGTCTTCCAGTATTGGTAGAAAGTGAGCGGATTTGGTGAAACGGTTAACGATAACCCAGATGATGTCGTGACCTGATGGCGTGCGTGGGAGTTTCGTTATGAAATCTATAGCTATGCTCTCCCATTTCCACATAGGTATCTCAGGTTGTACGAGCAAGCCAGAGGGGCGTTGATGTTCAGCCTTGACTTTTGAACAAGTCAGCCACTTCAAAACGTAGATAGCGATATCCTTCTTCATGCCCGGCCACCAGTACTTGTAGCGCATGTCCTGGTACAGTTTATCAGCACCGGGATGAATGGAATATCGCGATTTGTGGGCTTCATCTAGTAGACTTTGGCGTAAATTAGTGCGCTTGGGAATCCAAATTCAGTCTAGAAAATGGAATATACCATTCAATTCATTCACCAGTTGTTCGCCATTATTGATAATCCTTTCTTTCTTCATAGTGCGTTCGGTAAAATAAGCATGTTGAGCGTCACGGATAAGAGCTTCGAGATTGTGCTGGGCTTGGGTATTACGAACGCTATGCAAATAGCTTCGTCGACTGAGAGCATCGGCAACGACATTTGCTTTGCCAGGATGGTAACGAATCTCGCAGTCGTAATCGTTGAGAAGTTCTACCCACCGGCGTAGGTGCATATTTAGCTCCTTCTGGCTAAAGATGTGTTGTAGGCTCTTATGGTCGGTGAAGACCGTACACTTTGTACCGTATAGGTAGTGTCGCCAAATCTTTAGCGCAAAAACAACTACACCGAGCTCGAGATCGTGCATGGTATAGTTCTTCTCGTGGATCTTGAGCTAACGAGAGGCGTACGCAATAACCTTGTCTCGTTGCATGAGAACACAACCGAGACTGAGGTTAGAGGCATCGCAATAGACTATAAAGTCAACATTTCCGTCGGGTAAAGTGAGTATAGGAGCATTGCAGAGCATAAGCTTGAGAGTTTGAAAAGTAGTCTCTTGTTCAGTTCCCCGAACAAAAGGCTTGTCTTTGTGCACAAGAGAAGTAAGTGGTACGGCGATTTTAGAGAATCCTTCGATAAATCGGTGATAGTAGCCCGCTAGTCCAAGAAAAGAACGGACTTCGGACGGGTTCTTGGATGTAACCCAGCTCTTAACTGCTTCAATCTTCGCAGGATCGACATGAATACTTTGACTATTGACAATGTGACCCAAGAATTGGACCTCCTCAAGCCAGAATTCAAACTTGGAGAATTTGGCATAGACACGGTTTTCCTGGAGTAACCCAAGAACCAAACGGAGATGTTGCGCATGTTCGGTTTTTGACTTGGAATAGATCAGGATATCATCGATAAAAACGATGACGAAGCAGTCGAGAACGGGTTTACACACGCGATTCATTATATCCATAAAAATTGCGGGAACGTTGGTCAAACCAAAAGGCATAACGACAAAATCGTAATGACCGTGGCGGTTTCGAAAAGCGGTTTTGGGTATTTCTTTCTCTTGAATGCGCAGTTGGTGATAGCCTGAGCGTAAATCAATCTTCAAGAAACATGTAGCACCTTGTAGTTGATCAAACAAATCATCGATTTGAGGCAAGGGATAACGATTCTTGATGGTAAGCTTATTCAATTCCCTGTAGTCGATGCACATCCGGAACGATCCGTCCTTCTTTTTGATGAAAAGGACAGACGCGCCACAAGGAGAGGTGCTAGGGCGAATCAAGCCTTTATCAAGTAGTTCCTGGAGCTGACTCGAGAGTTCGCGCATTTCAGAAGGGGTGAGGCGATAAGGCGCTCTAGCAACAGGATTTGCTCCAGGAATGAGGTCGATTCAGAAATCGATATCACGAGTGAGAGGTAAACCAGGTAGATCATCAGGGAAAATGTTAGGAAACTCACGAACCACAGGCACCTTGTCTATTGCCTTAACTTCCTTTTCCTCCGCTACTACGATGTGCGCCAAGAAAGCTTGGTATTCCTTGCGGAGATACTTGTTAGCTTGGACACACGACATGAGTTGTAACTTCGCCATAAACACACAATTGATCACCATTCGCGAAGGAGAAACGTATCATTTTATCGAAGCAAACAAATTCAGCATGATTCTCCCGAAGGAAATCCATACCTACTATGACATCGAAGCTACCGAGCTGCATCGGAATAAGATTAATCGGGAAAACGTGACCGTTGAGATCAAGAGTACAGTCACGTAGAACGGAACTGACGGTGACGGTTCTTCCAGTGGCAACTTCTACGTCGAAGGTCGATGAGAGGTTAACGCATTTACGGTTTAGGAGCCTTTCAAATTCGAACGATACAAAACAGTTATCGGCTCTAGTATCAAACAAACACGAAGCATATGTACCATTTACAAGAAACGTACCATTAACCACGTTGTTGTCTGCCTGAGCCTGGCGGGCGTTGATGTTGAAGACTCGCCCGCGGACTGCTTGGTGTGCTGGCTGGTGCTGCTGTTGTTGTTGTGGTGCTGGCTGCTGCTGTTGTAGCTCTTGCTTCACCACTCTGTTTGGGCAGACGTTTGCGAAATGGTTGGGATCACCGCACGCAAAGCAGGCTCTTGCGTGAGCAGCGGGAGCAGGAGCTGCTTGCTGTCCTTGCGAGCTGGTGGAGCAGGAGCTTGAGCTTGGCGAGGACCGGTACGGCACTTAGCGGTGAAGTGGCCGTACAGGTTGCAGTGAACACAGAACTGGCATGCAATACCAACCGGGTGATGATAAGTACAAGTAGGGCAGAGCGGGTGTGGGCCAGTATATGCACGCTTTGTCGGCGGTGCATTGGTCACAGGCGCCGCTACTTGGCGATTCTGGGGTTGCGGTTGAGCGGGTACAACACTGAGTGGAGCTGAAGTAGCTGCGCAGTTCTTGTTGCTGGAGCTGTTGTTCTTTCTATTGCGACGTGAGTGCTTTAAAGATTGCGGTGCGGCGGTTTCAACGGTGGGAGCAGCGGTGACTTGATGAAGACTCTTGGCAGCTTTATTGAAATAACCAGCCCTGACTCGCTTGTCGTTAATCTCGGCAGCGAGTAGGTAGGTTTCCTCAATAGTTGTCGTTTTAGCGGCCTGCACAAAGTCTGCGACACAATCCGGCAGAGCACGGATGTATTTCTTGATGGTAATATCAGGGGAAGTAACTTGACCCGGACAGATGAGACTCAGCTGCTTGAAGCGAGCAGTTAAACCAGTGCTGTCGCCACCCTCTTGTTTGATGTGCCAGAACTCGTCCTCCAGCTTCTGAAGCTCGTGGGGAGGGCAGAAATCTTTCATCATGATGTCCTTCAACTCATCCCAGGTAAGCCCATAGGCTGCATCATTTACGCGCTTGTTTCTTTCGGCAGTCCATCAGTCCAGAGCCCTGGACTGGAAAACGCCAGTAGCGTTAACAATACGGAGATTATCAGGACAGCCGCTTTGGCGCAGAGTGACTTCGATTAAATCGAACCATTGAAACATGGCCGTAGGCCCGTCTTCTCCGGTGAATTCTTTCGGGCCGTAGGCTTTGAACTGCTTGAAGCTAAAGGCAGCTTTCGGTGCATCAGTCCTTATTTCCTCAGAGGACTTGCTAGCGTTTTCGTTCAGCTCGCTGACAATTTGTGGAATGACTTTCGCCATCTGCTTTGTGACGAGCGCAGCGATACGTTTGTCTTCGTGATTACGACGTGCGGAGCGAGCGGTTTGCGATCCAAATGACGACATTGTCTGCAACAGACATCGCCATAGGATTCAGACACTAAATGTCGAATCTCACCTCATGACACACTTAATACTACTAAAGCTCAGTAACACATAAAATCACATAATCACATAGTGACGTAGGCACATAAACCACGGAATCATATAAGCACAGAAACACCTAAGCACGTAGGGCACCGAAACACACGAGGACACACTCTATTTTGCACGTATTCACCTACATATTTTGCACGTATTCACCTATCTTTCACAGTTGCGTAAGCAATCGAGAGTTGCGAGTTCGAATAACGAGTAGCGATTGCGAGTAACATAGCGTGCGATTTGTTACCGTTTTGAGATAGCTGTGCAGTGCGAGCTGCGTGTTGATCAAAGCGAAAAGCGAATAAATCACCAAAAATCGAAACACATAAACAGGTAAATCCACATAAACACACATAAAATCGATAAGTCACAGAGTCAGTGGCTTGCGAATTCCAGAATCGAAACACATAAAATCGAATAGGATGTCTCGGGTGTGCTAGACTTTGACTACCCAAGGTGATTCGACTATTCACAAGGACTCCGAATACACACTTGGCCTAAAGGACTGTGCTCACTTTCTCCCCGACATGCGGTGAATGGCATACATCTTTTCGGCATTCGTGCGAATCAAGTCGTTGGAGTCTGTCGAAACCTTGGTGGGAGTGTTGTAAAATCAAAAATTGAGAGCGGTACGGGTCACCAAGATTCGGGTTTCACCCCTAACTTAGCTACTGCATTCCTGATTGTGTGATAGAATCACGAGATAAAGAGAAAAAATCTGCGTCGAAGTATGGATTTCACTCCTGGTTCAACGCAAATTCTTGTGTTTGAAATAAAAAGTCACGTCGAGCAAGCGATCTAGTCGAGAGTTTGCGGTTTTCACACCTAATCTCGGCCAAATCACTTATCTTACACGAGAAATTTGAAAATAGTGTGAGTTGCCAGCCTTAGGAAAGGCTGACCTTGCGTGGAGCGGTGATATGCGTTGTCCGCGCAAGTGTGCAGTGTTCAGCGAATTCAAACGAGATTAGCGAGTAAACTTGTACAAAACCCCTACCGGGTTTACACAAGTCGGTCTGTTGGTACTTAGACTATAGACTAGGTCGTTTCTGAGACATCGACCCGGACTAGGTCAAGTCTTGCCTAATTCCCTATAGTTATGGCTCTGATACCAATCTGTCACACCCCAACCGATGGCGGAAACATCGGGGCGCGGCACTGAGCGAAACAGATTGTCCAAGAGTTTCCATAACAGCTATTATTACCAATTATTTAAGCATCACGTCCAATACCATGACATAATAAGCAACACAGTTATTACAGGTAAGTAGTTCTCAAAGACAAATAAAAGCAGTTCCGACAACTCGGACTTAAATTGTTTGTTTCTAGACTCATCCTACTTGATTCCACAAAAGCAGGCATCCTAGCATCTCAAACACCTGTCACATACGTTAAAATAAAGGTCATTACACATAGTGTAAAGGTGAGCATACAAGTTTAATAGTATAATAGTTAGCGAAAGCGAGTTTACGCATAACCAAAATGTAACTTGTATAATGTGAAGCAAGTAGGTTATCGACAATGAAATATGCACAGACGTGACTGCGAGTTGTAGAGTGCGCAACACATATCACCACTGTGACACGTGAAGAAATACCCTTAGCAACCCACGTCCACGACAGGTGCTGAGTCCAAACTATACTACTATAGTTGCTAAGGTGTCAGGCAACAATCACTGTGTAAACATAACATACAAGCATTCATCGAGTAACACGTATAACATGCATTAGAGGTCAGCGTATAAAAGTGTTTGCATTGTGTGATCGTTATGATTTAGTATAAGTAACGTAGGTAACACCCAAAAGTGCTTAAAGCAAAAAGGGATCGAGTATACTCACAAATTGTGTTTAATAAATAAACACTATCTTGGATTGAAGGGAGAACTAGGAGTTTATCCTTAACAGTTAACGATAGCATAAGCGATGCACGACACGTTAAACGATGCAAGTGTCAGTGTGACGAAGGGTCATCTGGTCGGATGACAATCCGAATGGATGGTCATTCGATTGGATCGTCATCCGGGCGGATGGCCATTCGGTCGGATTGTCCTTTGTTTGGGATGGATGTGTTTGTGTATGATGGCTTTGAAGTTTTCATTATAGCATTTTCAAAACAGAGAAATATCTCTACCTTTCAGGTCGTCCGGTCAAACGGTCGTTCGGTCGGATGGCGATCCGTCCAGTGGAACAGTTCTCAGAAACAAGTCCACAGCAGAATGGTCATTCGAATGGATGGCAATCAGTTCGGATGGCCATTCGCTGGTTTTGGTGATGTTTGAATTTATTGCGAAAAGACGAAGGGTCATCTGGTCGGATGGCAATCCGATCGGACAACTATCCGTTTGGTGACTTGATCGTTTGGGAAATTTGTTAAGTTTGAAAGTTTGCGGTTTGATCGAGACGGTATGACAACGTGTTAAACAACGGGGATTCCCTCAAGTCCAAGTTATCCAATCGGATGGGAACCACCCCATTCTGACCAGTTAACTGTTCTTGACGGTTGTCCATGTTTAGCCTGTGAATCGGTCGTCTCTTCCGATGAAATCCATTCTCAGTCCAATCCTTCACTATAGAGCGAGTAAAAGGCCCGAACGAGCTCTGATTCTATCGGTTTTGAGGGCATTGAGTGTAAAAGAGTTGAAAGTACGTTATGAAACCATCTTTCAATCCTTTTACCCATGAAAATGTTTAGATCTATGCGAAAATAGTGTTGAATCTTGTTGAAATCCTTTAGATCTGAGTTGTTCTTCGTGGAGTGAGGCCAATTCTTGAAGTTCATAAGAACTCCATGATGATATCATCCTAGGATTCCAAAAGAGGAAAGTGGGGTAGGTGTGTGGATCGGATGGGAACCCGATCAGATGAGAACCCGATCGTATGGTCATCCGATCGGATGGTCATCCGTATGGATGACCATTCGATCGAATATTCATTCGATCGAAGGTTGCAGAGACTTGGTTTTCAACGTTTCGTTTTGTGCGTTGAGCATTGCGATGCGTTTCGAGTAAGCAATGCGATAGTATCACCCATTAGTTACACAAATAACCTAACTACTAAATAATATAAACCTTGTATCTCGAGTTTGCGATGCAATTGCGTTGCGATAGAGTTGCGATTACGATTAAATACCTCAGCATAAACATAACATGCACAAGTAACATATAATAGCACACACACGTAAAACAATATCCATAACCTATAATTCGAGTTGTGATAGCGATGCGATTAGCGATTAGTCGATAAATTGATTAGCGATTAACTGTAATTAAACCTCGATTGTTATAGATACTCCACATAATTCAACTAAAGTAAGCAAATTATAAGATTCGATTACAAGTCAAAGAGTACAATCAATAATTAAGCAAGGAGTGACAGATCGCAATTAGCAATCTTTTCTTCCTTTGACTTTGACTTTGACTTGTACTTTGACTTTCAAAAAGCGGGTTGTTACACCCGACCCCTCGACAGCATCTTCCCAAGCAAAAACAAGAAACAGAAGGCTGACCACAGCCCCGTGCCCATTGAGCACGGGGGCGTGGCCAGTTGTCTGCAGAAAAGATAAAGTTGTAGAAGCTTCTATTGCTCACCACGGGGGCGTGCCCACTGAGCACGGGGCTTGGTCACGGGGCCGTGCCCAGCGAACACGGGGCCGTGTGGAGCCTAATGCAGACAAGAACCATAAATGAAGGAAGAGAAAGTGGATGGCCACGGGGGCGTGTCCAGCGGACACGGGCCATGGCCGGGCTTCTGTTCAGGCTATAAATAGAGGTGCTTGGTTCACTTCAAAGGCATCACTTGGAAAACCTCCTCTCTCCCACTTCACCACCACTCTACCACTACTACAACACCCACATCCACCACCATCATCCATCATCCACCTTAGAGTGTGTGTAGTAGTCTCGGGATCCAAGATTGATCATAAGAGTTCTTATCAATCAAAGGCCATGTTTGGCTAAGTCTCTTACATCACTTGGTGAAGATAAGTCTTTAATGTAATACTTTTGATTTTTAATCTTTTCGCACTTTTTATTTGGTTTTGTATTAATGACTTTAATAACTAGTTTCTTATGTTGAAGGTGAAACTTCTTTATCATTTGTCCGTGGTGTCTTGGCATTACTTTACTGTCTATATAAAGTAAAAGATTTTCACCATTCATATCTCTACGGTCTATATAGAGATATGTTGGCTACCTGGTCGGGGGTTAAGGGAATGGTTTGGTAAGGTTATTGCCTTGTTCAGTGTATAGATCCTGCAAAAACCTGGGTCAAGCTTACTAGGACCTCCTTCAATACCCACTGGTATTGGATGGCGGGGATGCGAATGGCTTGATCCCCTCATATGTAAACTACTATTAATACATTAAACCGGCTACTTGGGATTGTATCCCTGCTGACTCAAACCACTTAGCCGAGGGTAATGTCACCTTCAAAAGAGGGGCCTACCACTTTTCACATTAATAACTTAATTAATTATCTTCCAATATTCCGACCCTTTGGGATTGTATCCTTGCTGACTCAAACCACTGGGTTGAGGGTAACGTCACCATCAAAAGAGGGGCCTACTACTATAACTAAGATAATCTCTTAAAAAGTGTGGAAATCATCAAAGGTTACATTAAAGGCGAGTCGGATCCAAGTGATTCATCTTGTCTATCTGTTTTATTTTTATTTTTATTTTCAGCATTTTTAGTTTTTATTTTCATGTTTAAAACCTTTTCTAAAAATTTTGATTTGATTAGACGTTGAGGATAAACCGGTACTAAAAGCTCTTGTGTCCTTGGACGACCTCGGTATCTTACCAACGCTATACTACGCTCACGATGGGTGCACTTGCCCATGTGTGTGTTTAGTGTCAGTAGAATATCGTGTTTTATAAATTTAAAACTTGACTAATGTGTTAAAAAGGGCTTAAAATATTAATAAAAACATATCACACCCAACACACCAGTTAGCCCCCTGTTTCCTGCCAAACATGACCAAATCCGATGCTGAACCTAAACCCTCAAACCCGAAACCCCTTGCTCTTCACCCAGCCTACTCGGTTACCAACATCAATGCCAAAATCCGTACCCTAGATGATACGAATGTAACCTATTCAAACTGGGTTAAGCTTTTTAACCTTCATGTGACCGCCTACAAAGTCGCAAACCATATAGATGGCAGCCCACCTCTTGACAAGACAGCTCCAGAATACGACTTATAGAAGGAAGATGCTCTTGTGATGCAGTGGATCTTTAGTACCGTATCAGATGATATTCTTAAACGTGATGCTTGGGCCAAGATGGAGAAAATATACCTTAGCAATAAAAAAGTCCGGGCTACTGCACTCGAGACAGAATTCTGCAATATGACACTTGGTGCTTGTGCTTCTTTAGATGCTTATTGTCAAGAGCTTCAAAGTCTTGCCACCCAACTCACAGATGTCAATCACCCCATCTCTGACTCTCAGTTGGTGTTACAGCTGGTTCGTGGTCTTCCTCCCGAGTACAACACTACTGCTTCTTTTATTAACAACAAAGATGTTGATTGGGACCTCGCCATCTCTCTCCTAAAAGATGATGCCATTCGTATTGAGGCGCAAAAAGGGGCTGCCTCTTCAGTCTTAGTAGCGCCGACCACCACTACACCATCTGCTCCACAGCATGCTTTCACAACCACCACCTCTGACCACCCACCCGAACACAACAACAGCAACCAGACCCGGGGACGCGGCCGCGGCAGAAACTACTCCAGGGGCGGCGGCCGCTACAGTAACAGGGGCGGTTCATCAGGCTACGGCCGATCTTTCTGGACTGCTGGTAACCCTTCGGCCTACAACTCTCCATACCCGAATTGGGCATGGTGGACCACACCCCATGCCCTTACCCAACACAAAATAACTGGTGGCCTAATGCTTCTAATTCCCAGACCGCACCACAACCATCCCAGGCCCACTTTGCTGGTTCAGGCCATTACTCATCTCCTCAGTTTGAGCCACACCAATATGGGTATGATGCGCTTTGCCCCTCTGATTTAAGTGGAGCTTTTAATAATATGCAGATGAACCTAAACGCCTCGTGGAATAATGACATTATGGATACTGGAGCAGGCTCGCATTCGGAACGCGATCCAGGTAAAATTGTTATTCCAACTCTTGTCCTGTATGTAGTTCAATAATGGTCGGTAATGGCACTTGTATCCCAATTAAAAGCACGGGCACTGGTTTCCACACCCTACCCAACCGAACCTATATTCTGCCCAATGTCCTTTATAGCCCACACATAATTAGAAACCTTATTTCTGTACGATGTTTTACTCGCGCTAGTAATGTGTCTATCAAATTTGGCCCGTTTGGTTTTTCTTTGAAGGATCTCTTCACTAAACGGACTCTTTCAAGACACAACGGTACCGGGGACCTCTATCCTTTCACTCCGCCTGAATTACCTCCACAAGCCTGCTTCATTACCACACCATCCCTTCCTTGGCATGAGCATCTTGGCCACCCCGGGAATCAAGTTTTATATTTATTATGTCGTACATTTAATTTTTCATGCAATAAAGACACTTTGTCTCATGTTTGCAACTCTTGTCAACTTTCGAATAGTAAACGTTTACCCTTTTCCGCATCAAATTATTTTACTTTTGCCCCGTTTGATATTGTGCATTGTGACCTATGGACCTCACCCGTCACAAGCAACACAGGTTACAAATATTACATGGTGCTTGTTGACAATTTTTCCCACTTTGTTTGGGTGTACCCACTTAAATTTAAATCCGAGGCCTTTCCCACCTTTGCTAAATTTCACAAACTCATTGAAACACAATTTCAAAGAAAAATAGAAACTTTTCAATGCGATCTTAGGGGCGAATTTGATAATCATGCTTTCAAAAGCTTTGGCAATCACCATGGCTTGCTATTTCGTTTCTCGTGCCCCCAAACATCCTCACAGAATGGACGGGCCGAACGTATGATTCTTCGTCTAAATGACATCATACGCGCCTCCTTATCCATGCACACCTACCCCCTGTGTTTTGGGTCGAAGCTCTATACACTGCCTCATACTTACACAACGTATTACCTACTAAATGCCTAAACTTCTATACACCCACCTTTGCCCTACACCTTAGGCACCCCGACTACGATCATTTATGCGTTTTCGGGTGTGCTTGCTACCCCAACACCTCCGCCACTTCACCACACAAGCTTCACCCTCGTGCAATTCGTTGCATTTTTCTCGGTTATCCTCCGGATTTCCGGGGCTACCGGTGCTTTGACCCAACCATCGGTAAAGTTCACATCTCACGACATGTCACCTTCGACAAATCGACCTTTCCTTACACCATACCACAAACACCCACCACCTAAAATTTTCTAGACGATTCACCTCCACTCGGCTTCTCCTTTATTCCACCCGCACTTACTCAACCACCCCCCACCCCTCCTTTTTCGATCACCTATAGCAGACGCCCGAGACCACCACCTGCAACCATTCCACCATCACCACCTCCCCACCAGCCCATGGCCCCACCACCCACGGCTTCAACTACCACAGCCCCACCTCCCACGACCCCACCACCCACGGCCCAGAATCCAACCATACCACCTTCGGCCTAACACCCTTCGGCATAACCTGCAACCAATCACCACCCTATGACTACCCGTTCAAAATCCCGTTCCACTACCACTTCCATTCACTTTACTCCCACCTCAATCTCCCTTATTCCCAAGACCTATGCCAAGGCCTTTGCTGACACTAATTTGTTAAGTGCTATGAAAACCAAATTTTCTGCCCTACAGGATAACGATACATGGGAGTTAGTTCCACGACCCACAGACCACCCCGTTATACGCTGCATGTGGCTTTTTCGCCATAAATTCCGGTCCGACGGGTCTCTGGAACGCTATAAAGGCCGTTTGGTGGTCAACAGGAACTCACAGACAGTAGGAATTGATTGTGAAGACACGTTCAGTCCAGTTGTTAAACCGGCTACTATCAGGACAGTTTTATCCTTGGCGGTCACAAGGTCTTGGCCAATACATCAACTTGATGTTAAAAATGCATTTTTACACGGGCATCTTAATGAAACGGTTTACATGCATCAACCTCCAGGTTTTGTTGACAAACGGCGCCCTCAGTTTGTGTGTTGCCTTAAAAAGTCCTTATATGGTCTTAAACAGGCTCCTCGGGCGTGGTATACCCGCTTTGCCACATTCATCAAATCCCAGGGGTTTATTAGCAGTTCTTGTGATCACTCTTTGTTCATTTTTAAGCGGGGTCCCGCTAATGTTGCCTATTTACTACTTTATGTGGATGGTATTGTGTTGACAGCTTCTAATGACACATTACTTCATTATATCATCCGTGCGCTGTCTCGAGAGTTCGCAAAGACTAATTTAGGCCGGCTTCATCACTTTCTTGGAATTAAAGTTGATCAGCTTTCACAGGGCCTTTTTCCTATCTCAGCAACAGTACACCAAATAGATTCTTGCTCGCTCTAACATGTCGGCTTGTAAACCCTGCAACACACCTATGGACCTCTCATCCAAACTTAGCACGTCTGATGGACCGCCTGTTTCAGATCCAACACTATATCGCAGCCTTGTGGGAGCATTACAGTACCTAACAGTTACTCGTCCGGATATCTCATATGTAGTCCAGCAGGTTTGTTCGTTTATGCACTAACGGCGCGAGTCCCATTTTGCCTTCATGAAGCGGATCATACGGTATATACAGGGTACTCTTGATTACGGGATTCACATTGTTCGGTCTCGCTCTCATGACTTGGTTGCCTACTCAGATGCCGATTGGGGTGGTTGTCCGGATTCTAGACGCTCAACGAACGGTTATTGTGTTTCTTTTGGGAGATAATTTACTGTCGTGGTCATCAAAACGGCAACCCACTGTTTCGCATTCTAGTACTGAAGCTGAGTATCGTGGGGTTGCTAATGCGGTTGCCGAAGCAACTTGGTTACGTAATTTATTACTTGAGCTCCATACTCCTTTGCGCCGGGCCTTTATCGTGTATTGTGATAATGTTTCCGCCGTGTATCTCTCTGATAATCCAGTGCAGCATCAGCGCACCAAACATGTAGAGATTGATATTCACTTTGTTCAGGAGAAGGTTCGCATCGGTCACATTCGCGTTCTAGATGTTCCGTCTGCCTTGCAGTATGCTGATGTCTTCACAAAGGGGCTCTCCAAGGAGTTATTCTAGTCGTTTCGTTCCAGTTTGAGCATTGGTCCTTACCACGTTCAAACTGCGGGGGAGTCTTAGCCGAAGAATATTCCAGAAGAATATTAGGCATCATTTTAGGAATAAATTGTGATCTCTTATTAATTGTGCATAATTTGTGTATATCGTTTCCTTATTATTCAATTGTATTATCCCTATATAATGGGTATTGTAAATCAATAGAATTCATTCAGAATATCAATATCATAAACACTTTTAGAATGGTGATAAAATAATCAATAACACACACAGTTATTATAATAGTGGAGAGTTCAAATGAGAAGAAATTTTTTGTAAGAAGAAATTTCAACCAATAAGAATGTTTTATTTTACTTCATTTAATATAAGTATTTAATGTTACTATAAGGGTACATGGGTAAATCTACATAAGTCATTAATTTGTAGTCTTCCTGTTTAATAACTAACTACATTAAATTTTTTGTAACTTATCTTCAAAATATATATTTAAAAAAATAATTTAAAATGTAGGATAAATTACGAGTTGTGTAGGATAAATTTCAACGTGTAGGATGAATTTCGAAATATGTAAGATAACTTTTGACGTGTGTAGGCAAAAAAAGTTAGTGTGAAGGATACTAGTCTTTATGACTAATTAATTAGTAAAAATTGATAATAAATGAGATAAGTGAAAAAACTATTTAATGTTTTACAAAATTACCCTTTGTTCTTTTTCTTCTCAACTAATTTTTTTTCTCAAATGAATCTTCCCCTATTATAATAAACCTTTTAAAACCATTTACTTTTATTTTATATTATTAGTGTTTATTTATTTTAAATAAAGTCTAGAGTTTAGGTTTTGTTGATCAAAATTAATGTTCCAACCCTAGCGGCAAAGAATGGCAAGAGGTGACGGCGAAGAAGAAAAGAGGCAACAATCATCTGGAAGAGAACAATAAGAGATTAGATCTAACGAAGTTTTACGTGGCAAATATTCCGGAGAGATGCTCCGGTGATGATCTTAGGCGATTTATTGAGGGTTTTGGACCGATAGAGGGAATCTACATGGCGAGGAAACGGAATAAGATGGGTCAGATATTTGCTTTTGTCACTTTTGCTAAGGTGAAGGATAAGTTTGAACTTGAATCAAAGCTACGTAACATTAAGGTTGGGGAAAACAAACTTTTTGTTAGCCTTGCCAAATTTGTAGATGGTGAATTTGTGGCTGTGGATAATAAGAGGGTTCAGAGGAATGGGCATACCAATGACAAACCAAAAGAAAACATACAACAGCATCAGGAAGTACGGCTGCCTTCGGATCAGGAAGTTTCAGATTCTGGTATTGGTTCTTCATTCAGGGACATTCTAACTAAGAATCTTCCAATCAAGAACGTTGATATGATCGAGTTAGCACCAAACATTAATGCGTTTTCCCAATGGCATGACGTTGCAGTTGTCGGTAGAGTTCTTGATTTTCAGAAGTTAATCTCATTGAAATGCTGGTTAAGTCAAAAGGATATTCGGAAGGTTCATATCAAATATATTGGTGGAACATCGGTTTTATTGATTTTTGATGACGTTGAAAGTGCAAAATCTTTTGTGGGCAATGATTCAGTTTGGAAGGAAAGTTTCTTGAATGTTAACGTATGGAAAGGTCAAATGTTGGCGTATGAACGGATCGCATGGATCAAGATCTATGGAGTCCCTCTGAACCTAGCGATCAATCCGGTGTTTAATGTAATTGCAAGAAGAATTGGGAATGTTGTTTAGCCGGCAGACGTATCGGAAGTTGATGACGATTTTTCCTTTGTTTGTATCGGCATCTTAAGTGGTGAAGGTAGCCGAATTAAAAGATCTTTGTCACTCAAATGGCAAGATAAGACGATTCGGGTTTGGATCGAGGAGGAGCCACGAGAATGGGTACCGGATTTCTTGTTGGAAGAGATCGAAGATGTTGTTCATGAAGGATCGGAAAATAGTATGGATGAGGATAATGTGAAGATGCGGCAACGGCAGAGATGGATCCGATCGGTAACGTCCATAAGGAAAGTCATGCAAATAAGGTTACTAATGATGAGGGCATTCATGACATTAATGATGCAAGTCAACACATTAATGTTGGTGATTATTCTCTTGGGAAGGAAAATACGATTAATAATAATAATAAAGATAATTTTTATTATTATTCTTTTGGTAATACTAAAGTGGGTGAGAAGATTGGGCTCAAAAAATTCAAAAGATTGGACCAGAAGGGGAGGGCCCGGTCTAAATCTCCACAAGATAAAGTCAGGCCAAATAAGAGGGCTAGAAGTGGGGATCCATTTGGATTAAACGCATTGTTGGGTATTGTGGAGTCTAATTCTAGCCCACCACAAACAGCAAATTCGGAAGCTTCTGTGGAAAACTTACGGGTGGAGAATTCTAGTGGAGTTGATATGAACCAAGATGAGAACTTTTGTACTCCTGATTTGAATGAAAGGTTGCAAACTGATACCCCTCAACAATCGATTCAACATGAAGAAGAGCCAAGAATTGAAGAAGAGATTACGAATACAGTTGAACTGGGTACCGTACTAGGCGCTGAAAATATTCGGGAATTCAGAGATCAGGTACAATTGTCGATTATTAATGAAGGATTTCAATCAGTTATCTCATGAATTTTGTAACTTTAAATGTAAGAGGGTTGGGTATTCAAGCTAAAAAATCATGGTTTAGGGGTATAAGGTTAGAACAGCAAATCGGATGTGTTTTGTTCCAAGAAACCTTTTGTGCAAATGTTAGTGTTAAATAGCTTGAGGGTTTTTGGGGTAGAGGTTGTTTTGAATATGCTGTTGTAGATCCTACTGGGAGATCTGGTGGTTTGATAACGATGTGGGACACTTCTATTTTTGAGTTACATCCGATAATTAGCAACAGGAATTTTCTGTTGTGCTCTGGTTGTATTAAGGGTAGTGGGGAGGCCATAAATATTATTAATGTGTATGCACCACAGGGTGATGTGGACAAACGGATTTTATGGTCGCAATTGGTTAATGTCATAAGAGGCAGTAATGGTTTGTGGATTGTGGGAGGGGATTTTAATTCAGTTCGGAACGAGCACGAGCGAAGGAATTCTGTGTTCAACTCAGCTGCTTCTAGGGAGTTTAATGATTTTATTGAAGATGCGGGTTTGCAAGAGTTGTTACTTAGAGGGAGGAAGTTCACATTCTCTGTAGGTAATAAACTAAGTCGGATTGACAGATTTTTAGTTTGTTGAGAGTTTTTTTGCAGATGGTCGGCGGCTGAATATAGAGTTCTTCCAAAGGGTCTTCCAGATCATTGTCCGGTGGTGCTCAAGACGTTTTCTTCTAATTTTGGCCCGAAACCCTTCCGTTTTTTTAATTCATGGTTAGACAGGGACGATTTTGAGGAAGTTATTATGAAGGCAAATAGCGACTTTCAAGGTTATGGGCTACCAGATCTAAAGATGGTTCAAAAGTTTAAATTCTTTCGTAGCCGCATAAATGATTGGAAGAGAACAACAAAAAATAAAGAATTGGAAGAAAGCATGATTCTTAAAGACGAAATGGATGCTTTAGACACGACTAGAGATGAGAGGGACTTAACGGAAGAAGAAAGTTGGATATGGGAAGAGGCGCGCAGACGCGCAAAGGAACTTGAGGATCTTAAGAATAAAGACATTCAACAAAAATCAAGATGTAAATGGGCTGCAGACGGAGACGATAATACGAAATATTTCCATGGGTTGATCAATAAAAGGAAGGCTTCGAATACCATCCCGGGGTTGATGATTAATGGGATTTGGGAAACGAAACCTTCTAAGGTTAAAAAAGAAGTGTATCGTTTTTTCAAAAAACAAATATGTGGAGGATATGATGACGAGACCAAAATTAAGATGTCATAACCTTAAAAGAATGTCTCAACGTGATGCGGATTTCTTGATAGCCTCGTTTTCTGAAAATGAAGTCAAGGAAGCAGTGTTTGGGTGTGGGAGTGACAAGGCGCCGGGTCCAGATGGTTTTAATTTTAAATTCATTAAAAAATTCTGGAACATTTTAGCGGCTGACTTCATGATTATTGTGAATGATTTCTTTGAGACGGGTACCATAAATCGTGGAGTGGGTTCTGCTTTCATTACACTGATACCGAAATCTTCGGCTCCTTCCGGGTTAGGTGATTATCGTCCCATAACGCTTATTGGTGTAATAAGTAAGGTTATCTCTAAGTTGCTTACGAACAGAATGAGAAAGGTAATAGGAAGTATTATTTCGGAAACGCAATCCGCGTTTTTGAGTGGTAGGTTTATTTTAGATGGTCCGATGATAATCAATGAAATTATTGCTTGGGCAAAACATGTGAAGAAGGAGATGTTCATTTTTAAAATAGATTTTCAAAAGGCGTATGATAATGTACACTGGGGCTTTCTTCTTGATGTTTTGCGGCAATTGGGATTTCCAAGTCGTTGGTGTTTATGGGTGGAGGGCATTCTTCGATCAAACAGGGCGTCGGTTCTTGTAAATGGCGCGCCAACTTTTGAGTTTGATTGCAAGAAAGGTATCCATCAAGGTGACCCGTTATCGCCTTTCCTGTTCGTTATTGTGATGGAGGCTTTCTCTAGTATTTTCAGAAAAGCGAAAGAGATTGGTGCGTTTAATGGTATTCATCTTCAAAACGGTGGTCTTGAGGTAAATCATCTCCTTTTTGCAGACGATGCAATGATTTTAGGAGATTGGTCGACTATTAATTTTAATAATTTGAAACGAATCTTGAGAA
Source organism: Helianthus tuberosus (assembly GCA_030545235.1). Classification (NCBI taxonomy): domain Eukaryota; kingdom Viridiplantae; phylum Streptophyta; class Magnoliopsida; order Asterales; family Asteraceae; genus Helianthus; species Helianthus tuberosus. Next base: position 52,897,319 of record CM060449.1, on the reverse strand, counting down.
TTTTCTTTCTCTGTTTGGGTCTTAGAATTAATATTAATAAGTCGATTCTTTATGGTTTTGGGGTAAATTCGGAGGACATTAACATGATGGCCGAAAGTTTAGGGTGTAAGGCGGGTTGCACTCCGTTTGTGTATTTGGGGATTAAAGTGGGTGCAAACATGAATAGAATTTCAAATTGGCAGCCGGTAAAAGACATATTTCAGGCTCGGTTATCCAGGTGGAAATCTCATGTTCTTTCTATTGGCGGAAGATTAACTCTTATCAGGTCGGTTCTTGAGAGATTACATTGTTATTACTTCTCCTTATATAAAGCCCCAAAAAAGGTAATTTCAGATTTAGAAGCTCTTATGAAGAAGTTCTTGTGGGGAAATGTTGATGCGATAAAAAAACTACACTGGGTGGGTTGGGACAAGGTGACCATCTCGATAGATAAAGGGGGCTTGGGAGTAAATCGGCTGGAAATTTCGAACCAAAGTTTATTGTTAAAATGGCTTTGGCGATATAGGTGTGAAGGTGAGGTTTTATGGAAGAAAGTCATTGACTCGATCCACTTGACAACTCGTTCGTGGGATATTTATCCTTGCCAGAGAAGATTCAAAGGGGCTTGGTTGAATATTGTCAAGTTGGGTGGTCTTACAAAGGTAGCGAATATTGGTTTTAATTCGCTTATCCGAGCCGATTTGGGAGAAGGAAATACGATAAGGTTCTGGTTGGATCCATGGATTTGTGATAAACCATTGAAAGTGCGTTTTCCTAATATCTATCGTCTAGAAGCCAATAAACAATGTAAGGTGTCGGATCGTGTGTTGGCGATCGGAGGTGCTAGTAGTTTTGTGTGGCGTTGGAGACATAATCCGACATCTTTCGATGAAACTATGGAATTGACGGATTGTTTTAGTTTGCTCGCGGCGGTGAAACTTTCCTCTAAGAAAGATTCATGGTCGTGGCACGGTACCGGTTCTGAATTTTCAGTGGCGAATGTCAAAGCTTGGATTTCATCTACCGAAGGAACAAACACAGCGGCTTTTTTTGATTGGTGTCAATGGATCCCGAAGAAGTGCAACATCTTTATGTGGCGAGCGAGACTTGAAAGATTACCGACAAAAGAAGCTTTTGTCAAGAGGAATATTCAAGTGGGAAGTAATACGTGCATATTTTGCGAAGACAGAGAAGAGACAGCTGAGCATCTATTCACAGGTTGTTTATTTTTTACTATTCTCTGGCAGGCAATCGCCAAATGGTGTAGATTTCCAGTTTTATATGTTTGTGATTTGAAGGATCTTACAAGTATGTACAAGAATTTGCGGCTCAACTCGACAACAAAGAACGTGGTTCACGGCTTGATAATTATCGGATGTTGGAGAATTTGAAAAGCTCGTAATGATCGCATCTTCAATAACAAGAACACAAAGATTGATGAGGTCATTTTGGATGTTAAAACTTACGGTTATTTGTGGTATAACAACAGGAATAGAAATTCAAAGTGTAGTTGGGAAGATTGGTGTAATTGTGACGTGATGTAAGTTTTTGGTTCGTCTTGGTCCTCGCCTTGGGGATCAAGCGTTCTATGTTTTTATGAAGTTTATCTTTCAAAAAAAATTAATGTTCCAGTTATGCTTTCTATTTAAGTCAAGTCAATGTTTTGATTACTTTGACCGAACTTAATTAGGAGTTACTAGAATACAACCTATAAACAAAGGCTCAATTGTAACGTTTGAGACAGCTTTTGCTATTGATAAATTTTCTCTCATATTTTTTTTTTTTTGAACGACCAACAAAACTTTAGCACAACATTACATCCACCAATAGATACTAACAGTCACAAGATTATACACCCAAACATGCTAGATCAAAATTCCTCCATTGTTCCCATGTTAGCCTTGATGCCTTAGCTCGATTTTTCAACCATAAAAATGCCATAACTCTGATTTCCTCCATCACCCTCTCTACGTTAGGACGCTTCGCGTTGAAGACGAGTTCGTTCCGCGATCTCCATATGCACGAGATTGTTGTTTGTATTACTGAGTAAATTGCCTTTTTCCACCTTTTTGAGCCACTAACATAATCCTTTATCTTTAATACATCACTGGCTCCAAATAAGAAAAAAGATTGTATTTTACACCATTGTGCCACCTGATCCCAAATCACCTGAGTGAATTGACAGGAGGCGAATAAGTGATCAGTTGTCTCCTCATAATTGTCACAGAAACTGCACCGGGTGTTTGTAAGATGAACATTTCTCCTGGCTAATGCTGTCTTAGTTGGAAGCCGGTCCAAGTTTAACCTCCAAGACAAAAAGTTGACTTTTATCGGCGTCCAACTATTCCAGCAAAAGGACATTTCTGCCCCATTACCATTTGCGTATTGCATTCGCTCCCTCAAACTCCGAACCGAGAACTGACCCCAATCATTTAGAACCCATATCCACTTGTCTTCGCTGCTCGATTCTGAAACTGAACACATAATAGAGTATAGGCACTCTAATTCCTTTTTTTCCTCCTCGCTATTTGGCTCTCGACTCCACAGAAAGAACAACTTATACACACCATTTTCCACTTTTAGTCTTTCTTCAACCTTGATGTATTTTTTCTGCTCCAACCCATACAACGCTGGAAAAACCTCTTTTAAGGGAGCGTCAAAAGCCCAACATTCATGCCAAAAACTTACTTCTCTTCCATTTCCAAGAGACACCCGAAACAATTTTTTGATGTCAATCCCCAATTCCAGAAGTTCTTCCGCAATCTTGGCCACTTGTCGCCACGGGCCCGATGCTATAGAACATATCTAGCGGTTTTTATCGTTTCCATTCAACGGTACATTTACATATTAGAAATAAAAAACTGAACATCAAGTTATGATTTACTCTGAACACATGTTTTTTAATTTCTCTAGCATTTATCGTTTTGTTGTCACTCTTAACACATGTTTTTCAATTTCTCTAGCATTTATCGTTTTGTTGTCAAATAAATAAATGACTATACTAGGTTCATATTTTTGGTAGGCAATTCCAGAAACTACAAACAATAGAACCTTTTTCTCTTTGTATCTATGGACACTAAAAACACAAAAATCATACATACAATATTTGCTCTTTTATTTTCTATTATCACCTCCCGATCACTTCGGTAACTGTAACATCAGTCGAGGAAACAGTGATTTCTCTACCTTCCATGATCAAATCCATTTCAGCAGAGTTTAGTGACATATCCCCAACTTGTGTTGGTAGAGGGAGACTTGTGCCTTCCCCCTCCAACATATACACCACTGATGACATAGTTGGTCTATGAACAGCTGAAAATTGTACACATAACATCCCTACATGGATGCATTGTAATGCTTCTTTCATGTTACATGAATCTAGATTTGATGGATCAATTAGTTCTTCGGGTTTCTCATCCTTCCATAGATTCCACGCCTGCAAAATGTTGCTAACTATCAGTATGGTCATAAGAAATAAAATCTTGAACAACTAAGTAATGTATTTTAAGAGAAAATTTAGTACAAGAAGGAAGCGCCAATGAATGAATACTTACATGTTTTATTAAATTAGTGGAATCATGAGAGCGAAAACTATTGTTTTTTTCGCCACTGATGATTTCTAGGAGCAAAACCCCGAAACTGTAAACATCAGATTTCACCGAAAAGGAACCTTCCATTGCATACTCTGGAGACATGTAACCGCTACACGAAACGGAAAAGTTAGTTAGAAAGTGTTTTCTAGGCTTTATCTGTATAGTTGATTTCAACATTTTCTTTTCATTTAATGAGTTGCTCTTTCATAGACAAACCCTTAAACGAAGACAGAGTTAAGAATAATAGGACTTTGTTTGATGATTTTTAACTTACTATGTGCCTACGATTCGCACTGTATTTGCCTCGTGTTGATTCCCCCCAAATATTCTAGCCATGCCAAAATCTGAAATCTTAGGGATCATCTCTCCATCAAGCAAAATGTTGCTAGCTTTCAGATCACGATGAATGATACGAAGCCTAGAATCTCGATGGAGATAAAGAATGCCTCTAGCAATCCCTTGAATGATCAGAAACCGTGTTTTCCAATCTAGAAGCACTTTCTTTTGTGCATCTGTCATTACATGTACAAAGATCTCATCAGTTGTACGTTGAGATGGTGTAGAAATTGCTGTAAAATTAAAGAGGGGGGGAGGGGGGGAGGGGAGAAAGGTATACCGAAAAGAAACGTATCAAGGCTTTTGTTTGGCAGGTATTCATAAACTAGCATATTTTCTTCCCCTTCAATGCAATACCCCAGCAATCTAACAAGATTTCTATGTTGTAACTTGGCAATAAGAATCATCTCATTCTTGAATTCCATCATGCCTTGTCCAGACCATTTTGATAGCCTCTTCACAGCGATTTCTTGTCCCCCGGGAAGGATTCCCTGGAAAAAAAGAAGCATATAGTTTGTTAAGTCTTCATTAATCTATTATACCAAAATTTCTAGAAACACTACAAACATGTTGTCTCATTTGGGATCCAAATTGGATCATTATATAAGTTGATATGCATTTCCTTAATAAACCTCAAGCAATCATAACCATGGAATGAAACTTTTCAGCAAACATACCCCCAGTTCTAGTTTACTGAAATATATAATCAAAGGTAGGATCTTAGCTTATGACCTCTAGTGTATCATGAAACGGTCTCCAAAGGATAAATTTGGGTAAAAGAATTTGCTCATAAAGAAAGACTAACCTTGTGTACAGGGCCAAACCCACCTTGGCCGAGCTTGTTTTTATTCGCAAAACCATCTGTAGCAGATTCTAATGATATTAGACTGAACAATGTGCCTTCAAGTGGTTTTCCTTCGACTGAAAGATCAGCTGATCCTGTTGTACCCGCGGAATTGTCTAGTATTGTTGGCCCCTGAAAAAGTTGGGGCGAATTCTTCTTTTGTCTCCACAGATTCGAGATTCCTGTTCATCAAGAATGATTAATTACAAGACAATCAATTTAAAAGAACACAATTTGTACTCCATGTATACCTCAATAAGGATTGGTTCATTATTAACAAATATTAGATTCTTTCCAAGACAATAAGTTGGACTAAACTAACTAGCATTTGATGATGTGTTTTGTAGTGTTTAACGTGCAAAACTCTGAAAATTAAGGTTGCAGGTCGTTATAGCCTAAGATCCAATGAAGCCTACCTTTAATGTTTCGCCTGTACCTCCACATTAGCCATACAATTAGACCAAAAACAATTATTCCAGTTACTGATATCGCTATAACTGCGGTGTGGGATGCTTTTCCGCCACCTAAAACCAAAAACTTGCTCAAATTAGTTTAAACTATGATGAAATCTAGTTATATTATAAACAGATGTTTTATTCAATCCTATCCGATGAGGGATAAAACTGAGGTTGGAATTTAATGGAATTGACATATATACTAAAAAAGGCGAAAAGGAGGAAAATATAGAAGTTACCTAATTCTGAAGCCGCAAGACGAATAAAAATTGTTTCTCCACCTTCATCAAATTCCTCGATATCAATCAAATCACCACCCCAGGTTAGACACCCAATTCCGGAGACGAAGGCATACGCATTGCATGAACAATTATTGGAGCATGTATCTCTACATTGATCTTGATTTTGTGCATCCAAAGTATTGGTGGCAATATCAGGCAGTTTTAGTCCATCTCTTCTTAGGAATCCATCATTAGTGCTAGAACTTGATCCACATTCTAGAGGGGTTCTCCTAGTGCATTGATTATCAGAATTGAATTCAAATCCTTGCATACAAGAACATACAGAAGGAGTATTCCTTAAGTTGCATATTCCATAACTACCACACCTATTATACTCTTGGCATTCAGTGGAAGGCAGTGACAAGGATGTTATCCATTCCATCCTTCTTTCATCCCAGGTCCACTGCTCTATTTTACCATTCCAGTTTATCATGAACCTCATCAAAAGTGTCCGATTAGGATTGTTAAAGATGAAGTACATGACATCTTCATTTACCTGAACTAGTCTAAAACCAGACAAAAATAGGGATCTCATCTGTGGCACTCCAGTGAATATCTGCTGATTCCATTGACCCGATCTCCATATCCGACGACGCGATTCGTCCCAAGAGATAATCTGTGGCGAACCACGAGGATCAACTTCCATGGAGCAATTCCCTCTTGAAGGATCACTACTAGTCCTCCAAGAAACAAATGAAACACTATCTCCTCTAGTGATATTCATATATATTCTCATGTTTGGTAAGTAAGTATCAGTTGGATGCTCACAACTTTGCCATAATGCATTTTGATCATCTCCAGCATTTTCAACGGTCGAAAGAATAAAGTTTCCGGTATCAACTAGCATAGCAGTAAGATTACCAGCCAATGGAAAACTATCTGATGACCAGTATATGGTACCATTCCCATCAGAAAGACTCAAACTACCGTTGTTTTGGATGCCGAAAACACCCGAATTGCCGGAGACTGGAGCATCTCTATTAGCTACCCATGTGATTGTTTGGCCAGGTATCTGGTAATACCATATTCCAACATATCTTAAACTGGAATTTGCAGGACTGAAAAATCCTAAAGCAAAAAACTCACCTGGAGAAACAATGATTTCTCCATCTCTTATCACGTTTCCATGACTAATACTGCTGTTATTTGACTGAGAAAACACATGGAGAATGGACAGGATAAAGAAGAAAGAAATAAGTTGAAGATTTTTTGGCCTGTTGTAAGTAAAATTCATGTTAAAAAACGGTTGATAGAAATTCATATAGATTGTTGGTATCAAGAGGATGTTATATTAACTATATGGATGAAAGAAGGAAAGAGAGGGGAATATTGGAAGAGCTGAATGTTCTTGGAAGGAGGGTTTGTCGCCAACTCTCCATCTTATTTTGAATACAATGTATGGAGTTTGGGTGGGTTGATGAAATTGACTTGATTCACTTTTGGACGCGCGTGGTGGAATACTTGGTGGATGGATTCCCTTGACCGAATATATTAAGAAATTTCTTCCAAAGCATACCTACTTAACTATTAAAACGATACTTTTTATGAGATTCAGAGTAATATATATTATATGTATATATTATGAATATGAATATATTTTTTTTAAATGACTTGAGATGATTAAAAATGACTTGAGGAAGAAATTCATTTAAAATGACTTGAGATAATTAAAAATGACTTGGGGAAGAATTTCAGACAATCAGTTTAACTTTAATAGTTAAATCTACATAGTGTGGAGTGGCGTGGAGTCTTCAACCACGTCTGTACACCGTCCTGTCGCCCGGCGTGATTGTGGCGTGGAGGAGAGGACTTGGAGAATTCCACCGGCGTGGAGGTGAGAAGTCGGGTGATGTGATGGTTCTTGATTGGCTGTTGTTGTGTGGGTGAATTTTGATTGGTTGGTGTTTAATTCTTAGTTAAACGCCACTTTTAAGCTCCTTCCGTCATGTGTTTTTTACCACAATCCCTGCTGACATGGCTGCCACGTAGCGCTTCATACCCTCTCTCCATATCCTTACACACCGTGTAGTCTAAAATTGTTGTGTATATTGGGGATCATGAGAAAACTCGTGTTCCCTAGAAAAAAATAAAACTAAATAAACTTTATACTATGTATATTTTATATTTAGTGTATGATATACCTATATCTAGTATGAAGTTTTTTAGTTTTTACGAAAATGAGAGTTTTCTTATGAATTTTAACCTACAGTAGAAACTCTATAAAATAATACACTTGGGACCACCAAAATTTATTAATTAAAAGAGTTATTAATTAATCGATAAATTAATAATTATTAATTTATATATTAATTAATATTTTATTAATTTATAGTAGAATACTTAGTTTACAAACACCTTTCAAGCTTCCACTTAATTATTGTATACAATGCATGTATATCAAATGAACGGCCCAATTTGAAAGAAACCTCCAATCTCCCACCTTATTATGCTTCTTGTGCTCAATGTATCACTTTATTGACATTAAAAATATTTTCTATATAAATACAAGATCAAAATAGGTTAACACAAACAAATCGATGAAGAAATATTGAAAATATTGACTGATCAAGAAATTATTGAAAGCGTTATTGGAATTAATAAAGATGATATCGATGAAGAAGATGATGAAAGTTCTACAATTGAGCCCCCTTCGCGAAACGAATCTATTAAAGCGGCAATCACATTGAACAATTTCTTGTTGAGCTATGAGAAAACAACACCAGAAGTTCTTACCATGCTAAGGAAAATTAGAGACGAGATTCAAGGGGAAATTGATTTCAACAAAAAACAAAAGATAATTGAGTCATTTTTCAAGAAACCTTCATAAATCATTCATGTAATATGCTATATATAAGGAATTATTAATTTATATTTTATATGGGGTCTAAAGAAATTATCAAAAATGTATTATCTTATAATTTTAGCGAATTATTAATTTAGCACCCTATCCCGAGTCGGGACCGGCAAAAAATATTATCTTAGAGAGTTTATTAAATAATCGAGTATTAATTTATCGAGTTTCTACTGTATTTACTCGTTAAAAAAAACATAAAAACAAAAAATAACAAGAATATCTTTTTTTAATGGCATAAAAAAAAGAATATGACTATGATAGTACTCTTTATGATTCTCAAAACTTTTAAATATTAAATTTACCTTAATGTTTCGAAAACAGAAAGCCCGTTTTAACCTTAAAGTTTTATAGAGTAAACTCTTATTTTGGTCTCTGAGGTTTGTTTACTTTTCCTACTTTAGTCTAAAACTCAAACTTTTTGCATCTGGGTCCTTGTGTTTTCAGTTTTATTGCCATTTTGGTCTAAAAGTGAAATCGGGTTATATTTGTTTTATAAAATCCTGCTATTTTATCCTTTTCTCAGGGGCAAAATGTTTATTTTAATTTTTATAAAAAAGTTAAAGAATATATTTAATTAAGTGGGCCCCACTAACCCCTCACCCACTGAAAAGTCCACAATCACAGAAAATTTAGGAACACAAAATTGAAAAGGGAATGTGGGTTATAGTTCAGTTACCTTCAAATTGAACTTTTTGGATGAGGTACTAATTTAGGGGAAACAGAGGAGATTGTTAGGGCTAGACAAATGGTTATTGTGAAACAAAGAATTGGGGGGTTCGGTGGTGTGAATTTAAAAGGAGCTTGAACAGAGGTGGAGTTGAAGCCATTACTGGTGTTGGTGTGCATAAAGATGGAGTGTTTCACCAAAGAAGGGAGGGAGAGAGTGGTCGGCGGTTGCTAAGACAAAAGTGTTCAAGGCAGAGCTTCACTTGTTATGTTTAAGTCAACGATTCGGAACTCGAATCGGAGATTGTTATGGGTCGGGTTGTGGGTAAGAGTTTTTGCTCGGATTTGTACAACCGTTAGAAGATGGTGGTGATGTGGTGGGGGTAAGGTGGTGAGGCAGTGCAGCGGTGGTGGTGGTGGTGGTCGGAGATGCGGACAGGTTTGCATGGATATAGTGGTGGAGGTGCGACGGCGGGTGGTGAAGGTGGAACCGGTGGTGGTCGAGGTGATCGTGATGGAGGTGGAACCGGTGGTGGTTGTGTTGGTGGCGAGTAGTGATGGCGGTGGTGGAAGCGATGTTGGTGGTACCAGAAAGAGAGAAAAAAGAGATAGAGAGAGATAAGTCTGTATGTCTGTATGAAGAAGAAAGGGGGTAGAGGGCGACTGGTTAGTGAGGCCCACTTAATTAAATATATTCTTTGACTTTTTTTTTATAAAAATTAAAATGACCATTTTGCTCTTGAGGAAAAGGAAAAAATAACAGGGTTTTATAAGACAAATATAAGTTGATTTCACTTTTGAGCCAAAATGGCAATAAAACTGAAACCACGGGGACCCAGATGCTAAAGGTTTAAGTTTTAAACTAAAGTGACAAAAACTCAGAGACTAAAATGGCAGTTTACTTAGTTTTATATTTACCCATAACAACATACAATTCATTGATTAGTTCCCTTGACTATTCAATATGGTTAAATAAAGGGTTGGCTAAATGCATCCTCTTTTTTACTAGGCATACCTCCTTTCTAAAAATACAGTTTAAAATTTGTCAAATTTCACCCCTATACAATTCAAATATTATTTTTGAAGACAACTAGTATTTTATTAGAGTTAAATGCTTGGTTGGTCCCTGTGGTTTGCAAAATTTTCATACTTGGTCCTAGTGATTTACTAATTACACGCATGGTCCCAAAAGTTGTCAAAAATTGAACTCGGTTGGTCCCCTGACCTAACCTCTGTTAAATTTCTCAGTTAACTATATGTGAAATGACTATATTACCCTTGAACAATTAAAAACATAAAACTAAGAATTAAACACAACCTGCATCTTCATCACCATCATCATCTTCATCACCAACCCACTGACATCAAAATGTAAGAAATACACAAATACTTGCACTCATCAGGCTAAAATCATACATTAACCAAAATTTCAACTCAACGAACACACCACTGACCTATAAACTTTGAGACAAAAAGAAGGGGAAAGGGAGTGCCCTACTGCCACGGCTGCCATCGTTTCCGGTAGCTACAACCGCCGTCGGCCACCAGCCTCAATCCAACGAATGCCAAAACTCGGGCCACTTTCACCTCGAGCCATTGCCGCCATTGGAGCTTCAAGCCCGAACCCTCGAACTTCCTGTGATGGCGCTGCTGATGTTGTTAACGCCGGTACCCAGCACCGCCGCTGTACACGGTGGTGGTCGGCCGTATTTACAGAAGAGAGAGATTAGAAGGGGGTGTGGGTGGTGCGAGAGGGTAGGAGAATGGAAGCGGTGGGTTGAAGGTGATAATGGAGGTGGTGGTGGGTTGAAGGTGGAGATGATGGTGGTGATTGGTGAAAGGAGGAATTAGGGGTGGACCTCGTAAATCTGAAAGGTGGAGATGTGTTAAAATGGGGAAGAAGATGAAGGTGGGATGGATGGGGCCCACTTATTTTTATTTGTTTTTTTAATCTTAAGGGTAAAACAGACATTTCACACACATTTAACAGGAAAATTTAACAAAGGTTAGTGAGAAGGATCACCCACGTGCAAAAATTGCAACCACTGGGACCAAGTATGTAATTAGTGAACCTTTAGAACCAAGTCTGCAATTTTCGTAAACTACTGTGACCAACCAGGCATTTAACTCTATTTTATTATGTTTCTATAAAACGTTACTACAAATTAATAAAAACATATATTTTTTAAACAATAAAAAAGTTTTAGAACTTTTTTTTTTTTGAAAAAAACAGTTGATGTTATATCTTTTATTTATTTCATATTTTAGTTCTCTTATCTTTCTATTTCTATTAGTATCGTTATTATATTAAAATGTATTATAATATAATTAACAACTTTTATTTATTTAAAGTAATAAAATGCAAAAAAGAAAATAAAACGTTAACTAGCACGTTAGGTAGTAAAATGCTTTGATCAAACCATGTAATATCAATCAATAATCAATATTTGACATAAGTTGAAATTTAATTATTGTGAGGGTATGTTATTGACTAATTAAAGTGGTGATTCTAAAATATATTTCTTTTATTTTAACTCGAAGACTATATTAAGTTGGCTGGCTTGAAACCTTCATTTAATTTTTTGTGTATTATTGTTTATACAAACTAAATTCGAACTCCCACATCAAGCTGTTATGAACGAAAAAAATCCCACTTCAAAATTAAAATGACCCACCTCAGTTTAAAATATAAGAAAATGATTTTTTTTTCAAATAACAAAAAAATATTTTTAAATAAAATAATATTTTAAAAGCAAATGGTACTGATAATAATAATTAAACATAACAAAATGACAAAAAAAAACAAATGAGTTTGAATTGTATTAATGTGAAATTTAAAGATGGTACATTTAGTAGAAAAGAGAGTACATTTAGTAAGACCCTTAAAAAAAGTACATATTTGATGTAATAAATAAATGAATCAAATTCATAATATCATGAAATAGCCTCCAACAACGGCATTGCAAGAATTTTCGGTGTGCAATAAGATTTATTTGGTGTAATACATAAATATCAAATTCATAGTATGACAAAGGTATTCTTAAAACGCAATCAAGTTTCCTTTATTATTACTAAACATACCCTCTTCCTTTAACTAGTATTAATACATTTCAAACCTTTTTTTTTCATTTGGGTATCTTTTAGCATTATTAGTGTTTGTCTTTTTTTTTTTCAAAACACTTATCATCAAAAAAGAAAACGTTTTTGTTATTTTTTTAAAGGTGTATAAAATTGAAGTGAGTTACTTTAATTTTGAAGTGGGTTTTTTTCATTGTTTTTTTCGTTTGTGAGAACAACTTGAAGTGTTATCTAATTGAGTATGTATAAACAATTTGAAGCGGGTCTTTTTCATTGATTTTTTTTCTTTTGTAAGAACGACTTGAAGTGTTATCTAATTGAGTATGTATAAATTATAATACACAAATATCTAAATGAACATTTGGAATAATAACGAGTGTTTTTTATCTTTAATATAAACACCATGTTGCTATACTTTTATAGAGAAAAAAAATTACGTTTCAATCGGATGTTTTAGTCCATGGTGTTTTCTCTTGTTGTTTTAATTGTATAGTGATTAAAAGTGTTGTGTTTTACAGTAAAACATCATGAACGCATATAAGACACCATAACATTGCAAATACCATTTACACTCAATCTTTCAGTCATCTTTTCTATTGTGTTTTATTTTAGGAATTCAAAACATATTATGGCGTCTTCTAAAATAAAACACCATATAAAACAAAATTGAATGTAAATGGTATTTGCAATGTTATGGTGTCTTATATACGTTCATGGTGTTTTTCTGTAAAACACAACACCTTAAATCACTATACAATTAAAATAAGATAGACAAAACACCATGGACTAAAACATACAATCGAAAAGTAATTTTTTGTCTCTATATAAGTATAGCAATATGGTACTCATATTAAAGATAAAAAACACTTGTTATTATGGTGTAATTGTTTTGAAAAAAAAAAGTTACGTATAAAAAGTTCTTGACGTTTAAAAAAGACTGTGTGAGCATGCATGTCCATTGAATGTGGGTTTTCAAATTTAAAAATGTTAAATTTATATTTATACCATTAATATAGAAAATTAATTATTTTAATGGTAACACTATTTACAATTTTGCCATTATAATCTCAACTATTATATTATAGATCAAAGTTGTAGATTCATTCATACACTTCTCACAAAACACACAATTTTTACAATAACTCTACCATATATATATATATATATATATGGGGAAGGTTCAAATGAAAACTATTAGTTATCGCGAAAACCCGAAAACTAACTGAAAAAACCTTAAAAACATACCAATTTTTTTTTTTGCATAACAATTTTCGCTATTTAAATTATATAAAAAACTTTTATTAAAAAAAAATGTAATGCACATGTGTATGTGTACTACGCATGTGAATTACTACACATGTGCACTATAATTTTTTTTTTTTGAAAAAATGTTTTTTTATATATATAAAAACTAGCAGTTTTAATAAAAAATGGAAAAAATTGTGTTTTTTAGTTAGTTTTCTAGTTTTCGCGATAAAAGTGGTTTTCATTTGAACCTGTATATATATATATATATATATATATATATATATATATATATATATATATATAGTGTAGGGATATGGTAAAAAGTGTCTAAAATGTAAGAAGGGTAAGAAGTGTTTTAAACCATTGGATATTTGATCTAATGGTTGAGATCAATAGGGTATAAAAATGTAAATTGTGTTTTAATTAGAAGGACCTTTTTGTAAAATTGAAGGGCAATAGTGTCTTTTCCAATGTTTCAAATATGGTAACCGTATCCTACACAACCAAAACCCCCATCAATCTCCTAAAAACAAGCGACATTCCCGTAAAAGCTATCGTCTTCAAATCCGTGAACATAAAACAAAGCAGAAAACCTAGAAGTGTTTAAAAGGTAATCGGAGCACAATCTTCGTCGTCTAATTCCAGTAGAACTAAAGGTTTTTTTTTTCACTAATCGCATCACATTCCTGTTCTATTAACATTAAAATCAAGAATCGAAGGAGTGTTCTATGGATTCAAAAAAAGGAACGAGGAAGGCATCCGGTTTTAACAGGAAGCGAGAAGCAGTAATTTCAAAACCAGGTTAGTGTTCGGTACAGTGCATTGTTGTCAATGGTGTCTATTGATGATTGTGGTGTTCATAACAACCTGGTTAACACTTTAGGGTATTATTTGGGGATTTATTGGGTTTTATTTGTGATGTAGATGGGGTGATAGTGTCATATTAGTATAAAAAAGTTTGTTTGAATGGGGGTTTTATTTTAAACCAGTCGGTGGTGTCTAAATGGTTTTTAATGATTGAAGGTTTTTTTTAATGGGGGTTTTACAAATGCAGTGTCTTTTTTCAGTGTTATATGCTGCAAGTCATGGTGCTGTAGTGTTATATGTAGAAGGTGACTGTTGATCAGCTATTTGCATATAACACTACAAGTCATGGTGTCGTAGTGTTATATGTATACAGGGACTGTTGATCAGTTATATGCAAATAACACTTTATTGCATAAAACACTATGAGTCTAATCTTTTTTATAGTGTTATATTTATAATCTGACTGTTGATCAATTATATGCAAATAACACTACAATTCTGATGTTTATATAGTGTTATATGTAGAAAGTGACTGTTGATCAGCTATATGTATATAACACTACAAGTCATGGTGTCGTAGTGTTATATGTATACAGTGACTGTTGATGAGTTATATGAAAATAACACTTTATTGCATAAAACACTATGAGTCTAATCTTTTTCATAGTGTTATATTTATAATGTGACTGTTGATCAATTATATGCAAATAACACTACAATTCTGATGTTTATATAGTGTTATATGTAGATGTTGTCATAGTGACCACTTTATTGCATAATACGCCTCAAATATTGCATATAACACTAAACTTATGTTGTAGTTGGTGTCATCTACTCAATCGTATACCATAAAACACTACATATATATTGTGGACATGGTTTTATATGTATATGTTGGCAAAATCTATAGTTATAAATTGGAATTCCTGGAACGATAACTAATATTAATATCAATTAATTTTAGTCCGGAGAAGTGGCCGAATACCCAAATACAAAATGGGAAAGGGATTCCATAACACAATTGGACAAAGCATCCCGTTGAGCAATTCGGATAATGATAACGTAATGGAAGAAGGTATATATAAAATACTAAACTTCACATGTAAAAAACAGTTTGATAGACACTTTAGCTTTAGTAATTTATTATGCTATATCACGTTTTTTTCGGAATTATTGAACCATGTCTCACCAAAATATAGGACACTTTAATTTTAGTAATTTGTTGGATTATAATAACAAAATGTCTTCTCTTTGCAGCTACAACAGCACCCGCTGCGAACAGCGATGACGACTTCGAGTCACCGCTTCCAGTACCATTCGCAGAAGGTAAGAAGTAAATTAATTCAAATTAACTGTCGGTGTTTTTCATATGATTGGGAGCATAATATAACATGTATAAATGTATATTTTAGTTTCAAAAGAACAACATACAACATCTGATACAACACACCATGTTCCCGCAGACGATGACTTCGTTACGCAACCACCAATCACTAATTCATCAGGTAACTTTGCCCAAAGAAATTGAAACCAAAGTTATCAAAGTTTTCATTTCATTGTAAATATATTTTAACTGATGTGAATATATGGGTTCCAGCATCCAAAACACAGCCGGTCCGCGACGAAGTTGCCAAAGAACCACAACAACCAGGAGACGGAAAAAGACGTAAGTCAACAGCGGCTAGGAGGAAGTCGACGAGACCACCACATTCATTTCAATCAAAAAAATATGAGCCCTTCACCGGGCCAAAAATTAAACTGAAGACGTCCTCGGATCACCTTGTTACATTGGTCAACAACTTGAATAAACCACAAAAAAGAAGGTCATAAAAATGGGATTCAGTGCACTGCTAAATTTCAACATACGACATGTACCGACGCGGCTTGCATATTGGTTGGCAAGCAACTATGACGACAACACATGAGTGTTGAACTTTGGCGAAACCCGTATACGGATAACAGCAAATTTGGTGAATAAAATATTCGGAATACCAATCGGGGGTAGACAGATTGTAGAAAAAATAAGAGCAAGAGACAGCAATCCAGTTGTAAAAGAATGGAGGGACCAGTTCGCTGATTATACTAAAGTGTCGCCGCTCGGGCTGAAAGACATTATGGTTGCAGACACAACAAGTGACCGGGTGTTTGAATTGAACTGGTTGGTGTTGTATAATACTATGCTTGGGGAGATAAGCGCATGCAACACAGTTAATCAGAGATTCTTGGGATGCGTGGACCCGAATGTTAAAATATCAAGCTTTGATTGGAGCAGCTACATGATCACCTGTTTAGAACGCACGGTGAATGCATGGAACCGGAAAAGGAATGACCCTTTTAGAGGCCCGATCGTGTTACTAGCGGTATGTGACTCTACTCTATTGTTCATGATGTGAGAGTGAAAACACTACATGCATAACACACCACAAACACATTATATAACAACAGGAAATTGGTTACATCAGCTACATTGTGTACCAAAACCATTAAATTATTTTAAAACACTATTTCACTATGTTACTATGTATAACACTATAGACACATGTAATGTATTACAACCAATTCTGTTTGGAAAAATACATTTGATATACTGCATATAAAACACTACAATCATTATAAAAAACTACATTTACAGGCAGTGCATTATGTAAAACACTACATTCACATGTATAACACTATAGCCTACATTCAACAATCATATGTATCCTATCAAACTAAACATGCCTTTAAATCAATTTGAATCTGTGTTTTATTATCAAACAGGTGAAAACTGATTTTGAAGAGCCCGAGGAAAACAGAATCTCGAAGTTCTGTAGCCGGATGGAAACAATATTAGGTCAGGCAGATAGCATGGACATCAGAAACTTCCAAATGGTATTCGTGCCGGTGCTGTATAATGCACACTACATTCTAGTGTTCTTCAATCTAGCACAATACCAAATATTGGTGATCGACAATATCGAGGGTGATGTCCCTATCAACATACGATACAGCGGCTATGTTGAAAAAATTGTAAGAACACTAACAGTAAAATATTAATTGGCATACAATATCTATAAGTTTTAAAAACCCCCATTTGACGTCGTAAATTTTACAGATCAATGCATTCTGCGCGTATGTCAAAAACCACTCGCCTGCTATCGCCAAAAAAACTGCGTTCAACATCACCGGTTAGTCTGAAGTTCCCGTGGCAAACAATGTATAACGTTACAGATTGTGGAATATTCGTCATGCGTCATATGGAGACTTATAAAGGTGTTATTGTAATTATAGTTTAATTATTAAAGTTAAAACTGGCATGTACGCTAATTTGATTTGTATTTCTGTTCAATAGGGACTAGTGTGCGCGAATGGAACAGCGGGCTATCGCCAGAGCGAGATATCACGGGGGAGGTGTTGAAAGATCAATCGAAAGAACTGTGTGACTTGCGAATAAAGTACTTATCAAAAATCTTGTTAAGTGACATAAACTCGCTGCGATCGAAGATGGAGAAAGAAGTACATGAGTACGCAAAATTGAGTGAAGATGAGATAATGGAAAATGCTAAAACTGCAAAGGAGAGGATCGAGTTACGGTTGAAAGAAGAATAGCACATAGTTTCGTTACACCTGATAATGTTTTGATACATGTCTTATTTTAGATATTAGCCTGGTGGTTGGGTTCTAAAATGTTTTGATACATGTTGGGTACCTTAGACTGGTTTCATTTTGTCTGGTAAACGGAACACACTTTACAAATTGATGGTAATATTCTATTTTCCTTAGTATAACACTATAATTCAGTATAAAAACACCGCAGGTATAATGTGACAACATATAAGTGTTTTGATGTGTTTTGATTCGTATTATTATTGTTGTGGTA
The DNA here is from genome assembly GCA_030545235.1 of Helianthus tuberosus. NCBI lineage: Eukaryota > Viridiplantae > Streptophyta > Magnoliopsida > Asterales > Asteraceae > Helianthus > Helianthus tuberosus. The sequence goes on along the minus strand of CM060449.1, from coordinate 52,879,319 downwards.
GTTGAAACTATAATATAACACTACGTCTAAATATAAAACAATATACTATAAAAAAAGAATTCATTTAGATACATTTAGATCAATTTAAAAAAGTGACAAATTGTATTCATCTTGACAACCTACAAGTCCATAAAAGTATAACACTATGAAAAAATATAAAACACTATAAATAAATTTAAGACTTGAAAACTAACTGTATATCCCAATAACACCATGTCTAAATACTGCGTTTAATACAGATTACCATCATGGTCACATTTTGATTCATGTTATGTGAAATCGAACATATAATATAACACTACAAATAAATATAAAACACTCTATTCATAATATGATAAACGGTTTAATACAGATTACCATCATGGTCACATTTTGATTCATGTTATGTGAAATCGAACCTATAATATAACACTACAAATCAATATAAAACACTATTTATAATATGATAAACGAATTTAAGACAAAAACAACGTAAAAAACATTATGTTTCCCATTCAATGAAAGAAAAGACAAGTTCAACATCTATAACTCCAACACAAATGAATCCAACAGAAAATTAAACGTCATTAAAAAAGTAGGAAAAAAAACTCAAGTTTGCATAATTTAGTAATCAACTACTCCTGCTCTTCATCTTCTATCTCCTCTTCGTCATCTCCTTCACCCGCCGCATCTTCTAGCTCCTCTTCGTCATCTCCTTCACCGGCCGCTTCATCACTTTCTGAGGAGTCGTCGTTCTTTTCCCTTGCCGGGTACGTGCAGGTACGTATATTATGCCCCCGACATTTGCAATTGCTACATTCACGACCCTTTTTATTCTTGACAGACTGAATAATAGCAATTTCACGATTACTCTTCATTCTCGAAGGCTTGCCCATACCTTTAAATCTAGTGGTTTTCAGCATGCGTACAGTCACAGGTGTTTCTTGGGTGTATCCAGTTATTTCAGCAAACCTATCGCGACGACTCCTAGGGGGTGCGTTTACGACTGCCTGATCAGCCGTGGATTGATACTGGACATCATGCTCCCTAAAAGCGCACAACGCATCAAAGTTATGAACCAACCTGTTAATAAGAGACTCAGCTGACCTTGTTATCTCCCGTACAACACCATTAACTTGCTGGTACCGATCATCACTTTCACTAATCCCCAATATCGCTCTAGGAGCACTATTAGGAACAGCTTCCCTGGTCCACCGTCGCATTATATATCTTTCAGGGAACTGCCTGATATCAAGAAACCACAAAACGCAAAAAATGTGCGCGCACAAAAGCCCAAACTGTTCATACCTATTGCATGAACAACTCATGGTCATGTCTAGCTGCCGCATCATAACCTAATACACAAAAAAAAATGATAACAAAAATATATACTCGATTAAAACTATAAGATAAAACACCATATACAATAAAAATTATAAACAAACAATTGTTACATTCTATGGTTACCTGAAAAAGTGTAGAACACGTTTGAGAAAAGTCCTTCACAGCGATGTTCACAAAGTTATCCTCTCTATCCTCCCATTTTCCAATACCACACTTGTGAATGACTGTCTGAATTTCAAGTTGCGCATCAAAGAAAATGGTCCGTGTGTATATGTTTGCCGCCTGTTGTTCTAAGACAAACTCTTTTGCAAGTATTTGGGGGTTCGTGTGCCTAGTATCGTGATCATTCTTCCTGTGCTCGTGTCTTTGGGCTTCAATTGCAGAGTCAAAATGCCCCATGAATTCAACAAGCGTATAGTTAGGGTTGCAAAACTGCCCAAAGAAATGGTTCTCACTCTCAGAACGTGATGAAGTACACATCAGCCCAGACATGTGTTCGTCACGATAGTACGCAGGGATCCATGTATCCCTAATCTGATAAATTGACTGTAACCATTCATGATTCACCAAATCAAAATCAGCCAATATAACACCTCATTCGGTTTCAAACTGTTCGGGTAGTAATGCATCAGTCCAAACAATATCACACAACCTCTTCTTAAAATCGGTGCTATTGCATAGGTTGGCGCCAACCTAATAAACAACGAGTCAACGATAAAAAACTTAAAAATACAAAATACATGATAAAAAATTATATAAAAGTAAAACAACATCGATAAACAGATATAAAAGAGTACAAAAATCCAACAAAAGAATTTCATTAAAACAATAAACGTCGTAAACAATAATTTTGGTATTTAATAAACCTTGGTAGTAAGTTTATCCATTATATGCCACATGCAAAGCCTGTGCCTACTTTCAGGCCAAGTATCTTCAATAGCTTTCCTCATCGCTGGGTCTTGATCAGTTACAATCACAGGTGGTGCGCGCCCAAATGCCCGCCGAAATGCATTAAGCAACCAGCTATATGTTTCGGCAGTCTCATTACCTATTATAGTAGCACCCAAGGTAACATTACGATAGTGATTGTCAACGCCGGTAAAAGGTACGAACATCATATTGTACCTAGAAAAAATAAATAACTGGTGTGATAACTGATTTGATATTATAAAATGCATACAAGTGTGAAAACATAAAACAACCTACATTATTTAAATACTAAATTGAAATTAAAACACTATAAGTATTATATAAAGTTAACTGAGTCTTTTCATGCATATCACACTACACTAAAAAACATTATCATGGTGATAAAACACTATGATATATATCTATTATGGATGGAATGAATCTAAAAATAAAGGTAAGATACGAACTTGTTACGACGATATGTAGCATCGAAAGACACAACATCCCCAAACATATGAAAATTTGTCTTTGTATCTCCATCGGCCCAGAACAACGCACGTAAAACGCCATCGGCAGTTGTTAGATATTCCATAGAGAAATTGGGCATAAATTCTTTCTTCCTTCTTAAGCGTTTAATAACCATGTCAGCATCGTACTCAGATATATACCTATTTAAGTCTCTCTTGAAGTTTTTGAAGTCAACTTTAGTGGCACCTACCTTGTCAAAACCTCCATAAAGAGTCCTCATAATGTTAAACGCTCTAACTGGACCAACGTTTATGGCACTCAAAGCATTCACGGCTTCTTCCTGTACGTAATTCATTCATCTGTTTTCAGGAAGCAGGTACCTGTCATCTTCAGCTACAAATGAGTGATTATGCAACTCCTCGAAGTAATAAACCTCGTAAAGATTTTGCGGGGTTAACTTAACCCGAATGCACGCTTCACAACCGGTCCTTATCGAAGGAACCCTGCGAGTAATCTTAGACTTCGAGCGATCATTAGAACTACCGGCTTCCTGAGTCGAGTCAATCACCTTAAGGGGTTTAGTACCCTCTTTTGAGCATACGAACCATTTATTATGTATGACACCCTTTCGAGGCTCGTATTGAGTACCCTTCCTAGCTGTGAAACCTCCCGCCTTAGCATATCTTTGGTAAAAAATATAGGCATTTTCGAGCGAATCAAACATCATATGCATCTGTGGTTTAATCGAATCTTCGACATCTGGTATAAATGTCCTCCTTCTAGAATTTGGGGACACCTGAACATTACCAACGGGCTGGTATGTAGATATATCTACAACAAAAAATCGACACATCAGTCGTTTATAAAACAGTGATAACAACACGATTCTGAATTTGATATAACACTATAATAAGATATAACAGTATCTGTTTACTGTAAAGACACCATACACCTTAATTAACAATAATCTGATGATTTAAAACACTTAAAAAAAATAAAACACTATGAACCATAAAAATAAAGATGTCTGCACATAATATAACAATATTGCTGGCGAATAAAACACTATAACAAGAAATTAAGATGCCTGTACGTATAAAACACAATAGATTCTGGATAAAACACTACACATCTAGAATATAAAAAAAATCTGTTAATGATAAAACACCAATCGTTTATAAAACAGTGATAACAACATGATTCTAAATTTGATATAACACTATAAAAAGATATAACACTATCTGTTTAATGTACGTACACCATACACCTTAATTAACAATAATCTGTTGATTTAAAACACTTAAAAAAAATAAAACACCATGAACCATAAAAGTAAAGATGTCTGCACAGAATATAACAATATTGCTGGGGAATAAAACACTATAACAATAAATTAATATGCCTGTACATATATAACACTATAGCTTGTGGATAAAACACTACACATATAACTATCAAAAAAAAAAGAAACTGTTAATGATAAAACACTACATAAGCTTACCCTAACACAATTCAATGTATAAAACACTATGAAGGGAAATTACGATGTGTGAATATATTATAACACTATTGATCATACATACGACACTATACATCTAAATATCAAAAAAAAAATACTCTGTTAAATATACAACGCCGGACATGATAACTATTATCGGAACATATAACACTACTTATCGGAACATGATAACTATTAACAGATTAATTTACTAAGATACACATGTACCTGCATCGCCTGACTCCATTGATATAGATATAAAACACAATAATCGAATAAGGGCGCAAAAGGTAAACAATTGTATTGTCTCTGGCGATTTCATACTGATTCTTGTATTTATAATTGATGAAGAATGAGATAGATAACAATCGTAACATGATCTAGCAAAAAAATACAAAATTTGAATAAAAAAGCCTAAACAATCTCATCACCGGTTATTTTTTTTTAGCAGTTATCTACAAAAATCAATTAATTGATAAGTATGGACAATTACTAACATACCCTTTTGAATTAATTAAGATATGGGACACTTGTCATTACCAGATTATTTCTCACACTTCTTACAAAAGTGTGACTTTGTACAGGATCCTTGACCTACATATATATATATATATATATATATATATATATGGTAAAGTTCATTTGAGAACCACCCGTATTACGAGAACCGTGAGAACCAATATGAACACAAAAAAATACCTAAAAAATCCAAAAAACACACAACTTTTTTAATATTTTTCTAATAAAAATCGTTATATTTCGTTACAAAAAAAAAAAAAAAAAAACTTTTCTTTCGAGTAACAGTTATGAATTCACATGTGCATATGTATCATTTCTTGGACAAATTCCATAATACATTAACAGTAGTAGAAAAATGCACTTTCATTTACATGCGCAATACACTAATTTTTACATTACCAATATTAAGAAGGCACATGTGCATCGTTATGTATAACCATCATATAACGTGTTTTGGTACAAAATGTTTGCGATTTTAAATGATGAAGTAGGCCCATATATATGTGTTTTGGTTAGTTATATCTAGTGGTTGATGGTTTGATTATATTTGTCACTTTATGATATAATATGTTGTTTGGATGGTATAAAGGGTGTTTATGTACATGTAATAAAGTGAAATATTTGTAATAGTACTACGGATGGTATGAGGTAATGGTAGTGTAGTATGGATGGTATGATAGATGAAAGGGAATGTGTATTCAAAGTGGTGTACTAAACACGTTATAACATGTTCATATATATAGATATGCACATGTGCATTTCTAGTTTGTTAATGTTATAACAAGTTCATACATATAGATACACATGTGCATTTCTATTATTGTTAATGTAAAAAGTAGTGTATTATGAATGGTAGTGTAAATGAAAGTGCAATTGTCTAATATTAGTAATGTATTACGGAATTTGTCAAAGAAATGGTAAATATGTATATGTGCATGGATAATTGTTACTCAAATATTTTTTTTTAACTTTTTTTTGTGACAAAATATAGCGATTTTTTTATAAAAAAATAGTAAAAAAATTGAGTGTTATTTGATTTTTTAGGTATTTTTTGGTTGTGTTCACACTTGGTTCTCGCGATTCTCCCAAAAAGGGGTGGTTCCTAACGGATCCTTCTCATATATATATATATATATATATATATATATATATATATATATATATATATATATATATATATATATATATATATATGATAAGGATCATGTGAAAAGTAGTAGTCTAATTGAGAAATTTGATAAGTAAATTTGAAAACCACTTAAGTTTACTAAGCCTTGAAAACCCCTACGTAACATCGGTAATATGGATGTATTCTATGCGTTGTTTAGGGGGGAAATATTGTTACACACATGTTACATTAAAAAGTATTATTATTATTCTTTTTTGAAAAAAAAGACACTTATTTAAAAGAAAATCACTTGGCTGGCTCTTTTTGAACTTTTTTTGCTTTCCTTGCTCGAAAATATGTATATTAAATGTCCTAATTTAAAAAAAAAAAAGTTTACTACATAAAGATTTTCAAAGTTTACTCAACTCAAACAGGTTCATCAATATGTTCACCCCTATATATAACACTATGTTTACATATATTTAATATTTTGGTACCAAAAATCTCTATAAATGTTAGTTTTTATCTAACACATTGAATAGCTTTTATCTAACACTTTGAATACATATATGTAACGAATAATTAACTATTTAAACATATGTGGGTAGGGAGGTTTTTAACTATTGATTGCAACAAATTAATGGTCAAGACTGATACATTAACAATACGGAAATTAAAGAAGTTAAATATGACTAGAATTGGCAAAAGAGGAACAAACATGTATGCCTTACTTTTTGATTTAAAATTAGTTTCCGTCAAAATTTTCATTACACATAACTTTTATATACTTCCTTTCAATAACATATAAATTAAACTTTGAAAAACCTAATTATATTCACTTTAATTTGACAACAATCTTTAAAATTTCATTTAAGAACGATGCTTTGAGTGCGTGTTAACAATAACTCTAAGTTAACTATCATTATATTTGTGCGCCTAAAAAAGGTCTCACGAAAAGTTGTTGATAAATGTACTTCTAACTCCCTGTATATTTCCAAATCACTGTTATGGTGCGTCTAACCCATTTAACAATGTGTCCAACTTTTTCGTTTTGACGTTTATAATGATATTGATGCACTACTGATGTACGCCTAATCACTATTGTAATGACCTGTGATTAGGCAAAAAAAAATCCCCTGGTTATAACAAGCAATGTCTCTAAGTCATTAGAATGATGTGTCAAACATACATATACTGCTTTCAAACCCGTCTGTACTTTAATGAACACAAGTTATGGTAATTACTTTGTCAAATAGTTAACTTTATAAAATATATTAGTTAGTAATATTTTGTATATGCATAAAACGATTAGTAGAATCTTGGAACATGGAACGCGTTTAATATTTTATATAAAGTCACATAAAATATTTATGAATCAGAAGACAATTATAGAATCTTGGAACATGGAACGCGTTTAATATTTTAGTTATCCAAAAGTTTAATTAATTACATTTTAACACCCACTTGAAGTACTAGAAGGTGAAATAACAAATAGTACCTAGGAATTTTCGGTCAACAATTAAAAAAGAAGTTTGAATTGAGGTGGACTGATTTATTTGTGGTGAATGGTGATTAGGCAACACACCCATGATCTTAATGGTTGGTGGTGGTGCTGGTTGCAACATTTTGGCATAGACTTTGGAATTGGAGTTATCACGTGCGAGACTAAATTGGTTGAACAAACTAGTTCCTATAAATGTAAAACATTTTTCTTCGTGGGTTCATGATATTTGTGACACCCGGGCCCGGAATATACATACAAAGACTTTGAAAGAGTAAAATAAAAAAAAATATTACAAAAACTATTCTAAACCATTTATTATTTGCGACACATGTGTACCTGTCATTTCATTGTAACTAGATTTTGCCTCGCCCGCGTTGCGGGGCACTAAGCCGAATATTTCTCTCTCATAACATGTCCGTCTGTGTTTCGATTACTTGTACATACTACTCATAACACGATTTCAAAAAAAAATTACATTGAGTCAACTAATTAAATAAAAACACTATCATACTTTTGCTTAAGAAAAACAAAAACGATAGAAAAACAATAATTTTAAACTGGGGGAAAAATAAAAATTACACCGACTCAAACAATTAAAACAAAGCACCACTGTAGTTTTGTCAAAAAAAAAGTGATGGCATGATTGTAATTTTACACTGGGGCCAAAATCGTAATTTGACTGGGAAAACAAAGGAAACAATGGCAAAAATGTAAATTTAGATTGAGGGAAAAATTGTAATTTGACTGGGTGAGGAACAAACAAAACTAATGGAAAAACTGTAAATTTAAACGGGTCAAAATCATAATTTTTAATCGAGGGCAAAATGGTAATTTTAGTTGGGGGCAAAAGCATAATTTTATTTTGAACTGGGGGGTAAAAAATAATTTTGAACTGATGGCAAAATCGTAATTTTAAAGCGAGGATAAAATCGTAAATTGGTTGGGCCAATCGGGGAGTGTCAGGCAGCTTCCTGACACTATTCCCCACAGATGATACTGATTGAACAACATAGCTACCGGTACCGGTGTTCGTTTTTATACAAATCCAATGCCAGTGGTAATATCATGTCACAACGCGCGAGCAAATAACTTGAAATGTTAAGAAAATATATGTTTTTAATTACTAAAATATAATGTTGAATAATAAGTAAAATACTATTAAAAATCAAATACTTAAAAGTTGTTAGATTACTACTCATCATCACTCAATTTTATACATATAAAATAACAAATAAAATATTATTAAAAATCAAGTAAGATTACTATTCATCATATTTTCTTTATTATTTTCTTTTTTTATTTACCTTTACTTTATCAATTAATTTGATATTTCTTTAACAAATTATGTTCGTTAATTTTTTTTCTAAAAACTTAAGTACGTAGTTGAGTTTACTTTTTACCCTCTATTAATATAAGTTTTATTAAAAACAAATTTATATTAAAAAATAAACTATTTATTTTCTATCGTAAAATGATACGATGATAAAGTAAACCGATTCTAATAATAATAATAATAATAATAATAATAATAATAACAATAGCAATAATAATAATAATAATAATAATCTCGGTGTTTGTACCAGTGTTCGTTTTTATTGTTATTGGTCGATGATATTTAGTGCATGTATCAAATGAGTACTATAAGGAACCGAACTGATATACCGATCCAATGCATGTGGTAACGTACCGTCACAACGTGCAGTCAGATAAACATAGATGCAAATGTAGAAATTTTTTAAAAAAAGTACAAAGGCAAGTTAATTACTTTATAATTTGTTCATCATATTTTCTTTATCATTTATTTTGTTTTCCATAATATTTTCTTTTTTTATTTACCTTTACTTTATCAATTAATTTGATATTTCTTTAACAAATTATGTTCGTTAATTTTTTTTCTAAAAACTTAAGTACGTAGTTGAGTTTACTTTTTACCCTCTATTAATATAAGTTTTATTAAAAACAAATTTATATTAAAAAATAAACTATTTATTTTCTATCGTAAAATGATACGATGATAAAGTAAACCGATTCTAATAATAATAATAATAATAATAATAATAATAATAATAATAACAATAATAATAATAATAATAATTTCGGTGTTTGTACCGGTGTTCGTTTTTATTGTTATTGGTCGATGATATTTAGTGCATGTATCAAATGAGTACTATAAGGAACCGAACTGATATACCGATCCAATGCATGTGGTAACGTACCGTCACAACGTGCAGTCAGATAAACATAGATGCAAATGTAGAAATTTTTAAAAAAAAGTACAAAGGCAAGTTAATTACTAAAAAAACAAATTAACTGATAAATAAAATACTAATAATAGAAAAACAAACACTTAAGAATTATTAGTTACTATTTATAATTAAAAGTTTAAAAAAATAAAAGAATATATAATATACTATGAAAAAAATAAATTATTTAAAAAATATAAAACATTATCCCCTTATTTATTTTAATTTATTTTTGTCTAAAGAAAAAGGTAATGATCACTTGAAAAATGGAAAGGAGGACCATGGTTGCCATTGTTTGATCCATGCAAAGCATGGTAGATTACGGAGGGGGTGGTGAGGAATGGCAATGGGCCGGGTATTGGTAATCACAGACCCGTACCCGGTTGTAATTCTTTGTCCCATACCCTGCCCGTTACCCGTTGGGTATTTTTCGGGTAATTACCCATCGGGTATCGGGCATACCCGCGGGTATCGGGCATACCCGCGGGTATCGGGCATACCCGCGGGTATCGGGTATACCCGTTAATTTCTTAAAAATACCCGTTTGGACAAATGTGTAATTTTTACTTTGATGTTTATATAATTTACTATTTTAATGACAATAACAAATGAAAATATGATTAATAACTTACATATCATATTCAGACCACATATACTAAACTAAATTAAAACGATTACTTAATTAACTAATTGTATCATGACCACCTAATTGCATAAAACATCTGCATAATAAAATGTGATAGCTTCCATATCCAATATACATGCTCAAAAATAAGTTATATTTTCACTAAACAGTTGTTAAATACATATCCTCATATGACTATAGAGAATGTAATAAGTACATGTACTAAGTTTATATATAAGGAAATCTATAATATGATACTTTCGGGTATTATTCGGGTAAATGGGCCGGGTATCGGGCGAGTATCACTAAATCCCATACACGTACCCATACCCGATTTTTTTTCTATTTTTAAGACCGTACCCGACCCATACCCATTGGGTTTCGGGTATACCTGGCCCGTATGTTTCGGGTATATCCGTCGGGCTTGGGCTTTTTTGCCATCCTTATAGCCTTCCATTCATGTTCCTACATGACGAATCATGTCCCAACCATGACATCCACACGCTTTAGCCTTATATGATACTGGCACTTGATGTAGCAACCAAAAAAAGGAAACCCAATATTAAAGTCCTAATATATGCACACATTAAAATACTTTTCTTCATATTTTCTACCATAACAATTAACAATTGTTTAACAAAACCATTGACAATTATCTAAACATCTAAAAACATTACATTGATAATGCCAATATCATGCAATCATCTTATACTTAATCAAATTCATTAGACAATAAAAAAAGAAAAAAAATTACTGTTCATCGTAAGTTTCTTTTAATATGTATAATGTATAATAGATGGTTTTAGTTGGAATTAAAAAATGTAAGTTATACTAGAAATATAAATATAAAATGTTAAATGTATAATTATGAGATTAAATTTTTTTGAACGGCAAATATTACTCCGTTAATTATTTCTGTTACTTAGGTTTGAACATGAGATTTTCTCTCTAGGAGACATGTGTCTCTATCAAATGGATTATCTCACATCGGTGATTATGAGAGATTAAATGATTTTGTTTCTTTAGAACTTATTAAATTATCTTCAGTACACCGTTGGCTAATTCTGATAAAGATTGTGCTTGAAGTCATTCACATGGGAACCATTCCTAAAGGTCACTTTACGACTAGTTAGACATCCATAACCTAACATGGAACCTTGAGAGCTATCTCTAAAAGTCAGTGTCCTATAATGTAAAAATAGTCATAAACAACCAAACTACATACTTAAAAGAGTTAAATGTCATTTTAGTCCCTGTGGTTTGAGTCATTTTGACAGTTTAGTCTAAAGGTTTTATTTTTTACATGTGGATTCAAAAATGTTTCACCGTTGCCATTTTAGTCCACTGGGTTAACTTCATCCATTTTTTCTCTTAACAAGAAGGGCAATTCGGTCATTTTATATGGCCGAATTGCCTTTCTAGTTAACAGAATTAAATATAAAATGACCGAATCGGTGTTCTCGTTAACAGAAAAAATGGATGAAGTTAACCAAGTGGACTAAAATGGCAACGGTGAAACATTTTTTGATACACATGTGAAAAATGAAACCTTTGAATTAAACAAGCAAAATAACTCAAACCACATGGACTAAAATGACATTTAACTCTACTTAAAATGACTAGAGTATGTGTGTATCACATGTTTGTCGTTAGTATAGAAGTTCAACAAAATGATCAAGTATTCTTCTACTGAACGCAAAGTCAAAACTCAGAAGTAGAAAGTATGACCATAGTTAGTGTGTATCACATGTTTGTCAACCCGATCAGAACTTGATACGAAAAAAACAGGTTTGGGTCGAATAATACGACCCGTTTAAAAAACAGGTTTGGTTCGGGTTGACCCGCATAAAAACAGGTTGACCCATTAACCCGTTTAACTATTTAGAAAAATTTCTTTTATATTTTTGTTTTTGTTTTTTCCGTTTCTATTTTACATGGTTAGTTATAATAGTGTTAGTTGTGACACATTATACTATTTATTTGTGACACTCGTACTCATCATTATACATATTATCGATAACCCGGTTAAAACCCAACAACTCGCTTATAAATCGTCAACTTGTATGACTCATTTAAAATATGGGTTAAACGAGTCCGATTCGAGTTGACCCAAATTTATATGGGTCGGGTTATGGTTGAAATCTTTGACCCAAGTATTAATATGGGTCGGGTTGAACATTTCAACTCACCAACCCGCCAACCCGCAACCCGTCAACCCGACACAATTGACACCCCTAATCAATAGTTTTTTTTAACGGGAAACGAAAATCTAATAGATAAAATGGAGAACTAAAAAGGTGTTGTGAAACAACGGCCTACTAGTGACTAGTATATGAACATAAGCACAAGTATCAAAGGAACATAGAGAGAAGGATAGAATAGAGAATTATTATTCATTGAGATGTATACACCATATACAAATGTCATTATATATAGACACATACATTAATACAAAAGAAATCAAAGAGGTAGGAGTTATATATCTGGAGAGTCCCCATTATGATACATTCATAACACTCCCCCTTGACTATCCACATACCTTTAATACGCTTGGTGATGCTGTCTCGTTAAAAACCTTGCTAGGAAAACCCAGTGGGATAAAACCATAGCTAAGGGAAAAAGAGTGCAGCCTATGATGCATATTTTCTCCCTCTAATACTTCTGGATCAGGTATGTTGCCTCGTTAAAAACCTTATTAAGAAAACCCAATGGGATAAAACTTAGTTAGGGGAAAAAGAGTGCAACTTGAACAAATCTCCCCCTCATTATAATATGTATCCTTTAAGTAACGTGTGTCCATCTTCCTCGAATGTTGCTCAAAACTTTTGTAGAATGATTTGTTGTTTGATGCCTTGAAGTGCAATACTTTATATTAAGTAATGTTATAAAATCTTCTTGTGAGACTTCTAGTGCTTCCTCTTGCAAACAAATACCATAAGATCCACTACTATGTTGTGTTACATTCTTTACTTCTACAAGACTAACGAAACTAGTTTTCATAGGTTAGTAAAATATAAACACATATCATTCTTACCTTTAGGGTATCAACATATCTGCTTTACCATTCAAATGTCTCCTCATTGGACATGTACTATATCATGTTGATAAATTCATATAAGAAAAATATATTATGCATTGATAGAAAGAAATATTAATGCACAATTGCACTTTAGCCATGATACTTTTGGAATGAGAATCCCTACTTTGGTAGGAGATGATAATAGTAATTTCTTATAAAAAGTGTTTGAACAACCTTTAACATACTATAAGGTTGAGCTCTGTACATACTAAAATGTCCCACCAACGTCTTTTAGATGTAGTTTGATAGATGAATAAAAGTATGATTACAAATATACTCGAACTGCAAGTCGAGTAATAATTAGATTATACTAGGGTCATTCAAAAATCCCCCTTTTAAAAGCTCGATAGTTTATCTTGATGATGCTCAGACATCTTCACTGTAAACTGTGATTATTATGAACTTTAATTTTTTTTTTTGATAAAGATGGATAATATTATCAAACTTATATTGTTCTTTATCAGAATATCTCATGAGTTATACAACACTCAACCTGACTATTCTAGTCCATGTATATTTTGTTAACTTTACAAAATACTTCTTAAGGTATTGATATCAATGCTTCAGGCATCATCAATCCATTAAGGACTTTTTTCATCTTGACCAATTATGCAAGTGCATTCACTCTTTAAGAGTTTTGGTACATAAATATCATTTAGCAGATCAACTGGAGTAATCGGGAACATCTCATTCATTTCCAATCCATATTGTACCATGCTAGTAGGTTGAGATATCAAAATCACCAAGAACACTTTATTCTATGTATGTATATTGGTTCACAAGATTTTACATCCTTAAGATGTTTAACTTAACTTTTTAAGCACTCAACTGCTATGGGAAACTCATGAGGAGTTCCAGTTACTTTCAGTTGGATAAGATATACAACAAATATAATGTATTCAGATCCGAATATGTATACAATAATCAAACTATTTTCGATAACTTACTTTACATGAATTTGACAATTAAATCCTTCAAGAACTTTCATGTAAACTTTAGTATCAAAATGATACATAACATTTATAAGACGCATATCAATTCTCTCTTTATATTACCAGACTAATAATATATTGAAAAGTAATGCATCCACCACAGGAAAATACGTCTCCTCATAATCAATCATAGGTCTTTTGCGAAAATTCTTGTGCCACCAATTTTTCCTTATATCATTAAATTTGATTTTCACATAATTCACATAAAAGACACATTTATATCCAACATATTTTACAACTTCAGTTGTATGGACTGTTGGTCCAGAAACTTTCCATTTCATTAGAAAACTAAACTCTGCCATATTTGCGTCTTTCTATTTTTGGCCAATCATTTCTTAATATTCATTCATAGGCAGATCTTAAATCTTGATCCTCATCATTTAATCATTTTAAGCGCCACATTATATACAAAAGTATAACGACGTCGATTTTTATTTCGATTCCATACATATCTTAGACATGATACAACTTATCGAGATCTCTTTATTTTCATGTACCTGAGGTTCTTCTTGAACCATCATGTCTATTGTCTCTTCAGGAGATCTTATTACTATAACATCGACTTGACCATCTTAATTACTTGCTCCAATTTTCGAGGAATTTTATTATTGGAATCAACTAGTCTACCACGCTTTAGGCATGCAATAGACTCATTACAAAAATATGTGGTTTTTCGCTTGGGACAAAAATATAACTGGAGCATAAGCAATTGATTATGTGACTTACTTAGTCACTCTATTTAGGTCAGGGAACTTGTCTGGTAATTTGTTCTTTAATATTGGTAAATGAATTATACTTTAAACTTCTAGTTCATAGTTTATAGTTTGAGGATCAAGATGACATGATAATTCATTTCACTTTTCATTTTCCAACTGCTTGTTATATCCCCCTAATGTTGGGAACATTCATTCACTAAAGTGAAAACCAATGAGCCATAAACAAATTTCTCACTAATGGCTTTAAGTATTCAATCATAGACGATTAGTTATACCCAACATATTCTCAAACTTTTTTTTAAAAGTCCCATCTTTGTGCGATGTGGTGGTGGATGAGTTTCAATATATGTCGCACAACCAAAATCTTTGATGAGACATCTATGGTTCCTGACTAAAAACCAATTGTATGGGGTGAACTATAACTTATTGGCTTGATGTGAATTGATGGTACTATATATAAAATTACATGTACCTAAATGAACTTTTGCTCCTCTCATGATCATTGGGTTTGTAACCAATAGTAGACGTTTAGTGATCATCTCAACAATAACACTTATTCCAACGATCGTTAATAACTTGGGAATCAAATTCACTATTATCAAATAAATATACTAATCTGGATTAGTATGCTTGTTATCA
This sequence comes from Helianthus tuberosus, assembly GCA_030545235.1. NCBI lineage: Eukaryota > Viridiplantae > Streptophyta > Magnoliopsida > Asterales > Asteraceae > Helianthus > Helianthus tuberosus. The sequence goes on along the minus strand of CM060449.1, from coordinate 52,863,696 downwards.
CATTAGCTAAGCCACAATCACACAAGCTTCAGGTTGTGAATTTGATAACATTTAGACGATGCATCGATTTAAAACACTAAATGGTATCATGTTGGGATATGCATGTCCGTTAATCACTTCCAAAATATTTAGGGATACACACCCTTGTGACACCTGTACCTCCGCGACCATCAAACAAATACCAAACCAATGAAATATTGTGTTTCATACTTGGGATTTGTATAAACATGTGTATCATTTTCACATATCAATTCTCGTTCGATTTCGAGCTCTAAATTGCTTCTGGAAAGTTATACGCGAACTGATGCGTAAACGTAATCAGTTTAACATGAAAAATACTCCGGAACAGTGACATAGGCTTAACATACCTTAAATAACCTTTACATAACTTAGAAATAAGTTTTGGAGGGTTTGGTGTGTCGAAATCAAGTTTATTCGCTTACAGGGACTAATTTCGACAAACTGCGAAAGTATGCTGATTCGTACTGTAACGAACCTTCCGGAATATGATCATAAGTTAAACATTCCCTAAATATACTTTACATAGCTTAGAAATAGGCTTTGAGGTGTTTTGGTGTGCAAAAATAAACTTTATTGATCAATAGGGACTAAAAGCGTCAAAAAGTGCATAAGCTTGTATTTTCGCGCATATCTTACGTTCTGAATATATCCGGACATCCAAAAATTTATGTAATCATTAAAATATTTTATTTTAGTGATTGGAATGATAAAATTCTACTCGTCGCGTAATTTAGATCGTTTTTGCGTTCGTTACGATTTCCGTCGTAATTAATCGAACAACGCAACCGTACGACCAAACGAACCGACATCCGAGATATTTTTGAGCACATTTCAAGTTCCCTATACTTTAACTTTATTTTAGAGCCTTGAAATGGGGTTAACGGGGCTTAAAAGTGCCAAAAAAATCAAGTTTTACAAGTACATGGACCATTTTTTAAATTTCTGGCAGATACATTGAACTTTGTCCATTCTTGAAGTTTTGATGGTTTTAACCCAAGGTTTTGCACTCTATGGGTTGGAATTTGATGGTTTTAAGTATTCCCATGGTTTTGAAAACCATGTTCCCACATGGAGGGTCAAGATCAAGGCACGAAATGCGAGAAACGATCCTAACGGTTCTCTGAAATCTATAAATACCCAAGCTCTCATTCCATTTTCCTCACACCTTGATCTAATTTTATGCTCTAAGTTGAAGCTTTATGCTTCATACCTGAGTATTTAGATCAAGTTCTTCCTAGCTTGGACCCTTTGTGCCGTTTGATTTCCATGATCTCTCTAGCTTGCTTGGTTGTTATTCAAGACTTCTAAGATTTCTCAAGTGAGTACATAGTCCCCTCTTTTACCGTTTTAAACCGTTTTAGGGTGATTCATATGTGTTAAATGTTTCGAGTCTTTTAAACAAATGCTATGGTTTATATTACAATGTGAAATATTTGAATCGATTGAACCGTTTGTAACTGTTTGATTATGTGAACCGTTTGTAACTGTTTGATTATGTGAACCGTTTCTAACTGTTTGATTATGTGAACCGTTTGTAACTGTTTGATTTATGTGAACCGTTTGTAACTATTAGATTATGTGAACCGTTTGAACTGTTTGAACCGTTCGGTTAGGTAAGTGATTAGGTAACGGGGCGGGTGTAATGTGTTAAAAGCATGGTGGATACGCCGCTGGTACTTCCAATATATAAGTGCTTTTAACACATATATCGTTGCGTTATCTAGCTCACTTGGGCAAGGTTATCAAAACGAGGTTATATTACAAGGTTTTTTCTAACAATATAAACCATTCAAGTTTTATTTCAAAAACGATTTACAATTTGGATTTTTATAAACAAATATTTTGAGTTAAGATTCATGGCATCAAGGTTTTACAAATTATAATTTAATCTGCTTTGACTTGGTTATTTCAATTTTCAATATAAACATTTTACAAAACTTGGTTTTCTAAATATCAACTAACAAAGTTATTTGAGTTATTTTAAATGTAAACGAGCCATGAATCCGACACTCACATAAAACCTATGTACTCGCCGGCATTTTTATGCTGACGTATTTTCACATATGTTTCAGGTACCATAGTTGATGATGTTTGATGATGATATTGGTGCATGCTCACATAGGAATGGACTAGGCCTTAGTGAGTTAATAACAATGAAAGATAAATTGTTTATGTTTTGTTTCTAGTTTCAAGACAATGAAATAAACTTAATTCAATAAAGCAAAACTTCAATCCATGTGTTATGAAACAATGATTCTGTTACAACACTCCCCGACGTTTCCGCCACGATTTGTTGTTTTATCGTGTCGGGGTGTGACAACCCTCCTTTATTTGGCAAAAATAAAATTTTCCTTGAGAGCAAACAATACATGCTAATTATCAGCTTGAAGAATCTTCTAGTTCTTCATTATGTTTCACATCATCATTGACTTGGTGTGGTCTAACCGGTCATGCCAACTAATTAAATAATTATGATCCATAAACTTCTGGTTTATGATCGTATGTGTATTACTTGTTCGTATGTAATACAAAACGTATGATATGAGAGAATATATTATAACTTCAACGTTAAAACCATCACGTTATGCAATCACTGTAACACCCCGTGTTTCGAAAGTCAAAGTCAAAGTCAAGATTGAAGTCAAAGGAAGAAAAGATTGCTAATTGCGATCTATCACTCCTTGCTCAACTACTGTTTTGACTTCTTTGACTTGTAATCGAATCTATTTATTTATTTGCTTTAGTTGTATTATGTGGAGTATCTATTAATAATCGAGGTTTAATCGCTATTTAATCGACTTATCGCTTATCGTTATCGCATCACAACTCGAATTATGTGTTCTGGATATTGTTTTACGTGTGTGTGCTGTTATGTGTTACTTGTGCATGTTATGTTTATGTTGAGGTGTTAATCGCAATCGCAAATCTATCGCATCGCAATCGAATCGCAAATGCTAAACGCAAGTTAGTTATAGTGATTGTATGTTAGAAATAGTAGTTATGTTATTTGTGTAACTAATGGGTAATACTATCGCATCGCAGCGCTCAACACGTGAATCGAAACAACAAAACTCGTCGCGCCGAACACTAGGATCGAGTAGCCAACCGATCGAGTGGCCATCTGATCGGATTGCCATCCGATCGGATTGTCATCCGATCGAGTTGTCACCCGATCGGGCTGCCATCCGATCGAGTTGCCACCCGATCGACCAGCCACTTTCCCCACTTTTATTTTTGGGAAACCCTATAAATACCCACCTGTCACATCATTTGTGATGTGACAGCTCCCTTGTTCGACCAGCCGACCTTCAGCCCTCATTTCTCTCGATTTCTCTCGATTCTTGTAAGTTTCCAACCTAAATCTTGTACTTCTATGATCTACACGCACTATTACACTATTTTCATCTTTGAATCTTAACTTTTAACCGTGAAATCACCGGATTTGAGGTGTTCTAGGGTGATGTCATTATGAAGTTCTTATGAACTTAAAGATTGGCTTCATTCCACTAAGAACAACTTAGGTCTGAAGGATTTCCACAAGATTAACCAATGTTTTCGCATAGATCTACACAAATTCATGGTTAAAAGATTTGAGAGAATGTTTTCCAACTTTCATTCAACTCTTTTACACTCAATGCACTCACAACCGATATAATCGGAGCTTGTTCTGATCTTCTACTCATTCTTAGTGATGTATTGGTTCCAGATCTTAATTCTATCTAAGAGACTACTAATTTCGGGTTTGAACATGAACAACCATCTGGAACCGTGAACCGGTCGGACTAAGTTGGTTGTAACACCTCGTGAAATCACGTCCAATAATGTATTGACACGTGTAATAAGCCCTGATAAAGTCAAACTGGAAATGTTAACATGCTTATTATAAGCCTCTGAATAACGTTACACGGTAATCATGTTCATAAATGAGCCACTTGTTGATCAAGAGTAGCCGTTTGTGTAATTAGTTGAAAGTTTGCGCGATAAAGGGTTAAAAGCGTCAACATGCTAATTCTTACCTCTGAGTGACCTTTTAACAAATCGAGAGCTTCATGATAATTTATTAGACTCTCGGGAATGCCTAATATTGGCCATTAAGGGCTTTTATGCCTATAAGTGAAGTTACGCGTAACTTTGCAAGTTACAGGGGCTAAAAGTGTCAATATGTTTAATTATACCTCTGAATGACCTTTTTACGAACCCGAAGCATCATAATGTTTAATAATAATCTCAAGAATGCCTAATATGGATTAGATAAGGCTTCGATGCTATTAAACGATGATATGCGCAAGTTTGCGCATTAGAAGGACCAAAAGCATCAACTTTTGAATCTATGCCTTTCGGTGACCATTTCAGCGAACAGGAGCGTAGTAATAATTAAACACATGCTTAGGAATACCCATTACGGGCCAAGGAAGGCTTGGATATCATTAAATGACATTTCGCGCTACTTTGTGCGATTAACGGACTAATTGCGTCAAACTGCAAAAGTATACCGATTCGTATGGTATCGAACCTTTCGGAATATGATCATAAGTTAAACATGCCCTAAATATCCTTTACATAGCTTAGATACAGGCTTAGAGGTGTTTGGTGCGCAAAATTAAACTTTTATGTCAAGCAGGGACTAAAAGTGTCAAAAAGTGCACAAGTTTGCATTTTCGCGCATATCTTGAATTCTGAATATATCCGGAGATCCAAAAATTTATGTAAGCATTAAAATATTTTATTTTAGTGATCAGCATAATAAAATTCCATTCGTCGCGTAATTTGGGTCGTTTTTCGCATCCGTTCGTGTTTCGTCGTAATTAGCCGAACAACGTGATAGTACGACCAAACGAACCGACATACGACATATTTTTAACCATATTTCATATCCCTTATGCTTAAGCATCATTGTGGAGCCTTGAAAATGACTTAACTGGCCTTAAATGTGTCAGAACTGGCATTTAACATGTACAGGGGCTGATCTGGTCAGTTTTGAAAGTCAATTATGTTTGGAAAACATAACAGGGACTGATATGGTCATTTCTAGAACTTGAAACATGCACATATCAGAAACAGGGACCAGACTGTACATTCTGCCAAAGTAATAAGATGGGCCTGATGTCTAGGCGGGTCGCGAAGGCCACTTGGGCCACCTACGCGGGCCGCGACCATTTAACAGCAGCAAACAGCAGCTTGTTTCCTTGCTGTTTGTTTTATTTTTGAACCCCAAAGCCATTTAACTCATACAAGGGGCTGCCAACTGATTCATAAAACCAGTTTACACTTGTTGTGATCTGGTTATCTTTCCCCAACACTTGTTGATCATCCATGAGCCCTCCGAAACTATAAATAGGCCATGATCTCTCAATTTCACATGCAAATCATTCTTGCATCCGGCTCTCTCTCAAATTCAAGAGGATCCTGAACTTTTGGGGAACCTCTTTTAAGTTCTATTCTGCCCATTGGACCCTTTGTAAGTGTTTTTAACCCCCTAAGTTCAAGTTTTACTAGTCTAATGACCAAAAGTCAAAGCCGTCGTAATTAAGCTTTGACTTAGTGATTAATCATTAATGGTCCAGTCATTTTTCGAATTGAAAGTGGCTATGAGTTGGTAATTATGTGGGTAATAAACCCTTAAAAGGGCACCCCTTGATTATCACTCTAACTTGGTCAATTGTCGGGTCAAACTTTATATTAAAAAGTCAACAGAAGCTATTTTTGCAATTAAATTCATAATTAGAAATGTAGAAGTTATGGAACCTGTTTTAACACTAAAATAACTTGGTAATTAGTGTAAGAACATGTCTAAGCATGTTCAACCCGACAATTTTGAGTTTAGGCTCGGTTCGGAACCGAAAGTCGCAAAAGTAGACTTTTACTTCGACTTTCAGTTCTGACCCGATTTAGCTTAGTTTAGATATGCCTTAGAGCTCTATTAGGACCAGGTTATAGGTTAGTATAACCCTCTGAGGTTATAGAACTTGGTTCCTAATTTATCCGATTCATTTGCATGTTTCCGTAATATGCCTAAATGTTGACCATAATGCCCTTTTGACCTTAAAACGAGATTTTTGAAAATGTGAGAGGACAAAAACCTTTATTACTGATTTATAAACTTGTCCTAAAAATTTGACATCAGTTTGAGGTCTAGATTAAGAGTTGTGCTCAATAGCGTAATTAGAAAGCTTTTTATTAATTAAACGGCGTAATTAGCATAAAGCCTATCTAAACCCAAATTTTGACACCAAACTTTTCACCCACTGATGTAATATAATATTTTGGGATTTTTTAAGATTTTTATTTATTTTTAAGCTGATCATAACATAGGGTTCTTGCTTTAAATCAGTAATTGTCGGTTATGCCCTTTTCTTGAATAAAATGAGTTTTACATAATATTTTGATACCAAACTTTTGCTACTGATTTTATATGATAAATGAAATATTTTGAACTTTATAAACTGATCAAAAACTCATATTTCCTATTTAAACCCGAAAATCGCTTAAAACCGACTTTTACGCGTTTTAAGCGCATAGTATGAGTTAAAACTATTTTTGGCATATGAAACTTAATACCTACTGATATTTTAAGTAAACTTTTATAATTAAACAGTAAGCAAAAGTTTTGAACTCAGAATTCAAATTTTTACCTTTAAAGCTTATGTGAAATTACCAAAATGCCCCTATGGTGCATAATTTGGTTATAAAAGATAAATTTCACATATATTCAATACCCTACTGTTATGACTTATAAAAATAAATATTTTTACTGATTATATCAGACCTGAAACTCATATTTATATTTAAACTCTTTTATAAGCTTTAAAATGACCAAAATACCCCTATGGGGCATAATTTGAGTTTAAATCCATATTGGGCATAATGGAAGGTATCTTACTGATATCACAACATATTTAAGGCATATTAACTTAGGAAACCTGTTCATGACTCTTTTGGTTATCCGTTACGCATTATTCGCGTTCGGTACGGTTTATGTAACTAGTTTGCATAAATTAGCCAAAACGGGTCAAACCTTATCATTTTTTTCTCAAAATCCAGAATGTGTTTAGTTTACCCATATTATACAAGTATACAAACTTGTCGGGTCTAAACCACATTCAAATACGGTCTTCGCTTAATCCTGCGTTCTGAACCGTATATCTTCCTTTAAAACTAACCGGTCTAAGTTTAGGCTTAAATAAGACCCGTTAGGAATCTAATAGGTTATTAAAACCTTCGTTCCAGATTTAGGAGCCCAGTAAAAGCTATCTGCACTTGCTGATTGAATACGGTTGAGATAAAATTTGAATATTTGCTCAGGTAAATACTTTTAACTTATTTTCCCTTATACGGGCTTGGGATACGGTATTATAATAATGTCGCTTGGTCGGGTATGTAGTTGTTTAAATCGGATTGTGATTAATATATTTACATAACCCATTTTAATCTGTTTTATTTGGTATATGGCCCTTGGGGGGTTAATGACCATGTCCCGGATATCCTTGGCATCATTCATTGAAATGGTCACGACCTAAGCACGGGGTGTAGGCATACACCTGACAGTTGCATATGTAAAAACTGGTAACCCACTTTAAGGAATCAACCTTGTGGGCATTATACCTGTGGCGTGTCAGTTAATCTTGTCCGACTCTTCTAACCGGCCCTGACGGAAGCCAAATAAGTAAAACTGTATACAAGATTATTTTTAAATAATTGTCCCAAGTTATAAAAGATATTTTGTGCCTTGTGCATTCAAATAAATTTTCTTAAACTCTTTTCAAAATGAGTCGGTTAATTGTATTTACCAGTGTAAACTGACGTATTTTATAAAAGGTTAAAGTGCAGGTACTAAACGGAATAGGCTGGCTACTCCAGAGTGAATAAATAAAAGTCTTGCAGACTTGGTCACTTAGAATCTGTTGAACACATTATCTTTTATTTGATCCGCCTGTGGATCCTTTACATTCCGTTGTAATACTTTGATATTACTTTTCATTCGGTTTGTATTGTTTATATCTTTTGCTTCCGCTGTGCATTAAATTGTGTTGTTTGACTATGACGATATCAACTACGTCACGATACTCCCCACCGGGCCCACCGGTAATACGTGGAAATATCGGGGTGTGACAGGTTGGTATCAGAGCCAACATTGAGTGAATTAAACACTAGCCTTTTGTGTTTAATCTCAATAATACAGTTTGCACATTCCTTAGACCTTCTGAGTCTAGACTTAACATAGGAATGCTCTCATCCCTATTAAGTAAGCATTGTTTTTGATTTTATGTATTTTGAATATATCGCCAGGCAAGGAAGTTGTCGATGGAAATTCTCCACATCCGAAGCCTAGAAATGCCAAGCTTCGTACCACGGCTAGGATAAGCGTACAACCAGTTGGAGGAAAGACCTTTATGAATCTATTCCCAAAAACCAAACTTGTTTAAACCCTTATCCAGACTACGGAGTCCATACCAGAAGGTCCCTGAGGCTCCCATATTGAAGATGATGCATGTGGATGATATTAAACCCTAATTCTTACCTCCGAGTTATCAAATTTCAAACTTAGACTATACTAGTCAAAACCTAAACCGTGATCCATGCCATTCCTTTAATCGGTGAATCCTTGGATTCTACTTCTGCAACGGATCCTGATTTGAAATATTACTTATTCACTAAAATCTTCAGAGTCGCTACTGCGTACGATAAATAAAGATGAAGAAGCAATCAGAATACGGAAAGGAAGACATTTGAAGACCCTCCTTTCATCATACTTCTTTCATTTAAGTCCCTGTTTGGGCATTTGATTATTGTAGTCCTTTGTGGACATATTATTTCATCATGGTCCTTGTAGACTTACCTCTTTTGACAAAAACTTCATATATATATATATATACTAGTCCTCTACCCGCGCGATGCGGCGGGGGTGGCGATTTACAATAGGATACTCATTTACCGATAGTTTATCAGTCGTTTTGTGATATATTGTATAGTACTTAATTTAGTTATCTTATTCGTTATATGTTTGTATGATTAGAATTATGAATGATCCTGTTGGGACTTTACCATCTGAATTCTGATGATTAATATTATAGGGCATAGGCTTTTGCGATTGGAATTTATGCAGTTATTTTAGCTTAGTTCATTGGAACTATTACATTTGAACCTTATGTTTTCTGAGATTAACAACGTTTCACTTCATTTATCTGCACATATTTTGTTTCTTTGTAGGGCGGTATTGGGGAGTGTAAGTGACTATGTTACTCATCATGCTCACTACACCGTGATGATAGTTAAGAAACCAAAGACATAAACAATTGGTGACCTTCCGCTTGCTATAAGCGTATTCTTTCCACACTCGGGATATGAAAGAGGAATTGGTTTGATCTGTGCATACCCTATCTATACCGTACGGGTAGGGTCGGTTTTAGTTTCGAGTATAGAATTTCGGGCATTAAAAAAACCGGTTCCGAGCTTTTTTACGGGTACGTTTTTTTGCACCTCTAATTAGGCTAGTCGAAAGATGTGGTAGAAGAGTTCCTCATCATTTCAAGTGTGGAAGTGTTAAGCTTATTTGTACTTTACCAATTGTGATTTGTATTTATGTATTCCTTGTTTTTTTTTTCAATTTATGCAGGTATCACTATTCCATGACAAGATGATCGAGGAATATTTGTACTCAATGGCTTTTATAGTGTGTTGAAAATAACGGAGTTAAAATGACTTTTTGTTGGTCAAACACAATATATGCAGTAGTTATTAAACCGAGTGTTTTTATTTGATGACTTTAAAATAAAGCAACTACATGCCACAAGCAAATATAACTGCTAATTTAAAACATCATTTTTCATTGTTAAAATAGTTGGTTGGGTACTTGGGTTATCAAAGCACAATATAGTAGCTAACATTTCATAACTTGGGTTATCAAAGCACAAATATAACCGAGTGTTTTCATCCACTTGAATCTCCGACATTTTAGGTAAGTTTAATGTAGTAGCTAACATTTCATAAGTTGGAGGAATCCTGTAACTGATGACGTCCCCAATATCCAAATAAATCGGTTCTGTAAACGACCTGCACATTAAGATAAAAAGAACTCAAATACAACGCACTGCATATGATTCAGCTCAAAGTTTATTACTTGAGGAGAGATCTTGTCAGATGTTCGCGTGCAGTTGCCAATGCTTGACTTATCGTCTGCAAAGATAATTTCACAATGTTGAAGCATAAAATAAGAAAAAAAAAACTTATTATCTATTTATTTGTGTGTGTGTGGGGGGGGGGGGGGGGGGGGGGGGGGGTAAGCTTACCTGCTCAGAGAGAGGAGCTCCAGAATCTACACTGTGGCTTGCAACCTTACCAGCAATGACATTTGCATCTGTTTCCAGAATAATTCTGCAAATTATAGTAAATAGATGTTTATAAGTCTTCCAACTGTATAGATCTATAGTTGAAAATTAACAACTAATAATTCTTACCCGCCATCAACAATTTCATCAACGCACAATAAAATGAGATCTAAATTCTCAAGTGCCTCTTTCTTATCCACATTGCCCCTGATACACATGTTCGATAAGAGAATGTCATTGGCTCTCATTGAAATAACAAGCTGACGATGTAAATTCATTGCAAAATACCTAAGCAGTAGACCGACTGCATCAAAGAAACCCTGAAGAACAGTGGATATGATGAGCTCATTTTCATCATCACCCCCGGTAACAAAGAAGTGAAGATCTTGAGCAAACTTGTAAATGACAATGTTGTTCTCAAACATTGCTATCTCAGCTGCACATTAGTACAAGCCAAGCATTACATGCTGTTTAATACAATTAGAAAAGTAAAACTGAAGCTTCTTGATTTCAGCTTTTCATTCTCTGAAAGTTTCTTCAAAAGGGAAAACAGGGAGTATATATATAACAAAAAGTACGCGGATGGTCCCTGTGGTCTACCAAAATTTTGGATTTAGTCCCTAACTTTCCAAAAGTACATGGTTCTTCATTTGTTGTTCTTGGTTCTTCATTTGTGAATGTCCGGCCATTTAATCATATCAATCAGGTATCAAATTAGCAAGGAATAAAAAGGGTTATAAAGCACACCTTCTGTGCGTGCATTTGTCTTCTGAGTCTTGGTAAACACAGATTTTTCAAACGCCTCCTTAGCGCTATTAGTTGGCCAGTCTTCTGAATAGTACTTCACAGCTACACGGTTGCCCTTGGCTAAATGGAGGATCTTGAATAGACTACAGGACAGGAATGAGACATTATACTACAAAGTATGTTTAACGTGCATAATAAAATAAGGAATGACATAATCCAGTAGTTTTGCAAAAAAAAAAAGTTTATTAGAGAAAGACCTCATAGTCACGAACTTGGAGAAACATATCGCCTTTTGCCCCGATTGTCGTCCACAGTTTCCAAATTAAAACTGAAATTTATCAAATCCACACAAACATACTTCAAAAATCACATATTCAAATAAGATTTTCACGTTCCTAAGTTGTGAAACCACATAATTAAACTCTGCATTCATCGAACTGACACCGCAAGAGGCTGAATAAAAGGATCACCAGTACACATACCTTGGAGAGTTCAAGAAGCGCGTTTTCGTGGAAATCGGGGCTACTAAGATCAAATCTCATTTGCAGCTATGTCCATCAACTAAAATAAAGATTGAAACTTTAAAGAAGCCGCCACTTTAAATAACATAATATAAATATGATTTGAAAGATTCTTTTAAGGAAACCCACACAGTTATATTTAAATAAAAAATTACTTAAAAATAGATAAGAAATTACATAAAGTTGGAGATAAGCTAGGCATCGATTCACCAAATTATTATACATTGGGAATCCAAACTCGGCATGCCATATAAAGATGGCCACACTCGGATAAGCCAGCAGCATTTTCCTTGCGTCTGCACATGAAACTCGGACTGAGCCTTCAAAAAATACACCATCCAGACAATTAATCCAGACCTGTTACCAGCATAGAACCAAATAATACATGTCCACACGAAGATCTGATGCAGCCAGCTCTTAACAGCCGTGTATATGCAGTTTAAAGCTTGACCAAGGCCCCGCAGCATCACAAAATCGGACCTGAACTTGGCATATATCATCTGCAATTCCTCAGAGAAGTGGGCCAAAATGACTGAAACATCCAGGTGCTTCAAAACCTTGTAAAGCTGCAGGTGAGGCGATGCTTGAGAGCCCCATACTAACAAAAGGCTATTTTTTCACAATGAAGTTGTGACACCCTTGACATCTCGGCTCTTGAAAAATGACACGGGAAACAGCAAGTACCTGAAGTCATGTACATGTAGGGGGGTAATTCCAATAAATAAAAATATATGACATGAATTTCAGATACAAGCAACAGAAATCCATTCCATTCTGTATGTATACGATGCATATTCAATTTCTACATATCATCAGCAAGGAAATAAAAAAGTTGTACCTTGCTAGTATCTTGAAAAGAGTTGACCCCAGGTAACCTGTCTTCATCAGGGACAAACACTTTCTGTAGAAGAATATCTCCATTTTGAACCATTCTAAGCCCAATTTTGTTTTCCATCTTGGTAGCTTGTAACCCCGGTGCATTCTTCTTTACAATGAATCTGCAACAAATAAGGAAGCACATGAGCATAACTAAAAGTCCAAAACTAAGCCTGGAAATATGAGCGGGTCAAAGCAGATTATCACTCTCTGAATTGAGACAAAAAGAGAACATTATTTTCTTACCCATTTATCTGGTTTGTGTCTTTATTTTTAGCAAAAATGACCAAAATATCTGCAAAAGTGCTGTTTCCGATCCATCGTTTTTGGCCTTCAATGACCCAACCTCCTTCCACCTGAAATTTCACAATCATCACAAGATACAAGAAAAGAATATGAAACCACAAAAAGAAAAAAAGATGATAAATGTGACCTTTGTTGCTGTTGTTCTAAGGCCACTTGCATCACTTCCATAGTCGGGTTCCGTCAAACCCTAACGCAAAACAAACTTAGATAAAGGTAGCAGCACGTATATCTAAAAACAAGCATTAATCTTGAAATGCTTCTAATAATTCAATAAAGAAAAATCAGATTCCTTACCTGGTACCGAGATGAAATCTCGGCTCCATCTTTCTATCCTGGGTCTACTTCGCAGCAAATACAAATCTAAACGATTATTATAAACCCTAACTAAAATCAGAAACAGAACCTGTAACAGAACCTGTAACAAACACCAGTCGTGAATTAGGGCTTCAATAATAGATATGATAAGCAAAAAAACTTAAAAACTTACATTTGAAACTCAGATCGAAACCCAGTTCTTCACATCACTTCACCCTTTTTTCGATTATGATAAAACCTAGACCTCTCAGTGCCTTTACCGTTCAACTGTAGCCCCCTAACAACGATTTCAGAACGGAAATCTTGACAAATTTTTCGATTTCAGAACAGGTTCCTTCATCTCTGGTTCTTCGTCGTTCAATTGAAGAGCGATGGAGAAAGCTAGGGTTCTAGAGCGAGAGAGAAAAGTTGATAATAAAGAACAATAAACAGATCTAAAAATAAAACATCACAGATCTAAAAATCAAACTTGTATACCTGGTGAGAGGTTAGATTCTTCATTGATTTGGTGAAATATTCACCAATCGACTTGAATCGCCTTCGTCTTTTTGAATCGCCAGGGAGAAAGAGAGAGAGAAAGCAGATGGGATCTAAAAGTTGAATGGACGGGGGTGTATGGGGAATTAGGATGAGCGGGAATTGAAAGTTGAATGGACGGTGCAGATCCCAATCCGTGTGATGTGTTTCTTTGAAAATGGACGGTGTAGATCTTAATAAGTGTTTATTTTAGTAAAAGGGTATAAGTGGAAAGTGAAGTTTTCTGGTGCTTAAAAGACTTGTACATCATGCATTAGGGGTGTTTTAAGGAAAATTTTATGACTTTAAGAAGTCCCTCCTATATGCTTTATAAAGTAGTATAGATATATATTATATATATATATATATACGTCTACCTATAAAAAAATCCCTTGAGGACATTATCTTTTTATATAGTCCTTTCGAGGACATTTTATTTCAATAATAGTCCCTTCGAGGACATCATACTTCAAAATAGTCCTTTCATGGACATGTTATTTTATTAAAATCCCTTTGGGACATATTATTTCTAAATAGTCCTTTCATGGGCAGTTTGTTTTAATATAGTCCTTATACGGACTTATGATATTTTTGTAGTCCCTATACGGACATATAATTTCCTTTTAAAGTCCTCTATGGACAAATATGATACTACAAAGTCCTGATTAAGGCACTATTGTAGATTTTCTAATAATTTAAGGAAAGTTTTGAAAAAATTTTTTTATAGGTATTCATTTCGTCCTTTATCCAACAATAGTATCAATTTTATTCAAATTTTATCGATCCGCTAAAAAAAACATCAAAAGATCTTCTTAATGGTTTACCACTGCCAAGTGGCAAGTCCACATTAGTTGGCCAAAACTTTCAGTAGTTAAGGATAATTATTCCTTCTACTATGATAGTTAAAGGAGTTACCCCTCCTATCCAAAGGTGGCGAACTATGTTCAAGCCTCCAAGCCTATATGATCAATGCGATCATGGTAATATTGTGTAACCATTAAGACAAAATAATCCTTGTTAACATCTAAGAACATGTTAACGCCCCTGGCAGTGTGACTTGAGAAACCACACCAGCCGTCAAGGTATTTTGGACTATGTCCAAGCCTTAAAGCCTATAGGATCGAATTTGATCTTGGCTAGTATCATCAATGTGATGGTCAAAATGTAAACATCCGTTAGTGATGAAGTGCCTACGGGCTAAATTTGTTGTCTGATAAAGACAACGACAGTAGTGGTCTATGACCCCTGTCTAAAAATATTGGACTACGTCCAAGCATAATAGTCTATATGATCATTACGATCATGACTAATATCGTATAAATACGATGATCACATTATTTGACATCCTTTAGAGATGTTTTCGCCTACGGGCCATATTATATTGTCCATTTGTGACAAAGACAGTGGTGATCTTCTATGATTCCCTGTCCAAGGTGGTGAGCTATGCTCAAACCACACAGTCTATATGATCAATGCGATCAAGACTAATATTATCAAAAAGACAATCATGTGTAAATATCCTTAATAATGTTTCGCCTACGGGCTATCTATAATATATTGTCTATTAGTGACAATGACATTGCGATCCTTCTGATCCCATGTCCAAGGTAGTGAGTTGTGCTCAAGCCTAATAGTCGATGTATGATCTATGCGATCATGACTAATATCAACTGATACGGTGATCGTATTATTTTATGGGATATTTGAAGTTCAGGCTTAGGCCTCCCTATCTTCATAGTAAGATTTTAAGAAATACTTACGACCCGATGATTATAATTTATGCATAAATTTTCGGTGCTTAGATAACAAAACTAGAGTAATACAATAAGCACATGGTGGATACGCCGCTGGTACTTCCTATATATAAGTGTGTTTATTGTATTACCCTTGGTGGCGTTACCCTGAGTCACCATTAGAGATTATGCCGTCTACGGGCTATATACCATGTTGTCCATTAGAGACATTGACAGGTGTGACCGTTATAGTCCATCGTCAAAGGTGATGGGCAATGCCCAAGCCTTATAGTCAATAAGATTGATGAGATCATGACTAATATACTCATTTGCAATAATTATATATGTATATATAGGTAAACATCCATTAGTGATGTCCTATGATTTGCCTATGTGCCAATATGAATCGTCATTCAAGACGATGACAATTGTAGTCTATGGCTCCCTGTCCAACGGTAAAGAACTAGGTTCAAATCTTGAAACTCCTAATCTAATAAGATCGCGACTTATAAATTAATGTCCTCCGTGACAGGCGTTTGTTGCCATATCTTATAATGTCCTTTGCGATAAGGCCTTTATGCCATATGATTATTTATGTCCTTCCTGACGAACTAATGTTTCATATTTTAGAGAGCCATTATGGCAAGCCTTCGAGCTATCTAAAATCATCTATATGCCAAAGACAGTTGGGACATTTTGATCCCCTGTCAAAAGGGTAATGGAATCGGTCCAAACCCTAAAGGCCATTGATGGTCCTTTTGTGACCTAGGCTGAATGTAATTGATGTACATTCAAATAACATCCATTAGGAATGTTCATACCCTATTAGCTTATATGGTTTAATAATACCATGGTCAGTGTATGTTAGGTCGTCAGGGTAATGACTCGCTATAGAAATGCAATTAAGCAATTGATTAATTTTGGCGTTTAGTGCCAAGCTTCAAGTATCGCAAACTTGAATGAGACAAATAATAGTTGCGATACTGAAGATGCAACAAATGTGAACCTCAAGGTTAAAATGAATGACGCAGCTGTGAGAAAGGCTATGAGAAAAGTCATGAAAACATTCGAAGAGCAGAATGCTACTTGCCCTAAATCATATTCCCTCTGATCATGAAAAGAGCTTTGTTCATACTTCGAATGCAAAAAATGAACCAAATAAGATGATATATATAGTGAGGAGCCCCGTTCCTATAAAGGATGTACTTAAAAGTACTTCGTCTCTTGCAAACCAAGAGACTTCAATGGCGAAAAAGGGGCCATTGATTGCATGAAATTATTAAATGAAATAGAAACCATTATGGACATCAGCGGTTGTGCTGAGAGGGACATTGTGAGATATGTATCACAGTCATTCAAGGGCAGTGCCCCTAATTGGTGGAAGACTTAATAAAATTACAGGAAGAATACTCTTACACAAATTGGGATGATCCAGGTTCATGGACTAATCAGAAAAACCGGTTGTCTGCAACATGGAATGGAAAAGGCGGAATAAGAA
Organism: Helianthus tuberosus; assembly: GCA_030545235.1. Classification (NCBI taxonomy): domain Eukaryota; kingdom Viridiplantae; phylum Streptophyta; class Magnoliopsida; order Asterales; family Asteraceae; genus Helianthus; species Helianthus tuberosus. The sequence goes on along the minus strand of CM060449.1, from coordinate 52,846,838 downwards.
TTTTCTGACTCTCACCATGACGGATCTAGACTGTAAACAGAACGTTATAGACTTTAGCTTATTGTCTGGGATAGTGCCCTATTCAGTTAACCCAAAATCTAAGCTTAATGCATTAATTATGGATGGTTTAGCATCGGTAATAAGAGGGCACATTAAGGTTTCAAAGCCTGCTTCTTATAATCCATTATGGATCTATCTCAGCTACTCACGTTATATAGATTAAGAAATGAACCAGTCGAAACTGAGACTGCCCTAAAACTCTAAAAGATTTTATAGCTAAGTATAGAAGGATTAAGAATGGAGGCGCCTAAACCCTCCTGATGAATGTTAGAGGCAGTTCGTATCAATAATGACACCAGATAAATCCCTTATTGTGATTTTATTGCTAAGAGTTACGTTTGGATTCAGGTGCTACTAAGTCTCTCATAAGACCACAAGCTTGGCAAACTTTTAAAATCTTCCTATAAGAACCCTAGATATTAAGTGTAAGGTAAAACTTACAGGCGAAATCATAGGAACCATTTCTTCTCTTCCTGTCAAGGATCTTCATTCGTAAAAATTCTAGAGTACTCTTTCTCCAGATGGAGTACGTCGATATATGTGTTTTTATTTTATTATCTCAATGATTTCTATCAACTGCGAATACCAGACTGTATGATAAAAGCGCCATATGAGGATTGGTGTATCTTCATGTGTTCCATAGATTGCTTCCATGCCTGATCAGTATGGAGGTTTAATGCATGGAACCACTGAGATATTCCAATGGTCATATGATACTAGAATCGGCGGATGGTGTTCAAAGAAGATATCCAATGCAGGAATGTCCTAGTAAGTGTCGCAAATTAAGGCATCCTTGCATTCGTAAAGTAAATGTGTCATTTATCTGACACGGGTATAGATAGATGAACTGGAGCTTGAGATTTGGAAAATCTCTATAATCTCCTTGTGTCTTTATTATCTTCTCCAAAGACTACCCTGTTTACCTCCTGAGACAAGTAGAGTTAAGATTTACATCCTGCATAGGGCTGCATTATTGTGAAAACTCCATGACAATTAGTACCATCATTATTGGAAGAATCGAAACCCTAATTAGATGAATTTTAAGATAAAGGTTCTTAAAGCCTGATTCAAATTCTGAGAGTTTCGGTATTATTAATTAAGAAAGATGGTTCATTTTGCTTATGCATTGATTACCGCAACCTTATTTAGGCAACAATTAAGAATCGCCATCAGCTGCCCAGGATCGTCGACTTGTCCAACTAACTGTAAGGATTAGCTATTCCTTAAGATTGTTTAAGTAGTGGTTGGAATAATCATCTCACCTTAAATGAGCTTTTCTATAACTAATAGTTGTTATGTAAGTATCAAGGCTGCTCCTTTGGAGACCTTGTATAGATTGGATGTCAAGAATCCGTTTAATGGACAGAGATTTGGTAAATCCAATTATCCAGACCTGAAGGATTACCTTGGAAACGACGGATGAGATCATATAAACTTATGATCGTCTGGAAACTGCCAGTAATCGGCGGGAAGTCAATAATTGATGAAAATCGCAAACCTCTTAAGTTCTTGTTAAGGAATAAGATTCAACAGAAAGTATCACCTTGGAAGGGTGTGCTGAAAATTGAATACAACGGGCTAGTTAAGCTCTGATATATAGAATCATTCGAGGAAATTGAATATATCAAGATTGGTAACCTATAAGCTAAAACTTACCTGAGGAGCTTGATGGAAATCAATGTATTCCACACTAGTGATTTAAGGATATGTTCGCCGATTAGACAAGAAGCATTATCACAGAATGATATGCAGACCAATGAAAATTTATGGGTTGATGGGAAACCTGTATAGATTAAAGGATCGATAGGTTAAGAAGCTCTGAAAGGAAGTACATACATATCGTATAAGTCAACTGAGATGCCTTAGAGGCCCAGATATGCTATGAAGGGTAAGTCCATGATACGTCAAAAAGTACTTCCATTACTTTAGCAAATCTCGAGGTCGAGATTTATTTTAAGGGGGTGAGGATGTAACACCTCGTAAAATCACGTCCAATAATGTATTGACACGTGAAATAAGCCCTAATAAAGTCAAACGTTGAATTTGAGGGACTAATTTTGCGAAAAATCAAAAACTTTGGTTATAGAAGGACTGGAAATGTTAACATTCTTATTATAAGCCTCTGAATAATGTTACACGGTAATCATGTTCACAAATGAGTCACTTGTTGATCAAGAGTAGGCGTTTGTGTAATTAATTGGAAGTTTGCGCGATGAAGGGTTAAAAGCGTCAACATGTTAATTCTTACCTCTGAGTGACCTTTTAACAAATAGAGAGCTTCATGATAATTTATTAGACTCTCGGGAATGCCTAATATTGGCCATTAAGGGCTTTTATGCCTATAAGTGAAGTTACGCGCAACTTTGCAATTTACAGGGGCTAAAAGTGTCAATATGTTTAATTATACCTCCGAATGACCTTTTTACAAACCCGAAGCATCGTAATGTTTAATAATAATATCAAGAATTCCTAATATGGATTAGATAAGGCTTCGATGCTATTAAACGATGATATGCGCAAGTTTGCGCATTAGAAGGACCAAAAGCATCAACTTTTGAATCTACGCCTTTCGGTGACCATTTTGGTGAACGTGAGCGTAGTAATAATTAAACACATGCTTAGAAATACCCATTATGGGCCAAGGAAGGCTTGGATATCATTAAATGACATTTCGCGCTACTTTGTGCGATTAAAGGACTAATTGTGTCAAACTGCAAAAGTATACCGATTCGTATGGTATCGAACCTTCCGGAATATGATCATAAGTTAAAAATACCCTAAATATCCTTTACATAGCTTAGATACAGGCTTAGAGGTGTTTGGTGCGCAAAAATAAACTTTTATGTCAAGCAGGGACTAAAAGTGTCAAAAAGTGCACAAGTTTGCATTTTCGCGCATATCTTGCATTCTGAATATATCCGGACATCCAAAAATTTATGTAAGCATTAAAATATTTTATTTTAGTGATTGGCATAATAAAATTTCATTCGTCGTGTAATTTGGGTCGTTTTTCGCATCCGTTCGTGTTTCGTCGTAATTAGCCGAACAACGTGATAGTACGACCAAACGAACCGACATCCGACATATTTTTAAGCATATTTCATATCCATTATGCTTAAGCATCATTGTAGAGTGTTGAAAATGACTTAACGGGCCTTAAATGTGTCCGAAATGGCATTTAACATGTACAGGGGCTGATCTGGTCAGTTTTGAAAGTCAATTATGTTTGGAAAACATAACAGGGACTGATATGGTCATTTATGGAACTTGAAACATGCACATATCAGAAACAGGGACCAGACTGTACATTCTGCCAAAGTAATAAGCTGGGCCTGATGTCTAGGCGGGCCGCGAAGGCCACTTGGGCCACCTACGCGGGCCGCGACCATTTAACAGCAGCAAACAGCAGCTTGTTTCCTTGCTGTTTGTTTTATTTTTGAACCCGAAAACCATTTAACTCATACAAGGGGCTGCCAACTGATTCATAAAACCAGTTTACACTTGTTGTGATCTGGTTATCTTTCCCAAACACTTGTTGATCATCCATGAGCCCTCCAAAACTATAAATAGGCCATGATCTCTCCATTTCACATGCAAATCATTCTTGCATCCGACTCTCTCTAAAATTCAAGAGGATCCTGAACTTTTGGGGAACCTCTTTTAAGTTCTATTCTGCCCATTGGACCCTTTGTAAGTGTTTTTAACCCCCTAAGTTCAAGTTTTACTAGTCTAATGACCAAAAGTCAAAGTCATCGTAATTAAGCTTTGACTTAGTAATTAATCACTAATGGTCCAGTCATTTTTTGAATTGAGAGTGGCTATGAGTTGGTAATTAGGTGGGTAATAAACCCTTAAAAAGGCACCCCCTGATTATCACTCTAACTTGGTCAATTCTCAGGTCAAACTTTATATTAAAAAGTCAACATAAGCTATTTTTGCAATTAAATTCATAATTATAAATGTAGAAGTTATGGAACCTATTTTAACACTAAAATAACTTGGTAATTAGTGTAAGAACATGTCTAAGCATGTTCAACCCGACAATTTTGAGTTTAGGCTCGGTTCGGAACTGAAAGTCGCAAAAGTAGACTTTTGCTTTGACTTTAAGTTCTGACCCGATTTAGCTTAGTTTAGATATGCCTTAGAGCTCTATTAGGACCAGGTTATAGGTTAGTATAACCCTATGAGGTTATACAACTTGGTTCCTAATTTATCAGATTCATTTGTATGTTTCCGTTATATGCCTAAATGTTGACCATAATGCCCTTTTGACCTTAAAACGAGATTTTTGAAAATGTGAGAGGTCAAAAACCTTTATTACTGATTTATAAACTTGTCCTAAAAATTTGACATCAGTTTGAGGTCTAGATTAAGAGTTATGCTCAATAGCGTAATTAGAAAGCTTTTTATTAATTAAACGGCGTAATTAGCATAAAGCCTATCTAAACCCAAATTTTGACACCAAACTTTTTACCCACTGATGTAATATAATATTATGGGATTTTTTAAGATTTTTATTTATTTTTAAGCTGAGCATAACATAGGGTTCTTGCTTTAAATCAGTAATTGTCGGTTATGCCCTTTTCTTGAATAAAATGAGTTTTACATAATATTTTGATACCAAACTTTTGCTACTGATTTTATAGGATAAAAGAAATATTTTGAACTTTATAAACTGATCAAAAACTCAGATTTCCTATTTAAACCCGAAAATTGCTTAAAACCGACTTTTACGCGTTTTAAGCGCATAGTATGAGTTAAAACTATTTTTGGCATATGAAACTTAATACCTACTGATATTTTAAGTAAATTTTTATAATTAAACAGTTAGCAAAAGTTTTGAACTCAGAATTCAAAATTTTACCTTTAAAGCTTATGTGAAATTACTAAAATGCCCCTATGGTACATAATTTGGTTATAAAAGATAAATTTCACATATATTCAATACCCTACTGTTATGACTTATAAAAATAAATATTTTTACTGATTATATCAGACCTGAAACTCAGATTTATATCTAAACTCTTTTATAAGCTTTAAAATGACCAAAATACCCCTACGGGGCATAATTTTAGATTAAATCCATTTTGGGGATAATGGAAGGTATCTTTATGATATCACAACATATTTAAGGCATATTAACTTAGGAAACCTGTTCATGACTCTTTTGGTTACCCGTTACACATTATTCACGTTCGGTACGGTTTATTTAACTAGTTTGCATAAATTAGCCAAAACGGGTCAAACCTTATAATTTTTATCTCAAAATCCTGAATGTGTTTAGTTTACCGATATTATACAAGTATACAAACTTGTCAGGTCTAAACCACATTCAAATACGGTCTTCAGTTAATCGTGCGTTCTGAACCGTATATCTTCCTTTAAAACTAACCGGTCTAAGTTTAGGCTTAAATAAGACCCGTTAGGAATCTAATAGGTTATTAAAACCTTCGTTCCAGATTTAGGAGCCCAGTAAAAGCTATCTGCACTTGCTGATTGAATACGGTTGAGATAAAATTTGAATATTTGCTCAGGTAAATACTTTTAACTTATTTTCCCTTATACGGGCTTGGGATACGGTATTATAATAATGTCACTTGGTCGGGTATGTAGTTGTTTAAATCAGATTGTGATTAATATATTTACATAACCCGTTTTAGTCTGTTTTATTTGGTATATGGCCCTTGGGGGGTTAATGACCATGTCCCGGATATCCTTGGCATCATTCATTAAAATGGCCACGACCTAAGCACGGGTGTAGGCATACACTTGACAGTTGCATATGTAAAAACTGGTAACCCACTTTAAGGAATCAACCTTGTGGGCATTATACATGTGGCGTGTCAGTTAATCTTGTTCGGCTCTTCTAACCGGCCCTGACGGACGACAAATAAGTAAAACTGTATACAAGATTATTTTTAAATAATTGTCCGAAGTTATAAAAGATATTTTGTGCCTTGTCCATTCAAATAAATTTTCTTAAACTCTTTTCAAAATGAGTCTGTTAATTGTATTTACCAGTGTAAACTGACGTATTTTCCAAAAGGTTAAAGTGCAGGTACTAAACGGAATAGGCTGGCTACTCCAGAGTGAATAAATAAAAGTCTTGCAAACTTGGTCACTTAGAATCTGTTGAACACATTATCTTTTATTTGATCCGCCTGTGGATCCTTTACATTCCGTTGTAATACTTTGATAATACTTTTCATTCGGTTTGTATTGTTTATATCTTTTGCTTCCGCTGTGCATTAAATTGTGTTGTTTGACTATGATGATATCAACTACGTCATGATACTCCCCACCGGGCCCACCGGTAATACGTGAAAATATCAGGGTGTGACAATGGTCCCTGTTCGATCGGGTCACTTGGGTTGAGATAAGGTTCCTGTTGTCCAAGCAAGATATCAAAACATCTCGTTCAAAATTACAAAACTTCAAACAAGATCAAGTCTTAGACGATCATGGTCGTTGGGATGGATTGTCGTCCGATCGGATTACCATCCGATCGGATTGTCATCCGATCGACCGGCCATCCGATCGGGTCACACTTGGTTCCATAATTAAACTTTTATTCAAACTTTTCAAGGATCTGAACTTCGAACGGATCGTCGTCTGATCGGATTGCCATCCGATCGAACGGCCATCCGATAGTGTGACGCTTGGAACTTTGATACTTAACCAATTTTCAACATGTTCAACGCATACGGATTGCCACCCGATCGGATTGCCATCTGATCGAGTGACCGTCCTGCTGTGAACTTGTTCTCAACTGAGAAACCTCGCCAATCGGATCGCCGTCCGAATGAACCGCCGTCCGATCGACCGACCTGAAAGGGTAGAGATACTTCTCTATTTTCAAAACTCTATAACGAAAACTTCAAAGGACAAACCATAATACACAAACACATCCTCACCAAACGAGGTGTCAATCCAATCGAATGGCCATCCGATCGGATGACCATCCGAACGGATTGCCATCCGATCCTTGGTACACTTGCATCGTTTTACGCGTCGCTTTTCGTTTATGCTATCGTTAACTGTTCAGGCTAATTTCTCTCGGCACTCCCTTCAATCCAAGGCAGTGTTTATTAAGTTAAACGCTATCTGTGAGTATACTCGATCCCTTTTTGCTTTATGCACTTTTGGGTGTTACATACGTTACTTATTCTAAATCACATCGAACACACAACGCAAACACTATTTATACGCTGACCTTTAATGCATGTTATACGTGACTCGATGAATGCCTGTTTGTTATGTTAACACATTGATTGATGTCTACTTGCCTTAGCAACGATAGTACTATAGTTTGGACTCAGCACCTGTTTACTCAGGGGTTGTTAAGGACAATACTTCACATGTTCACAGTGGTGGACATGTGTTTTTCACTCGCTATTCGCAGTCAACTCACAGTCATTGCTATTGATAGGATCTTTGTCGATAACTTACACGCTTCACATTATACGTTAAACATGTTGGTTATGTGTAAACGATTTCGAACTCTATTATGCTATTATTAAACTTGTATGCTCACCTTTACACAATGTGTATTGACCTGTATTTTAACGTATGTGACAGGTGTTTAGGATGCTATCTGCTAGGATGTTTGCTATGTGTAATCGAGTTAGGATGAGTCTAGAAACAAACAAAGACAATTTATTTTTATTTGAAATCTGAGTTGTCGGAACATGATGTGTTTTGAGGATATCATCATCTGTAATTATTAGATTACTTAAATGGGTTATGGTATGGGACGTAATATTAGCTATTTGGTAACTTAGTCGTTATGGAATTTCTCTTGACAATCTGTTTCGCTCAGTGCCATGCCCCGATGTTTCCGTCATCGGTTGGGGTGTGACAGATTGGTATCAGAGCCATAACTATAGGGAATTAGGCAAGACTCGACCTAGTCCAGGTCGATGTCTTAGAACGACCTAGTCTATAGTCTAAGAACCAGCAGACCGACTTGTGCACGCCCCGTAGGGTTTTGTACGAGCTTACTCGCTATTTCTCGCTCGAACTCGCTGTACACTACACACTTGCGCGAACATCGCATATTACAGTTCTGCGCAAGATCAGCCTTTCCTAAGGCTAATTACACACACAAACGAATGATCTGGTTAAGATTAGGTGTGAAAACCGCAAACTCTTGACCAAATTACTCGTTCGAATTGCTATTTTTGCTATAAAACAAGAGAATTTGCGTTGAACCAGGAGTGAAATCCATACTTCGACGCAAATCTCCTTATCTATCTCGTGATTGCATCACACAAGCAGGAACGTACTCGCTAAGTTAGGGGTGAAACCCGAACCTTGATGACTCGTTCTACTCTCTAATGTGGTTTTACAAAACTCTCACCAAAGTCTCGACGGACTCCAACGACTTGAGGTCACACTGTGACTAGAAGGATGCATACCAATCGCTCAAATCAAAAAGAGAGCACAGTCCCGAAGGCCAAAGTGTGCACCTAAGGTCCTTGTGAATAATCGAACCACTTTGGGTAGTCGATGTCTACGTACACCCAATACAATCAATCCTCGATTTTGTGTGTTTCGATTCTGGAACCCTCAGCCGCCAACTTTGTGATTTATCGATTTTGTGTGAACTTATGTGTTTTATATGATTTCATGTTTCGATTTTGGTGATTTATTTGTTTTCGCAGTTTATTTCGATCAACACGCACAACACGCACTGCACATCTACCTCAAAACGCCAACAAATCGCTGATCATTATTCGCAATCGCTGCTCGATACTCGCAATCGCTGTATTTAATCGCTAAACGTTATGTGAAGGATAGGGAATACGTGCAACATATAGTTAGGTTTCTATATTCTGACTGCCTTATGTGCTTATGTGCCTTACGTGCCTACGTGTATCTGTGCTCTATGTGTTATGTGATTCTGTGATTATGTGCTTATGTGCTTATATGATTGATGTGTTCCTGAGCTTTATGGTGAATCGCTAGTGTAACACTTCGTAAAAAGCATGCCCAATAAAATAAAGACACGTATCATGTAAAGCAAACGTGTTATAAACCCAGATCAAGTTAAAGATGTATGTGTCACGGCCCCCGACCCACCCTGGACGGAATCGGGAGTCGCGAACAGCCCAGTGGTACCGGTGATTATTTTGAAAATATTGCAGCGGAAATTTCATCAGGACCATGAGTTAGGAAAAATATCAGAGTTTAGAAAACACCGGATTTTATTTAAATAGATGGGATAAACCCATGTTTTACAATGGTAGCTTTAATAAAAATAAATTTGATTACATAAAACAATATTTCTTAATTTGATTTAATTAATAAAATAAGCCACTTCTTGAAGCCTTTCAGTGCCATATCCATCTCTTACTCCAAGCTACTGTAATTACCTGAAACGCGTTTTAAAAAGGTTTTGTCAGCAGGAAATACTGGCGAGTTCATTCATTTTGCTTAAAACATATTTGTTATAATTTACAGTATTAAGAGCGATTACAATGTTTCTATCTTTTGAATTAACTGACCCAGTTGTCACTTGACCGGACTTGTGACTGTGGACATATCACTTGCTGGGTCCTTTCACCCACAAGTGATAAATAATTAGTAGCTATGTGCACATCCCCCCACATACTTGCAGTAATTTCAGATAACAAGACTTAATCCCTGTAATTATAACTTTGAAATAAATAGGGTTTTGTAAAGTAATTTGATAAAAAGAGAATGACTCACATTATAAGCATGCAGATTCATATGGCCCAAGTTTAGTCTACAGATAAGCCTTGATATATTGCAGATTTATACAGGCAGAACTTAGCCTATTGATTTAGCCTTGTAACCTAGTGCACACGAACTAGGTAGATAACTTAATACAGCAATTACGATAACTCACGAGATTAAAACCCTTACAACGAATGACAAAGTGCAATCACTTAAACATCCATCGGATTCACAACGAATGACAGAGTATTTCCCGAGTTCGGGTGGTACTCAAACATCCTGTCGGAATCACGACAAATGACAAAGGATAGCGCTTAAACAATCCATTGGATAGTTTCAATCGACCGGATATTGAATCGTAGCAGCGATCGAGTTAATACCCGGCATCGTAGCAGCATTTCGTGTCTGCGTGTGTTTTTATAGTATTTGGACGATATCTCCGCGCCTGAATCGAATTTTATCGTCGAACGAACGCCGGAAATCAATTGCCGATGCCCTCTATTTATACACGAATTTTGACCAGCCTTACGCACCGTAAGCCTTATCCCTTACGGTGCGCAAGGGACATGAAATCACTATAGGCTTGCCACGTGTGTTTGGAGTTCAGGTGAGTCGACGGTTTCTCGAAATTTGTTTTAGACAGCGAGATATATGGATAATCGTCGAGTAGGGAATACCCCCCCCCCTGAGTTTTAGGGGCCCTGATCCTAATTCTGATTGTTCTGAAATTTTTAGGGATTGTACAGGATTACTTGGGTGTCTCAATTAGGGTTTCCTATTGGACAAATAAAAATAATAAATAGCACTTTTAATGAGAGTTGTTATGATTTGGGATAAAAGGAAATAAAACGGTGAGAAAAGAAAATAGACCCACTTTGTATATTTAGGGTTCAACTAGAATGCATCCTGGTATAAATTTTGGGTATAACTTCTGAGCTATATAAAAATATATATTTGTAATTGTGTTAAGTATAATACCCCTAATTTAACCTTATCCCGATGTCCCGAGACAGAACCCCAATAAACTTAGTCGGGCAGAGCCCTGACATATGTTATGAGGCTCAGATCAATCGGAAAGGGTAGCGGTGATCGGGAGTTAAAATACTTAAAACAGGGCAGAACCTTATTATTTTTAGGAGGTAAATAATATTTAAAGAAAATATAATTTTGGAAATAGCAATACAAGAGAAGGAAAGGGAGTACTGTTTCCTTTGAAAGACTTCTTCTATTTATATTGGAAAACTTGAATGAAGGCTAAGCTAACATTATGTCTTGTCATTCATGCAATAAAATTCCTTATGACACGTTTCATCTCAATCCATTCCAATTTGAATTGAAATTTTATTATATTACTATAATTATTTATATCTTACGTAAGTTTATTTTTATTATTATTATATTTTATTAATTTATATATTATAATTATTTTCTATCCGTATAACTTACTTTCAAATGTAAAGGTTTTATATTTTTAATATTATTTTATTATAATAATTAATTTAAATGCTTTACTTATTTGGCGTGTATAACTTGTAAAATATAACGTTTTAGAAAATAATAAATATGTTATTAGAACGAGAATATTTTTTGTCTACCTTTGGAACCAAGTTTCATTAAAAATAGAGTAAGTTCAAAGTACAATGTATTTTTATAATTTAATTATTATACGATTCCTAGGCCCGTCTATGTACTTTATATTTCTAACGTTTAGCTTACCCGTAATCTACCTGTCTAATAATATAAGTTTTTATATACTTTTATTTTATTAAAAAGGTCACTCATATACAGGCCAATTAATTAATATAATATTTCAACCAACTATATGTAAAATAGTGTTTAAAACTATTTGGGTTGAATATTTATATTAAAAATAAACTAGTTACTAGTGGTTAATAAATTTAACCAAACCTATAATTCTTATATGATAAAATTAGGAATGTTACATTCTTCCCACCTTGTTTTAAATCTCGTCCTCGAGATTTGGGTTACGATATTTCTTTTAAACTTATGTCATATTTTAGTCAGTAAAAACATTTTTAAAGTAGATGACACAGAATCAAAATATCAAATTTTGTGAATACTTAGTTGTATCATAAGTAGGATTCAATGGTTCAACTGAATTAGTTGAAGAAATCGATGACGAACAAATGAGATGAAATGATATAATTTTTAAAATGACTAGGTTCAAGTCGAAAGATATATAATCAATAGATATTTTAAAATGAATGTAAATGACTTTTAGAATTAATAAAAAAAATCTTTGTCAAAAGGAAGCTTACTTTGATTGGCAACTGAGGAAGACTTAGAATTAACAGGTTCCAAATAAAATAGAAGCATGAAAAATGATTTGTCAAATATTTATGATATGAGAAAATCAAAGTGTTGAGATGAGTGAATTGCAAAGATACACCAAAAGACAATAGAGTTAGTGTTTTATTGTTTAAAGTTCCAAGTTGTTTAAATTGTGAAACAATGTGATAGTATACTATTAGTGATCATAATTTTCATACTATGTTCTAGAGATCGAAATATAATAAGAACAAGTTGTTTTGGCATGACCAACCATTATATTATAAAGCAATTGTAATATATATTATTTGTTACGCATTTTTACTATATGTAAATGATCACCACTTTTAAATAAATATTATTTTAGTATTTTACTATACTATGTAAAATAACTTATATGTAATATATATTACAAAACACCGCAATGAAGTTATTACTTTACAAAATAATTTAGTATTATTATTTTGTAAAAGAAATCACTATTATTTATAATGTTAAATGAAATTTGTAAATAAAGGTGTAAAAATATTTATTGTACAAAAGTAAATTATTTTGTAAATATATAACACTTAATGGGTTGATTCTATGTGATTACTTATTTTCATTTTGAAACCATATAACGTTGTGAATGTATTTACAAATGTTGTAAATAAGTGAAAACGGGGTCTATTCTTATATAGTACAATGTTCTCCTACCCCAACGTAGTTGATGACTACCATATTATTCTTATATGTCATTTTCTTGCCAAAGCATTACGGCATATAGTTGCCACAAAACATGTGATAGACAATTATTTATATAATTTTATTCGTCCCTCTAATTCTTGTATTGTTTTATGAAATATGTCTTCTCCTTACAGTACAAAGTAAAATATATATAATTTAAAATTTACTAAATAAGTATAATGACTTAATTTATATATATTAACTAGTCATTATCATGGTTGGATATTGATTAGTGCTGCCTTGTTTAAGCATAGGTGGCCAGTCCATGCCTAACTAAGGCTAGGCTATTCAATATCTGCCCTTGACAATAACCTTAGTATTTTAAAATAATACTAACACTACTATTATTAATATATTATTACTAATAATATTAACTATCAATAATAAATAACTTAAACATAAATTTAAATGAGAGTATACCTCAAACAAAATTTTTATACCTATATATAAATTCTTTACCTCAATGGTTTAACAAAATTTATTGACTCGATATCAAAGAGTTATCGTTTTGTAATAATGCGGTTCACAATGCAAAAAGTGGAATGATATTTGAGTTTGGATAAAATAACAAATCGGAATGAAGCCCTCCAGTGGTCTTTATAAATCAAATGAACCAAATGCATAACAAACAATGCATGTGTAACGTGTGAATTTATCAAGAAATGAAATAGATCAATATTCGCTACTATGAAAGAAATCCTCATGGTATGATGACTATTAAGGGAAGTAGAAACACGAAAGTCAATTCTTTATATGCAGAAGTCAGAATTTTAACGAAAGAAATTTAAGAGCTTTATCTGGAATTTCAGGTGATACCCATTATTAAGTGACATTACCAGGGAATGTTGAGTAAAATGAAATAGGGAATTTGCAAAGGTATGTGATTCCTTTTGCAGGAATAATAATTATGACTCTAATTAAATTGTGCACCGATGATTGTAAAATTTTGATCCAACGTACCTCAGCGAGATTCATGTTGCTTGTACGATCGCATGGTAAAGGGCTTCTTTTTTATTAGTAGTTCTTCCACTGACGGAATTAACATTGATGTCATCGTGCCCAATTTATATTTTCCAAAGGTCTTGCCTTGGAAGTCGTGTGTGATATACTTCGACGTCTGTGAACGTATAATTTAAGTTTCATGTGTTTTCTTGTGTACTAGCACAACTTTACATATTTCTTACTTGCATTAATAGTTTATGGTAACACGTTAGAAATTCTTTTGATGGCGTTTTAATTTAAAGGGTTTCCATTGTTTATTTTATCACACAAGCTACAAGACAGATGATCAAAAGAAATATTGTTTGATATTGGAAAAGAGATTCCTAATAAAGAAATCTAGACACATATGCTTGTGCTTTATTCCTAATTGACTTTTTGGAATTTCTTATAGATATATATATCTATATAATCATATATTTCACATGCTGAAATAAACATACCATCTATCAGGTCAAATAGATTCATATTTCCAAAAAAACCAGTCAAATATCTGGTCATAATACTATTTAGGGAAATCTTGTCACTCGTTTGACATATTACATACCCTGTCTTATCCGGTTCGCGCCGGAGAGGTAACCTAAGTATATCCGGACAAACTGGAGAGTCTGTTACACCATACCCAGTCTTGCCGGAGAAAATTTCCCATAAATAGTATTTTTAAAAGTGCCTCTTTTATTAGGCTTTTATCCAGAATTAAGGAAATTTATATTCCCGTAACATATCTTATTCTTAGACCAAGTAATATCAATAAGCAATAATTACTATTAATTCTTGCTTATTTATCATATCTTGCAATATTCTAATTACCATTCTAATGGAATATCAAAACCCATCATACTTTATTTACACAAGTACTTAGCTTATCTTGAAGCTGATACTAAGGCATCTTTTCTTAAGTTCAAGTCTAAATGTTATCATGTGTGCTACCAATTAATAGCAATCTTCCTAACTCTTTTAGGTATTATTATCATAACACCTATTGGCTTAAAGTAGTGGCTCTGATACCACCTTCTGTCACGGCCCCCGACCCACCCTAGACGGAATCGGGAGTCGCGAACAGCCCAGTGGTACCGGTGATTATTTTGAAAATATTGCAGCGGAAATTTCATCAGGACCGTGAGTTAGGAAAAATATCAGAGTTTAGAAAACACCGGATTTTATTTAAATAGATGGGATAAACCCATGTTTTACAATGGTAGCTTTAATAAAAATAAATTTGATTACATAAAACAATATTTCTTAAATTGATTTAATTAATAAAATAAGCCACTTCTTGAAGCCTTTCAGTGCCATATCCATCTCTTACTCCAATCTACTGTAATTACCTGAAACGCGTTTTAAAAAGGTTTTGTCAGCAGAAAATACTGGTGAGTTCATTCATTTTGCTTAAAACATATTTGTTATAATTTACAGTATTAAGAGCGATTACAATGTTTCTATCTTTTGAATTAACTGACCTAGTTGTCACTTGACCGGACTTGTGACTGTGGACATATCACTTGCTGGGTCCTTTCACCCAAAAGTGATAAATAATTAGTAGCTATGTGCACATCCCCCCACATATTGGCAGTAATTTCAGATAACAAGACTTAATCCCTGTAATTATAACTTTGAAATAAATAGGGTTTTGTAAAGTAATTTGATAAAAAGAGAATGACTCACATTATAAGCATGCAGATTCATATGGCCCAAGTTTAGTCTACAGATAAGCCTTGATATATTGCAGATTTATACAGGCAGAACTTAGCCTATTGATTTAGCCTTGTAACCTAGTGCACACGAACTAGGTAGATAACTTAATACAGCAATTACGATAACTCACGAGATTAAAACCCTTACAACGAATGACAAAGTGCAATCACTTAAACATCCATCGGATTCACAACGAATGACAGAGTATTCCCCGAGTTCGGGTGGTACTCAAACATCCTGTCGGAATCACGACAAATGACAAAGGATAGCGCTTAAACATCCATTGGATAGTATCAATCGATCGAACATTGAATCGTAGCAGCGATCGAGTTAATACCCGGCATCGTAGTAGCATTTCGTGACTGTGTGTGTTTTTATAGTATTTGGACGATATCTCCGCGCCTGAATCGAATTTTATCGTCGAACGAACGCCAGAAATCAATTGCCAATGCCCTCTATTTATACACGAATTTTGACCAGCCTTACGCACCGTAAGCCTTATCCCTTACGGTGCGCAAGGGACATGAAATCACTATAGGCTTGCCACGTGTGTTTGGAGTTCAGGTGAGTCGACGGTTTCTCGAAATTTGTTTTAGACAGCGAGATATATGGATAATCGTCGAGTAGGGAATACCCCCCTGAGTTTTAGGGGCCCTGATCCTAATTCTGATTGTTCTAAAATTTTTAGGGATTGTACAGGATTACTTAGGTGTCTCAATTAGGGTTTCCTATTGGACAAATAAAAATAATAAATAGCACTTTTGATGAGAGTTGTTATGATTTGGGAAAAAAGGAAATAAAACGGTGAGAAAAGAAAATAGACCCACTTTGTATATTTACGGTTCAACTAGAAAGCCTCCTGATATAAATTTTGGGTATAACTTCTGAGCTATATAAAAATATATATTTGTAATTGTGTTAAGTATAATACCCCTAATTTAACCTTATCCCGATGTCCCGAGACAGAACCCCAATAAACTTAGTCGGGCTGAGCCCTGACATAAGTTATGAGGCTCAGATCAATCGGAAAGGGTAGCGGTGATCGGGAGTTAAAATACTTAAAACATGGCAGAACCTTATTATTTTTAGGAGGTAAATAATATTTAAAGAAAAAGAAAAGAAAATAGAATAGAATTTTGGAAATAGCGATACAAGAGAAGGAAAGGGAGTACTGTTTCCTTTGAAAGACTTCTGCTATTTATATTGGAAAACTTGAATGAAGGCTAAGCTAACATTATGTCTTGTCATTCGTGCAATAAAATTCCTTATGACACGTTTCCTCTCAATCCATTCCAATTTGAATTGAAATTTTATTATATTACTATAATTATTTATATCTTACGTAAGTTTATTTTTATTATTATTATTATTATATTTTATTAATGTATATATTATAATTATTTTCTATCCGTATAACTTACTTTCAAATGTAAAGGTTTTATATTTTTAATATTATTTTATTATAATAATTAATTTATCTGCTTTACTTATTTGGCGTGTATAACTTGTAAAATATAACGTTTTAGAAAATAATAAATATGTTATTAGAACGAGAATATTTTTTGTCTACCTTTGGAACCAAGTTTCATTAAAAATAGAGTAGGTTCAAAGTACAATGTATTTTTATAATTTAATTATTATACGATTCCTAGGCCCGTCTATGTACTTTATATTTCTAACGTTTAGCTTACCCGTAATCTCTGTCTAATAATATAAGTTTTTATATACTTTTATTTTATTAAAAAGGTCACTCATATACAGGCCAATTAATTAATATAATATTTCAACCAACTATATGTAAAATAGTGTTTAAAACTATTTGGGTTGAATATTTATATTAAAAATAAACTAGTTACTAGTGGTTAATAAATTTAACCAAACCTATAATTCTTATATGATAAAATTAGGAATGTTACAGTATGGTAGGATTTAAAAGTGTCGACATGTTAATTAATACCTCTGAGCGACCTAGTTATGAATCCCAAGACCCTAATCTATTTTATAAACATCTGATATGCTAAAATCCGGTTATCCCTGATAATGTATAATTTAAATTTTGCAAAAGATGGGATTCTAAGTGCATTTACGACAAAATTCATTTTAAAAGCCTTCTTAGATAGGTCCAAGAAACCAAATGTGCATAGCAACACATGCAAGGACATGCAAGGCCTGTCTATATGGTCCCTCTACTGAAAAGAAGACATAAGATTCGAGGTTAGCAAAGTTGCATGGTCAAGGCCTAAGAAATTATAAAGATTGTGTCTTCTGATGAAGGCTTACGGACATGGTTGTAAAAATCCCGACTAGGCTCCGATTAGTCACCGATTAATCACTAATCGGTGGTTCACCGATTATTGGCCGATTAATTGCTAGGCGGTCAATGGCGGTCCTATTCTGGCCAAATTTTGGTGAGACGTCGGCCAAATTTCGACCAAACCTTATAAATTCCTTCCAGTAACTTAAAAAATGGGTTAATAAGGGGTTAAAACATGTCTACTTTAGAAAACTACATATAAAAATGTATGTGTATATATATAACTAAAAATTACATATAAAACTCTCGATCCGATTAATTCCGATTAATCCCTATTAATCCCGATTAATCGCTAGTCGGTACCCCACCGCCCGACTAGCGCCTAGCGATTCTTACAACATTGCTTACGGACCGCAAAGGAGCCACCTTACGGTCCGTAAGGTGGCAGAGCTGGGCGATAAATTCTGAAGAGCGGATACGGACCGCAAACCCAAAGGCTTACGGTCCGTAAGACTTGTAACTTGGCAAATTTTTGGACAGTTGCCTGTTATAACAAGTTACATCGCCATAGAAAGGTGGTTTTCGAATTCAGGGGCTTTGCAACTGGTTTTTGGCGGTATAGGGACACATGGATGCATCTGGGATCAATCCTAGACTATTGTGAAGAGATCTTATGAGTTCAAGTTGGGTATATATAGAACTTGAAGTTCCAACACTTCTTGCTTCATTTCAAAACCAATTCTAGCATTTCTCTGGAACTCCTAGGACTTCAAGCAGACTTCCATCAACTTCAAATTCGTAATTAGGACCCTTGTAAGTGTCCTTAACCCCTCTTAATTCAGTTTTATTAGTTTAATGAGCTAAAGTCAAACCCGTCGTAATTAAGGTTTGACTTAGTGATTAATCACTAATGGTCCAGTCAATTCTCGAATTAAGAGTAGCTTTGAGTTGGTAATTAGGTGGGTAATAAACCCTCAAAAGGGCACTCTCTGATTCCCACTCTAACTAGGTCAATTGTCGGGTCAAACTTGATTATAAAAAGTCAACTGAAAACAATTTTTCAAATAAACACATAATTAGCCATGTATAGGCCATGCAACCTATTTTATCACTCATATAACTTGGTAATTAATGTAAGAACATTTCTAAGCATGTTCAACCCAACAATTTTCAATATAAGCTCGGTTCGGAACCGAAAGTCGCATAAGTGGACTTTTGCTTTGACTTTCCGTTCTGACCCAATGTAGCGTGTTTTAGAAATGCCTTAGAGCTTTATTAGGACCAGGTTATAGATTAGTGTAACCCTCTGAGGTTATACAACTTGGTTCATTAGTTATTCGATTCATGTGCAAGTTTCCGTTTTATGCCTAAATGTTGACCATAATGCCCTTTTTATCTTAAAACAAGAATTTTGAAAATGTGAGAGGACAATAATCTTTATTACTGATTTATAAACATGTCCCTAAATTTTCACATCAGTTTGAGGTCTAGATTAACAGTTATGCTCAATAGCGTAATTAGAAAGCTTTTTATTAATTAAACGGCGTAATTAGCATAAAGCCTATCTAAACCCAATATTTTGATACCAAACTTTTTACCTACTGATGTAAAATAATATTTTGGGATTTTTTAAAATTTTTATTTATTTCTAGGCTGAGCATAACATAGGGTTATAGCTTTGATTCAGTAATTGTCGGTTTTGTCCTTTTGGCCTATAAAAAGAGTTTTACATAATATTTTGATACCAAACCTTTTGCTACTGATTTTATATAATTTCTAGAATGATAAAAATATCAGCTTTTCTTTAAAAACCCGAAAATCGCTTAAAACCGTCCTTTTACGCGTTTAAAACGCATAGTATGTATTAAAACCATTTTCTCATATAAGACTTAATACCTACTGATGTTTTAAGCAAATTTTTATATTTTAACAATAAGCAAAGGTTTTAAACTCAGATTTCAAATTTTGACCTTTAAAGCTTATGTGAAATTACCAAAATGCCCCTACGGTGCATAGTTTGGTTATAAAAGGTAAATTTCACATATATGCCATACCGTACTGATATAACCTATTAAATTAAATATTTTTACTAATTATATCAGACCTGAAACTCATATTAGTATTTAAACCCTTTTTTATAACCTTTAAAATGACCAAAATACCCCTACGGGGCATAGTTTGAGTTTAAATTCATTTTGGGCATAATGGAAGGTATCTTACTGATATCACAACATATTTAAGGCATATTAACTTAGGAAACTTATTCATGACTCATTTGGTTACCCGTTACGCACTTTTCGCGTTCGGTGCGGTTTATGTAACTAGTTTGCAAAAAAAAGCCGAAACGGGTCAAACCTTATCATTTTTTATCTCAAAATACAGAATGTGTTTAGTTTACCCATATTATATAAGTATTTAAACTTGTCGGGTCTAAAACACATTCTAATCCGGTCTTCGCTTAATCGTGCATTTTGAACCGTATATCTTCTTTTAAAACTAACCGGTCTAAGTTTATGCTTAATTAAGACCCGTTAGGAATCTAATAGGTTATTAAAAACCTTCGTTCCAGATTAGGAGCCCGGTAAAAGCTATCTGCACTTGCTGATTGAATACGGTTGAGATAAATTTGAATAATTGCTCAGGTAAATACTTTT
The DNA here is from genome assembly GCA_030545235.1 of Helianthus tuberosus. Lineage (NCBI taxonomy): Eukaryota > Viridiplantae > Streptophyta > Magnoliopsida > Asterales > Asteraceae > Helianthus > Helianthus tuberosus. The sequence goes on along the minus strand of CM060449.1, from coordinate 52,826,462 downwards.
AACTTATTTTACCTTATACGGGTTTGGGATACGGTATTATAATAATACCGCTTGGTCGGGTATGTAGTTGTTTAAATCGGATTGTGATTAATATATTTACATAACCCGTTTTAATCTGTTTTATTTGGTATATGGCCCTTGGGGGGTTAATGACCATGTTCCGGATATCATTGGCATCATTCATTGAAATGGCCACGACCTAAGCACGGGCTGTAGGCATACACCTGACAGTTGCATATGTAGAAACTGGTAACCCACTTTAAGGAATCAACCTTGTGGGCATTATACCTGTGGCGTGTCAGTTAATCTTGTCCGGCACTTCTAACCGGCCCTGACGAACGACAAATAAGTAAAACTGTATACAAGATTATTTTAAATAATTGTCCCAAGTTATAAAAGAACTTTTGTGCCATGTGCCCTCAAATTAATTTTTCTTAAACTCTTTTCAAAATGAGTCAGTTAATTGTATTTACCAGTGTAAACTGACATATTTTCCAAAAAGGCTAATTGCAGGTACTAGACGTAATAGACTAGCTACTCCTGGCATCATTAATCAAGTCTTGCAAGCTCTAGATGTTAAAGTCTGTTGAACAATGATCTTTTATCTTTTGATCCGCCTGTGGATCCTTTACAGTCCGTTTGTAATACCTTGATATTGCTATTTATTCGGTTTGTAATGTGATTCATCGTTTGCTTCCGCTGTGCATTTAAATTGTGTTGTTTGACTATGATGATATCAACTACGTCACGATACTCCCCATCGGGCCCACCGGTAATATGTGGAAATATCAGGGTGTGACAGGTTGGTATCAGAGCCAACATTGAGTGAATTAAACTCTAGCCTTTTGTGTTTAATCTCAATGACACAGTTGCACATTCTTCGACTTCCGAGTCTAGACAAAGAACTTAGGACTAATCCAAATTTGTTTTATTTTAATTTTGTCCTTTATATTTCTTTGTTGTTCTTTTATTTGTTTTGACAGGTTCAACAAGATGCCACCTAGATTTCGTGGAAGAGGTAGAGGCAAGGGGCCACTCATCGCCCCAAACGATCACGAGGCCGGGCCATCGCACTGGCGAACTCCATCTGACTCATCAAGCAGAAGTCCTCAAGAAAACTGGAGGACCCATATAGAACCCGCGAGGCGTTCAGTCTCGCTGAGCTCCACACCTTCTTACCTAAACTCTTACGTGCCTCAGTCGGAGAACGAGCCCCACAACTCCCACCATTCTTTTATACCCCTCCAAAGCCACAACTCACCCTTCAACGACCCAACGCCCTATTTTCAGAGCCGGTTCAACCCGGCAAACCTAATTAATGAACCAATGGGTTATAACCCGTTGGGACCGGAGGACCATTTCTCCATGGATATGGATGAAGATTCGGAACCTGCCCAACCGCCAACCGGCACGCCTACTCACCCCATCGAGATTTCGGATGGGTCACCTTTTCTCGGATCACCTTATAGTGGTCCCGACAGCTACGAGGCGAGGTTTACCCAATTCGACTGGGTGTTTACTCCCAGTTATCGCTCGTCTCCGCATCAACAGCAGCCACAGCAGGATCCCTCCAAGAATTCCCGTTTTGTAGCGGTCACTCCACCGCCACCGCCACCACCACCAGTGCAGCAACAGCCTCCGGAGCCACCGAGGCGTAGGAGATCAACCGTACGGATGTCCGTGCGAGGGGGAGTCTGTATCAGCACCCCTCAACCTTCAAGTGGCAGTCATTATCCGCCACTATACGAAGTCCCATAAATGGGTAGGCCTTCGAACCCTGTTTTTGAAGTGGCGTCTGCGTTAGTCGCACCACCACCAGTGGGTTATAACAACCCAATTCCTACATACACCGGTTCAGCGGCGTACAACCCATTTGAGCAGCCGGCCCACACCAACTACAACTATGCTGAAGTTGACCCATACCTGGTTGCGGCAAACTACAACACTTATCATCCAGAGGGGCCCTTTGGAGTCCCATATCAGACTGGGTATCCACTCTATGGGTACCAATACCCGCCACCTCCTCAACCTCTGCAACATCAGCAGCCGCCGCAGCCACAATTGATACTACCAGAGCGACAACAAGAGGTTCTCGAAAGGTTGAGCCGGGTTGAGCGGGAGGTCCAAGAAGAGCGTAGGAACAACCGTGGATTTTTCAAGGGTTTGACAAGCTTAATCAAGGGGAAGAGCAAAAAGGATCATTAAATCCTTTATCTTTTTATTTGTATTTCTTTAATGTTTAATCAAGTCCCTGCGTGGACATCTATTTCTGTAACCAGTCCCTGTGAGGACTTGTAGTTTCTGTTTAGCCCCTGCGTGGGCATATCTTCCTGTTTAACCCCTGCGTGGGTATGTTATGTTTGTTTAGCCCCTGTGCGGGCAAGTTAGTTCTCTTTAAGTCCCGTTTAGGGCAAACCTGTATTTTTAATTTTTGTAGTGGAATGATTAAATTTACATTTTCATTTTTAATTATATGCATAAACATAAAATATAAAATAAATGAAAAAATAACATTTCCTTTTATAAGATCTACCATTATAATAAAATGACAAAATCTAAAAAGGACAAGACCTAGCCATGTGTCATTTTAAGACAGGGCCAAGATGGTAATTCCTCAATTAGATTCAGATCCTTATTAACATCTCAATTTAGGATTTGTTCTGCGTTAAATATTAAAAAGAATCTTAAAGGTAAAACCTAGCCTATATGTCATTCAGACATGGCCAAGATGGTAAAACCTATTCAAAAGATTCAAATCCTTGTTAACAACTGAAAACATGTTAACACCCTTGACAAAATGTGATTCGATAAAATCGCATAAGTCATTCTTAAATTTGGATTATTCCAAACCCCTTCGTATTTATTTGATCATCTATTAGTGATGAAGTGCCTACGAGCCATAATTAATGTCCTTTGAGACTAAAGACAGTGGTAGTCTACGACTCCCTGTCAAGAAAAGGTAATGAACTTTGATTCAAGCCTTATTGCCTATATTCTATAGAATCTTGGTTTATAAATTAAACCTGTCCCTGTGACTTGGCCTTTGTACCATTATTTAATTATAATTAGGGATTATTATGATAAAGATCCTGAATAAATATATTTAACAAATTAACCAATATGGTTATTAACACCATGGTTAATAAATCATTAGAAATGATAATACTGTTATAGACTCCTAAATAAGTCACTGTCATCATCTTATGTAGTAAGCAAGATACATGGCAGAGTCCGAGGAAGTCAACACTCGCCCTCAAGAAAATCATGACACTACCAGGATCAATGTGACCGGTGCGAAACTTCAAGCACTAATTGATAATGCTGTTACCAGGCCATAGATAGGCAATTAAATGAGTCAAGTGGTACTCGAAGCAAGGCTTCATCTGTACCCCATTCTAAACCTAAGACTCACTCTGAGGCTCATAGTAAGCCACCATCAAAGAAGGATGATGACCGACACTCATCAAATCAGCATAGTGTTCCATCGAAGAAGATTGTACTTGATCAAGAGCCACGTATTAGGGGTTGTTCCTATAAGAATTTTGTATCCTGTAAACCCCGAGATTTCACTGGGGAAAAAGGAGCTATCGACTGCATGACGTGGACGAGATGGATACCGTGGTAGATATCAGTGGTTGCGCTGATAGGGATGTTGTGAAGTATGTATCTCAGTCGTTTAAAGGAAAAGCACTAGCCTGGTGGAGGTCTCTAATCCAGGCTACTGGGAAGATTCCATTGTACAATCTGTCTTGGGATCAGTTTGTTGCACTCATCAAACAGAATTACTGCCCTCAGCATGAGGTTGAAAAGATTGAGTCAGACTTCTTATCTCTGGTGATGAAAAACCTAGACTGTCAGACTTACCTTACTAGCTTTAATACCATGTCTCAACTGGTTCCGTATTTGGTAACACCGGAACCCAAGCGAATTGCTCGTTGCATTGGGGGTTTATCCCTAGAGATCAAAGCCAGTGTAAAAGCATCTCGACCTGCTACTTTTAGGTCGGCAGCTGATCTATCTTTATCCCTTACTTTGTATGCGGTCAGGCTGAGATCGATTAAGAACTCGGATAAAAGCAAGAGAAAACGTGAGGATGATAACTCACGACGGTCTGAGAAGAAGCATAAGGGAAACACAGACCATAAGAAGAAGTTTGGGTCTGGCAAGGGTAGTCAGTAAACAGATGAGAAGCCAAAGTGCAAAACCTACCAGAAACGTCACTTTGGAAAATGCAGGTTTGAATCCAAGTCTCAGTCAAAACCGTCTGCATGTGGTTTATGCAAATCCAAGGAGCACAAGACGATAGAGTGCAAGAAGATAAAGGATGCAACGTGCTATAACTGTAATGAAAAAGGGCACATCAAGTCCAACTGCCCTAAATATGCCAAAAATCCTGAAGAAGTAAAAAAGACCAATGCAAGGGTCTTTCGAATGGATGCACGAGAAGCTGTTCAGGACGATAATGTGATAACAGGTACCTTCCTTATAAATGATGTTTATGAAAGGGTGTTATTTGATTCGGGCGCGGATAAGTCATTTGTAGATGATAAGTTTTGTAAGTTGTTGAATTTACCTGTTAAAACCCTAAGCGTGAAATATGAGGTAGAATTGGCTGATGGTACCTTAGAGATAGCCTCAACTGTGTTAGATGGATGTTTTATATCCATTAGGAACCACTTTTTTCCGTTATCCTTACTTCCTTTGAAATTCGCTGGTTTCGACATAGTTATAGGCATGGATTGGTTATCTCATAACCAAGCCCAGATTGTTTGTAATAAGAAACAAGTGGTGATCAAGACCCCGTATGGTGAGCCACTTACCATACAGGGAGACACTCAGTATGGGTTGCCTAAGCAAGTGTCCATGCTTAAGGCATCAAAGTGTTTAAGGAAAGGTTGTGTCATCTACATGGCACAAGTAACTATCGATGAACCAAAACCCAAGGTTGAAGACATCCCTGTCATTTCTGAATATCCAGAAGTATTCCTAGAAGAACTACCTGGTTTACCGCCAGATAGGCAAGTGGAGTTCAGAATCGACATTATACCTGGAGCAGCACCTGTTGCAAGAGCACCTTACCGGTTAGCCCCAAATGAGATGAAAGAGTTGAGAACTCAGTTGGATGATTTGTTGGCAAAAGGATTTATTAGACCTAGCTCATCCCCCTGGGGAGCACCTATTCTGTTTGTTAAGAAGAAAGATGGATCAATGCGGTTGTGCATTGATTATCGCGAGCTTAACAAAGTCACTCTCAAGAATAGATATCCATTGCCCAGGATCGACAATCTGTTCGATCAATTGCAAGGGGCAAGTTACTTCTCCAAGATCGACTTAAGGTTAGGCTACCATCAACTGAAGGTTAAAGATGAAGATGTACACAAGACTGCATTTAGGAATCGCTATGGTCACTACGAGTTCTTGGGCTCACTAATGCACCAACAGCATTCATGGATCTCATGAATCGCGTCTGCAAGCCCTACTTGGATAAATTTGTCATCGTCTTCATCGATGACATTCTTATTTACTCAAAGAATCAAGTTGACCACGAGAAACATCTTCGTTGTATTCTTTCACTGCTTCAACGAGAGAAACTCTATGCCAAATTTTCAAAGTGTGAATTTTGGCTTCGTGAAGTCCAGTTTCCAGGACACGTGGTTAGTGAGCGTGGTATCCAGGTGGATCCCGCTAAGGTTGAAGCTGTCATGAATTGGCAAGAGCCGAAGACGCCCACAGAGATTCGTAGCTTTTTGGGACTGGCAGGATATCACAGGCGTTTTATTGAGAATTTCTCAAGGATTGCAGCACCCCTAACTTCGTTGACTAGAAAGAAAATTAAGTTTGATTGGGGTCCTAAGCAACAAGAATCCTTCGATACTCTTAAACAGAAGTTAAGCAATGCCCCTGTGTTGACATTGCCAGAAGGGATTGAAGAATTTGTGGTTTACTGCGATGCATCGCACACTGGCATGGGATGTGTACTAATGCAGAAAGGTAAAGTTATTGCATACGCTTCCCGACAATTAAAAGTGCACGAGAAGAATTACACGACCCACGATTTGGAGTTGGGTGCCGTTGTGTTTGCACTGAAACTTTGGAGGCATTATTTATATGGTACCAAGTGTGTAATCTATTCTGATCACAAGAGCCTTCAACATCTGTTTAATCAAAAGGATCTGAACATGAGGCAGCGAAGATGGATGGAGACACTGAATGATTATGATTGTGAAATCCAATACCATCCTGGTAAGGCAAATGTGGTCGCCGATGCCTTAAGTAGGAAGGAAAGAGTTAAGCCCATAAGAATTAATGCCAAGAGCATTGAATTAAAGAACAGTTTGAATGAAAGATTGTTAGCCGCTCAGAAGGAAGCCGTATTAGAAGCTAACTATCCTAATGAAAAGTTGGAGTAACTGCTGAGCAGTTATCTTATGGCAAGGATGGAATCCTAAGATTAAATGGACGAATATGGGTTCCGATTTATGGAGGACTTCGGGATGTTATCCTCCAGGAAGCCCACAGTTCTAAGTACTCCGTTTATCCTGGAGCGGATAAGATGTACCAGGATTTGAAGGCAAATTATTGGTGGATAAGCTTGAATAGGGATGGCAAAAAAGCCCAAGCCCGACGGGTATACCCGAAACCCGAAACATACGGGCCGGGTATACCCGAAGCCTAATGGGTATGGGCCGGGTACGGGCTTAAAAATAGAAAAAAATTGGGTATGGGTACGGGTATGGGATTTAGTGATACCCGCCCGATACCCGGCCCATTTACCCGAATAATACCCGAAAGTATCATATGATAGATTTCCATATATATAACTTATTTTTGAGCATATGTGGATATGTATTTGGCAAGTGTTTAGTGAACATATAACTTATTTTTGAGCATGTATATTGGATATAGAAGCCATCACCCTTTATTATGTGGATGTTTTATGCAATTAGGTGGTCCTGATACAATTATTTAATTAAGTAATCGTTTTAATTTAGTTTAGTATATGTGGCCTGAAATGAGATGTAAGTTATTAATCATATTTCATTTGTTATAGTCATTAAAATAGTAAATTATATAAACATCGAAGTAAAAATTGCACATTTGTCCCAACGTGTATTTTTAAGAAATTAACGGGTATACCCGATACCCGCGGGTATGCCCGATACCCGACGGGTAATTACCCGAAAAATACCCGACGGGTAACGGGCCGGGTATGGGACAAAGAATTACAACCGGGTACGGGCCTGGGATTACCAATACCCGGCCCAAGCCCGGCCCATTGCCATTCCTAGGCTTGAAGAAGTCTATAGCTACTTATGTGGCCAAATGTTTGACGTGCGCACAAGTTAAAGCTGAACACCAAAAGCCGTCAGGTTTGCTACAACAGCCCGAACTTCCCACCTGGAAGTGGGAAATGGTGACTATGGATTTTATCACCAAGTTGCCAAAGACGAAGAGAGGAAATGATACTATTTGGGTTATAGTGGATAGACTGACTAAGTCTGCCCACTTCCTACCTATTAAGGAAACACACAGCTCTAATAAGTTAGCTCAGCTGTACGTGGATGAGATTGTATCTCTCCATGGAGTGCCAGTGTCTATCATCTCTGATAGGGACACGAGGTATACATCGCATTTCTGGAAAAGCTTTCAGCAATCCCTAGGTACTCGATTGAATTTCAGCACTGCATATCATCCGCAAACGGAAGGTCAAAGTGAGCGAACAATTCAAACACTGGAAGATATGTTAAGAGCTTGTGTTATTGATCTAGGTGGAAGTTGGGATAATCATCTTCCATTGATCAAATTTTCGTACAATAATAGTTATCATTCCAGTATTTAAGCTGCACCATTTGAAGCCCTATATGGAAGGAAGAGAATGCCCGTTTGTTGGGCAGAAGTTGGAGATGTCCAACTAACAGGACCTGATATAGTCCTGGAGACGACATATAAGATTGTACAGATACGAGATTGTCTCAAAGCTGCTAGGGATAGGCAGAAAAGCTACACAGATAAAAGGCGTAAACCTCTAAAGTTCGAGGTAGGTGACAAGGTTCTACTTAAGGTCTCACCCTGGAAAGGGGTGATGCGATTTGGTAAGAAAGGTAAGTTAAGCCCAAGATACATAGGACCATTCGAGATCATCGAATGTGTTGGAACAGTGGCTTACAAGTTAAATTTTGTAGGTCCCGAAATCTGAGGATCGATAACGAACCGAATCACTTGTTTATAGTAAACACGGTTACGTGTGCGGAATCCACGTAACTATGCCAAATCAAACATATAAAGCAATAATAACAACGGATTAATCAATGATACACACTCGATTGATTAACGGGATGAGAACCGATTACAAACTGATACAAACACAGTTCAGACAGAATTTCGGCAGAGTTTTGTTACTATGGTTATTATCTTATATCTCATCTCTGTGTTCAAATGAAACAGAAATGTTGTTTATATAGTCCCTGGGCCAAGATATCGACGAAACACAAGGTGTTTGACGAATCTGAACATGGGCCAGTCATTGGGCCTGAAACAGCCCAGTACATGACGAATCAGGGTGTGATTCGTCATGACCTTCAACGAAACAGAAGTTTGAACACTGGTCTGTTTCGCCATGATGTGCTTCGACGAAACAGGTCTGTTTCGTCGAGGACTGCAACTGTTGTGGTTGTTCCTGTTAACAGACAACAACAATCAGCAACATATAAACATAGTAATGACCAAACTACCCTTTAATGCAACATGCATTGTTCATAATACTTTACATATCAAAAGAGACAAACAAGTTGTACACAAGTAGATAGGAGGATATCTGACTTGGTCAACATAACATACAGACTCGATAATTAATAAAAGACCATACAAAATACATCGTTAAACAAGACTAGTCACAGACACTAAAAATGCATCAACAAACTCCCCCTTGTCTGTTACTTTTCTTTGGTCTTCTAATCTTCCATCAGTGTTGTTCGGACCACGAACTGCCCGAATGTATGCCCCTGTAGTAGCAAAAACATGCTACTCGCTGAAACTTTAAAGCTTGACGTGCATCTTGATCTTCATAGAAAATATCATGACGATATAATCTGCTAATATCAGCTTCAGACATGTTGACGATCCACATCGGATCCAACATCCGGTAATTTGCACGATTGTCTCTAAACACAATTACAGCTTCATGAGTATCCGAATCGTAGCACCACAATGCCATGTCTTCAAGAAAATCCTGCTTCATAGGCATTAATGGGATTTTATCTACTACCTTCGGAGGCTGGTACACAAGTTTATATCTGCAAGTGTTGGTATCCGGATCAAGAGTAAACTTGATCGGTTGATAAACAAGAAATTGTGGCTTATATGATTCATCTTTCCAGCCCGACTTCTTGTTTACTTTCACTAGACGCTCAAATAAAGTAGCACCATCGTATTTTGCACGATTGATAAGTTCAAGCCTTGTCAACGCAGAGACATCATAAAATGGCAAGGAAAGAATGCTCAGCAGTGAATTGAAATACAAAATTCCATATTCACGTTTAATAGCAATGCAGTGAATATCTTGAACAAACATCCAACATAGAATCCTTCCACTTGGCTTAGCTTTTTCAAATTGCAAATAGTCTACTTGAGCTTTTTCAGGTACAGGTTTGGACACTTTAGATAAAAACTGTTTTCTCCATTCAGAAAATGCATCTGTGTCTTTTTCAGACGAATTACGATTCTTCAAATGCTCGTCTATGTCATCAATGTTTTCTTTCATCCAATTTTCATCAAACGATGCAAATTCAGTACCATCTTCTCGAACATACTTTGATTTTGGTGCTTCACCTTCAAACACAATCTCTTCAACATTCGTTGTATCAGTCTCAGTAGACATTTTGTCTATCTCAGCATCACCTATTTCTCTCATAGACTCTAAAATACTCAATTGCTCCTGAGAAAGATCTTCTATTAACTCCCCTTCTTCAAGCAACTCTCCCGTAAACGGATGAATAGCCTGTAGAGCAATATCAGCACTGCTAACTATAGAAGAAGTACCTTCTATTTGTTGAACTTTTCCAGTAGAAGTTCCCTGAGATGATTCGACAACTGTAGTTTGAACTGCAACAACTTCAGAAGCAAGTGCGGTTGACTGCTTCTGTGATGTACCAGAAGTATCAGGATTTCCTTGGTCTTCCGTATCATCATCCTTTTTCTTCAGTCCTCTTGTTGTTTGCAATGATAATCCCACAGAATAGCAAGCCTTCTCTCTTTCTCTTCATCAAGAGCCTTCAAGCGAGCATTTTCAGCTTTAAGCAAATCAATTTCAGTTTGTTGTCGCTCTATAACTGTTTGCTGTTGACCAACCGTTGATTTCAATTTGTTAATTTCCACAGATTGTTTAAGTTGATCATGCTTCGTGAGATTACCAAAATGAGATTGCCTTTGAAGACGATCAGCAGCTGCTTCAAGTGTAGAAAACAGATATCTGATCTTTTCATCTTGAGAAAATCCGGAAAATGTCCTATGACGTTCAGCACTAATTTGTGAAGTGGTTGCTCGGATTGCTGAAGCCATAGTTCTTTCAGGAACTGCCTGAGGAATAACAGATGGAGTAGCAGTAGCTGATGTAACAACTGGAGCAACTGGAGTTTCTGTAGCTGAAGTAACTACAGGAGCTTCTTGTACAGGCTCCTGAGGTACAGATTGTACAGATTGAGCTGGCTCCTGAGGAATAGAAGAAGACTCTTGAGGCACAGATTTCCGAGTATAAGTACTCAAATATCTCCTAGACTTCTTCTTTTGTACTTCAACAGCTTTTTCTGCTCTTCTTTTTGTTCTTCTTTCACCTTCAGGATCCTCTGGAACATATTCTGGATCATCCTCAGTTCTAATCTTTCTATACCTTTTTACTCCACGTATATCAATATACATTTCGTAACCAGGTTCAACTATATGATCACTAGAACTCGAATCAGTTCCATCATCACCACTTGCTGACGAACTACTAGTTGATGTACCAGAAACAGCACCTTTACTTGATGTACCAACAGCACCTGCATCACCTGCATCACTATCTCCACTACTTTCATCATCATCACTACCAGATTCATCTGAATCAACTGGGTCAGGACCAAATTTTTCTATCCTTAACCTTTCCAACTCAGGTTCTTCATTGTCTGATTGGCTGTCTTCATGACGCCATTTGTCATTTGCAGGAGCAACAGAATCAGTATTCACTAGTGCGCCAAAAAGCTTCCTTGGAGGAACACTTTCTGTGTATCGTTTGGCCGCCATCGTCTTGATTAGCCGTAAAGAGTTGAAATTCATCGCCTCTATTTTCAAAAGATCATTTTCAGCTTTAGGAAGGTCTGGATGCTGAACATTCATAATCATTTGCAGAAACCGTGGATACATCCAAAACTTGTTCCCGGTGGTTCTACTACCAGTCCTTGTCATATTCTCTTTCATGTTGCTGAAAATATACTTTGAGATGCTAAACGGTTTGTTTAACACCAAAGCAACCATGAAACCAACTAGATCATCTCCAGCCATATCATATCCAGATCGTCTATTGCTGAGACACTGAATAAGAACATGCAATAAAAACTTGTATCGTAATGGAAGATCACCTTTGTTGATTTGTTTGACGAAAAGATCTCCTTTACATTTCATCCTTAGTAAACAGCCTCTTGAACACATGATTGGAATTGAATATGGAGCATTCGGTTGATCTTGTAATTGAAGAACTTCATTCAATATCTCCGGAGTAACAACGACATACAGATCATTCACACGACCTCTGATAATTTCCTTTCCATCAATTTTGACGACGCTTGCAAAATCCGAGAAAGCTTTAATCAGTGATTTGTAGACGGGCGTCGAGTATGTAACAGCATGATTGATACGTGACTCCCTGATCCACTTCATCATATCTTTAAATTCAGTGAGCTTGTCTTCCGGATCCAAATATGCAACTTGATTATGACGTTTTTCTAACATAATTTCTTCTTCAGTTTTGTTTTCTTTCTTTATCGCCTTCTTGCGTTTTCCTTTTTCTTTCTGTGCTTTAGGAGCCATCTGTACATAAAAATGTCCAGAATAAGTCACATTTGATATAACATTGCATTTAGACATGTATGAATACACTTTCATGTATTCACATAACAGATAACTTATCAAACAATTCTACTGTGATCAAACAGCAACATCAGAAAACTGCTAAGGCATGTACGACGAAACAGAAGATCAACGACGAAACAGAAGTTTGAACGAAGAAACAGAGGGTTGACCATTGACTGGTTTGATTCGTCGACTTTTTGATTCGTCGAGTCTATTTCGTTCCTTTTCTGATTCGTGATCTTTGATTCGTCGTCTGATTCGTCATATGTTTGATTCGCCATATGTTTGATTCGCCGGAATTAGGGTTAAATCAGATTCGTCAATTTGGGGGTTTTACTCAGTTTCGCCGTTTTGGGTTTAAACAAAAATCAGAATTAAATACAAACACATTCAATCAACATTATTTATACCCAAACCATTTATAAACACCCATAAATGATTTCCGAACAAAAACCCTTGTAAAAACAGTTAATAACATTATCAAATACAAACCCCTGTTATTGTTATATAAAAACCACATTCAAATCAAAGCAAAACAAACATCATAACCTAAATCTATCAGATTCAGAAGGAAAAACACAAAACATGCAATATCAACACATATATAATCAAAGAAAACAAGGTTTCAAAGGGTTTCGGATGAAAAACCGAACGGTTCAAAGTGTTCGGAATGTTAATCAGAACATGTTACTACCTTTGAAGTTTGTAAAATTTTGATTAAAAACAGATGTTTTGAGCGATTTGTGAGAGAAACCGTATGTATGGGTTTTTGGTTGTTTGAAGAAGATGATAACTGATGTTTTGAAAAAGTGAACAAGTGGGACCTATATATACACCGCCCTGTCTCGACGAATTAGAGAACTCGACGAAACTGAAATGGGCTCGGCGAAACAGAAACTTGGGCTTGAACTTGGGCCTAAACTTTAGCCCATGACGAAACAGATTTGGGCTCCTGTGATTCGTCGTCTGTTTTGACGAAACAGATTTGATTCGCCGTCATTGGTCTGATTCGTCGACGCTTGTGATTCGTCGACCATTCTGTTTCACCAACAGATTTTTTTTTAAAACAGTAACACAGGGCTGGAAATATTTTGCAGTCAAAACAGTGGTAATATTTTGCAGTCTGAACAGATTATGAACACCTTTCCATTCAGTTTGAATTTTCAAATGCAAGAACGTTTTTATGAAGAAGGTTTTAGGCTTACGGTAGAAAACACCAAGCAACAACTTCGGCTTAATAAAAAACGAACTTTACACAAATATACTAAAAACAAATTTAAAGCACGGTAAACTAAATGAAAATGCGGAAAACTGTTAAAAACAGTAAACAACTGTACAAATGCAATCTTTTTGCGAATCTCAAGGACAAGGAATCATACCAGCTTACGGTCTTAGTCAACATGATTTTGTTTCCTGTTTAAAGCTCTGGATAAGTATACTACCTCGATTATCGGTATTGTGGTCCACATAAGCTCAAACTAATCAGACATAATCATAATTTAAGAGATACGATTAACGGTAAGGATTATACTTAAAAGTCGATGTAAATCCACTCACGACACATTCCCGTATCAAGGTATGCACAAGAATTCATCTTACCGGTGAGTATACCGATTATCATCTGTTTGACCGTATAAAAATGTGAGAAACTCACTTATTTTGATTGAAAACAAGCCCTATGTGATAGAATCACTTATTGATGAGGAACTTGATTTTCATATGCATGAGGGCACAGGAGCAAGTCCGTGAACAGGTTAGTACTTTCGTACAGCAGAGAGACGAACTTGACTCCCGCAAAGAATCTGTGATAAATTATCACTTATTTTGTTTGGACATGTGATTGTTGATCACTTATTGAGGTCGAATGCAGTATGTACACGTATGTATAGTATCATGGAAGATCTTAGACTTCGTCTCCGTTATTTTTACGGTTTGATACAACCATGATACCCAGATGATAAGCAGCATAAAGACCGAATATTTCAGATCTCGGCAATCTCTCAAACGAGATTTCGGTACTAAGACCATATGCCAATGAGCGGTTCCCACCTGACTTGAAGTCTGTTAGGTTTGTATCATCCTGCACATTTTAGTCTGATTGTGAGCCTACCGATACATCATTAGTAGAGATACTTATCATTTTTCTTTTTATTTTGCATTTTGAGCACATTGACCGACCACACCAGTGAATTTCATCATTTTCCTTTATCCAAGAAACTCATTTTTGGCTTTTCTATTGTTTTTGAATTTTTCAAACGAAAACGACAGAAAGTAAAGACATCTTTTTGGATTTTGAACTTTTGCAATGTTTTTGTATTTTCTTGAAATATCTCCCCCTAAAATTCGCAAAGTTTACGAAAACTAAAATCTTTTTGAATTTTCAAAGTTTATAAAGAAAATATTTACAAAAACGATCAGCCAAAGAAGTTTACTCAGGTATCACCTTAATGCCATTGACCAAAAGTAGATAATCAAAACGTGATTTATCAAAAGCTTTTGTAAACAGGTCGGCACGTTGGTGATCAGTGGGGACATGAACGACATCGATTAACCTCTTATCAAAACAATCACGGATAAAGTGATATTTAATGTCGATGTGTTTAGTCTTAGAATGTTGCACAGGATTTCTAGTGATCTGTAAGGCAGCATTATTATCAACAAAAATACAGGTAGATAGGAATTCTAAACCGTAGTCGCGCATTTGTTGTTGTATCCAAAGAACTTGGGAGCAACAACTCGAGGCAGCAATGTATTCTGCTTCACATGTTGATGTAGCAACACACGTTTGCTTCTTGCACTGCCACGTGACCAGTCGATTTCCTAGGAACTGACATCCTGCTGTTGTCGATTTGCCATCGATTTTGCAACCACCGAAATCAGAATCACTGTATGCAATTAATTCAAAACTATCATCCCTAGGGTACCAAAGACCGAGGTCTGGGCATCCCTTCAAATAGCGTAAAATCCTTTTGACAGCTGACTGATGAGAGGCCTTCGGGTTTGCTTGATATCTTGCTAGCAAGCATGTTGGATACATGATATCAGGCCTCGAAGCGGTAAGATACATGAGAGATCCGATTATGGCACGATAGTACGAGGAGTTGATGCTTTCTCCCTTCAAATCCGGAGTAATCCCGTGATTCTGCGGAAGTGGGGTACCAATGGGCGTTGCATCTGACATTTGGAATCGGCTCAAAATGTCACCAACATATTTAGTCTGATGGATGAATATCCCAGACTTTGTTTGTTGAACTTGAAGACCCAAAAAGAAATTCATCTCTCCCATAGCGCTCATTTCGAACTTTTCTTGCATAACACTTTCGAATTGCCTGCACAAAGAGTCATTAGTAGACCCAAATATTATATCATCAACATATACCTGCACCAGCAGAAGATCTTCAACTTGTTCTTTGATAAAGAGTGTGCAATCAATAAGACCTCGTCTAAATCCATTCTCCAGAAGATAGTTTGATAAGGTTGCGTACCAAGCCCTAGGTGCTTGATGTAGACCATAAAGAGCTTTGTTGAGCAACCAAACCCGATCGGGGTGAATAGGATCTTCAAAACCTGGAGGTTGTTTGACATGCACCTCTTCTTGAACAACACCATGAAGAAAAGCACTTTTAACGTCCATCTGGTAAACTTTGAATCCTTTGTAAGAAGCATAAGCTAAGAAGATCCGAATAGCTTCCAGACGTGCAACAGGTGCATAAACTTCATTGTAGTCAATGCCTTCAATCTGACGAAAACCCTGAACAACCAGTCTCGCTTTGTTGCGAATAACAACTCCACGATCGTCTTTCTTGCATTTATAAACCCATCGTGTTCCAATTTTCTTGTAATTCTCCGGTTTTTCAACAAGCTTCCAAACACCAAGCTTTTGAAATTGCTGCAGTTCGTCCTGCATGGCTTCAACCCACGAATTATCTTTTAAAGCTTCCTTCCAAGATTTTGGTTCTTCTTGTGAAACGTAACACGCGAAAGACCAATCATTTTGTAGACCAGATTCTCTAATAGCTGAATACAAACCAGCACTCTGGTTGTTTCTCAGCTGATTACGTGTCTGCACACCTTGTTGGACATCTCCTATGATATTCTGCTGTGGATGGGTATCGTGTATCCTCATTTTAGGATTTTCAGGAACACGAGCATTAACACCCAAATTGTTAATATTAAGATCAACAACCAACTCTACACCTGGAATATGCGTAGAAGTGGATGCATTTCCTTCAGCAGTATCATCGACTTGCACAAGAGGAGTATCAACAGAAGTACCCTGAACTGGAACAACTGGAGATTTAGTGCCTTCAGTCGCATCCAGATTTTCTTCATCTTCTTCTGATGACTCATTGTATTCATTAGCATTTTCAACTTCCTCATTTTGAACTGTGTTGTTAGACGAATTAGAACT
Source organism: Helianthus tuberosus (assembly GCA_030545235.1). NCBI lineage: Eukaryota > Viridiplantae > Streptophyta > Magnoliopsida > Asterales > Asteraceae > Helianthus > Helianthus tuberosus. Next base: position 52,809,949 of record CM060449.1, on the reverse strand, counting down.
TTGTGAGTTAACAACAACAGGTCTAACTAATGACGACTCAGCAGCATTGTCACTATCAAATATCATTCTAGCAGCTGCGGAATCTTCATCAAAGATTGGCAGATCAAAGGAGTTGAAAAGCCCATCATAATCGAACATCCAAGGATCACCTGGAGCTTTAACAGGATTTGTATATCTCTGAACCCTTACTTCACTCCATAGTTCAATCTTTTTGGTAGCCAAATTCCAAACACGAAAATTTGGTGTAGCATATCCAACGAAGAAACCCTCGATAGCTTTCGCTCCAAACTTTCCATCCGGATCAATCATAGTGCATGGACCACCAAAAGGTTCTAGAATTGAAAGATCAGGTTTCCTTTTCTGTAGAAGTTCGAAACAAGTCTTGCCATGTCTCTTAACAGTAAGAACTCGGTTTAATGTGTAGCAAGCAGTTGACACAGCCTCTGCCCAGAACTGAACAGGAAACGCCGACTCTACCAACATTGTTCTTGCAGTTTCAATTATTGTCCTATTCTTCCTCTCCGCGACACCATTTTGTTGTGGAGTGTAAGGAGAACTGTATTCATGAAGAATGCTTTTAGAAGTACAGAACTCATCCATAACACGGTTTTTGAATTCAGTTCCATTGTCGCTTCTGATCCTCTTAACTTTCAACGAGTAGAGATTTTCCAACATTGTAAGAAGATCCTTGAGGATGCCAGGAGTATCACTCTTGTGTGCCATAAAAGCTACCCAAGAAAATCTAGAGTAGTCATCAGTAACTACTAAACAATACACATCTCCGAACGTTGTTTTGTGTCTCATAGGTCCAAAGAGGTCCATATGAAGACGTTCGAGAGGCATGCCAACAGAGTTGATTTTCTTCAAAGGGTGAGACTTCTTTGTTTGTTTCCCTTTCTGGCACGAAACACAGATATCTTGTAGATGAAAACTTCTCACGGGCACGCCATTCACAAGATTGTTTTTCACCAAATGGTTCATTTTTCTTAAGTGAATGTGTCCCATTCTTCTGTGCCAAGATATAGACTCCTTCTCCGTGGCTTTCGAGACAAAACATGTGACTTGTGCAGAAGTCGTAATCGCTTGACTCATATCAAGAACATAAAGATCATTGATTCTTGGAGCCGATAAGAGAATCCATTCATCAGGAATTTTGAAACCAGGTTTAAGAACATAACAACCGGCATCATCAAAATGCACGGTGAACTTTTTATCGCAGATTTGCGACACACTGAGAAGATTATGATCAATTTGACGAACATAATTGATCTTATCGAAACATACAACACCATTAGAGATCATTCCCTCTCCAGTGATGTATCCGCCTTTGTCTCCAGCGAAAGCGACATAGCCTCCTTTAATGTTTCTCACATCATATAGAAGTCGTAAGTCGCCCGTCATGTGCCTGGATGCCCCACTATCAACAATCCAATGACTATTGATAATTCCTCCTGGAACATCCTGCACATATCATCCAATGATTAGTTAAGGATGGGGACCCAAGCCAAAGTGGTCTTGGGTCGTCCCTGAGCATCACAAATAGTGATCTCGATTTGTTGATGGTTTTCCAAACGAACAGCTCCCCCTGAACTTTCACTCTTCCTAGGTTTCCAAGTTTGTTTTTGTTTACCAGATTGAGTTTTGTAAACAAATTTTGAAATTTCTGGTTTTACAGGTGAACTTGATTCCCTTGGAACAGAATTGACCTTAGATTTTAAAGTCTTTTCTATTTTATTCACATTTTGATGTCGTTGTTTCGATTCCTGTTCTTTAATAGTTCTTTTATCATGTTTAGGTGAAACAGGACGACATTTAGGGTGAATCGTTTCAGGTGATGCTCTTTCAACAAATTTCGCTTTCGGAGTGTTAGCACAATCTTTGATGATGTGCCCAAACTCTCCACATTTAAACCACGTTCTCCTTTCAACAAACTTAGGAGAACTGGATCGACGATCAGATGTCGAATTTGTATAACCCGAGGTACTAGCTTTTTCATCACACCCATTTGAATGTTGAGTGTAATTGTTTTGACTATCACGTTTTAAAATTTTGACTTGTACGAAATCAGTGTTTGACTTGTTTGCAAAAGTCTCAATTTTATCTGTACCCCTAGATTCCACAAATTTGACATTGCTGTTTTTCTTCTGATAACGAGCCCCTTTTGTTTCAAATTTTGATTTAGAAACATTTGGCAATTTAGCTCGTTGATCTGATTGTTTACCCTTAGAAGCAATAGGTTGTTGCTTTGAAGGTGATTTCTGATTTCCAAATTTCTTTTTGATTTCAGCCTTAGGAATTGGATTACATTGATTCACAATAACTCCCGGAATCGACTTTTCCAAAAACTTACTTGTATTATTTTCAAAAACATTTTCAATCGATGATGGATTGACATTTTTAGTTGGAAAATCATTATCTGAATAGATTTTAGAATCACCAACCAAAGTGTACAACACAATTTTACTTTTAATGGTAGACACAGGATCTATCACTTGTTGAACCACAGGTTGAACATCAGGGGTAGGAGGATCACACAGAATATGATTCTCAATTGGAACTTCTACTCCTTTAAGTTTGTCAAGTGATTTATCCTGATTACTCACATCTGATTCAGGTTCATCATCCGACGACTCATAGTCCTCAATGGTGGGAGGACCTTGTTTCGTAGATGTTGAATCTTTTTGCTCAGAATTTGTACTTGGAGAATTGTCCGATTTGAACCCTAGGCCAGTAGTAACTTCCTCATAATCAAGAGGCACACTGGATTCAAACCGTGGCATTTCTTCTTCATCAGGCATATAAGCATAATCATGTCTCAAAGGGGGCGGACACTTCTTATACCCAACACCTTTCTTGTTTCCCTTTAGTTGTTGAACATCAATAATGTGATCGAGCACAAATCGGGAGTTAGAGTAACTCTCCAATTTTTTCTTGATTGCATCATGCTCACATTTGGCAATGGCTAGTTCCTTTTTGGTTTCCTCAACAATGTTAATGTAATCATTTATACTAACTTGTTTATGATAAACAGTTTTTGTCACTTCGGAAATATTTTTCTTTTGAGTTTCAATCATAGATTTAAATTCTTTTTCGTTTCGAACCAAAGCCATATTCGCTTCTTTGCATTTAGCCATTTCAACAACTAAACTCTGATTGTGAATATGAATCGAATCACAGTCAAGCTTTATTCTATCAAATTCATTTTTCATATACTCACAATCTCAACAGTTGATAAGAATTTCAGATTTTACCTGACTTGTAGAATCTGAGACATTTGCCATAAAGGCAGTCTGATAAGAGAAAGATCCGTCTTCAGAAAAGAACTTCTCCATTTCTTTAGATACCACCTCAGCCTTCTTAATCAGAACTGATTTCTGACATTTCAACTCTTCGGCTTCATTCAATAAGTCATCAAGATTAGAACTTGCTTCTTTGCTCACATCAGATTCAGAACTCGAAGTAGAACTTTCTTCGTCAGAACTCCCGGTATTACCAGAACTGTCGTCACTTTCAGAAAATTCTTCCTTATGAACGTGCTTGATGTGATTGATTATCTTAGCATAACACGCTGTTCCTCCTTTATCTTGATCACTTTCCCCAAGTTGTAAAGACCAATTAAACCCTTCATCAGCTTGTACGGTTAATGCACGACTTTCATTTGATGGTCCAGACTGATTCTGGTTAGTGGTGTTGTTTACAGCCACTATCCCTTTTCCACGATTGTCTTGATTAGCATTTGAAGTACTCGTCTGATTACGGAATGGGTTCTGATTGCCTTGTCTGCTTGGTCGAGTGCACTCACGTTTGAAGTGACCCTTTTCGCCACAATTAAAGCATGTAACTGCTTCTTTATCAAAACCGTACTTTGTATCTTGTTTGCTTTCCAAAGAACTTCTTCCTGTTCGAACCATAAAGTCCTTCGCCCTTCTAACAGCACTTGCGAATGCCCACTTTGTATCCATCAACTCCATTTCATCACGGTTGATTTGTAGATAGTCTTCGTTGGTTAAATTGATGTTTCCAATTTGACCTGCGACCAAACCGCAGTAAGCACTGACCATGGTATTAATAAGTTCCATATGTTCCTTTGCTACTTCAATGCTAACATTTGAGAGGTTTGATGTATCAACTTTGACTGTGTTAGGATTTGGGGTTGGAGGATTGTTGGTATAATGAGCTTGCTGTTGTTGTGGTTGGACTTGTGGTTGTGGTAGGGATGGAATAAAACCTCCTCCAGAATATGCCTGAGGTTGAGTAGTAGAAACTGGAGGTATAAAAGGAATAAAACCTTCTCCAGAATAAGTCTGAGTTTGTTGAGGAAACGGAGAAGAGTTTGTATTTGATACAAACGCCGTTTGTAACTTCGGTTGCCTCAGACTAGCTGACGGGTCAAAACCTCCACCACAATACATTTCGATATTCTGAGGAGCAGCAATGCGTTTTGCTTTCCGGATTTCTTCATCATTCTTATGTTCCAGCTTCTGTACGAATTCATAGATAGTTATAGTGTCAGCATCTAGAATACCTGTATGCTTTAGAAGCTCAATGTATGGACTCCACTTTGGTGGTAGAGAATCAGCAAACCGTGCACAAACTTCCTTTTCACTTGCAACAACACTATAAGCAAACATTTCACTGATCAAATGATAAAAACGTGTAGTCATATCATTTAGAGTTTCATTTTCTAAGAACTGAAATGACTCAAACTCTTTCTTCAATAGATCATGCCGTGTCTTTCTGGAAGCTGCATTTCCTTCTCCTCTTGTTACCAAACAATCCCATAAGGATTTCGTGTCCTTACAATAAGAAAACCGATGATAAATATCTTTGTGAAGTGCTTGAGTAAGAACAGCAAACGACTTTTTCTCAAATTCATAGGCTTTCTTGTCATTTTCTTGCATGTTAGAAAAACCTTCGGCCGTTGAAGCTGCTACTTCGAGAGCATAATTGATTGGGGTAATGAAACACCTCCAAAGATCAGTGCTTTGACCTTGAACATATGTATGAAAACGACCTTTCCATGATGGAAACTCGTTCATATGATTCAACTTTGGCGGGCGATTGTTGCTGCCCGTTTCGCTCTCGCTAATCAAAAGATTTTGAATGTTTTGGTTCTGATTGGATGCCAAAGCCCATTGTCCGGCACTTATAGTAGGTTGACCAAAAACACTCTTCACCCACGCTGCTGCGGAAGTCGGATCTTCACGTGGTCTCGAGTCCATACTCCAATCCCATGGACTAGTACAACTCATATTTGATGTATGTATGATAGTACCTGCACAAATTCTTGAAAACAAACAGTAAGCAAACTGTTACAAGTCCTCTGTGTAAAACAGATCTGTTCTCGACGAAACAGATTTCACGAAACAGGTTTGTTTCGTCTAAATGAATGATGACGAAACAGACTTGTGATAATAGTGATTTGTGGCGAAACAGAATTTGTTTCGTCAAAGATGTTGTGGCGAAACAGACGCTTGATTCGTCAAAGATGTTGCGACGAAACAGATGTGATTCGTCGGCTGCTTGTTTCGTCAAAACTGGGTAAGAGACAGTTGGTTTAGATATTTAAAATATCTACTGATCAGTCAAAGGATAAGACCAGACAGCAAGATATTTAAAAACTGACACAAGTATGTTTGTAACACCTTATTTTCAACGAAACAGACTGAAACCAATTATCAACTTTTACACAAAAGTCAAGTTATTATTTTTATAAGTTGCAACACTTGTTTCTTGTTTCTTTAATAATTTATCAGATCAAGATTACAGTTTTTATAAGAACAACTATGAAGATTTTCCGATGAGTTTTCCGATCACCGATAATTTTCCGAAACACGAAAATACACTAGATTTTCACTAAAAACCCGGTTTAAAGCATAAACAAACAATCTAACTTAGGTTTTTGATAAAAATCTTTAGCAAACAACACTAAAACAGCAGATTTATGAATATTTTTCCAGAAAATATAATTTTTCAAGAACAAATTTTCAGAAAAACACACACAAAATACTTGATAAAAACCGAACAAGTTTGATTTTAAACAAGGATAAGAGCCAATGCTCTGATACCACTTGTAGGTCCCGAAATCTGAGGATCGATAACGAACCGAATCACTTGTTTATAGTAAACACGGTTACGTGTGCGGAATCCACGTAACTATGCCAAATCAAACATATAAAGCAATAATAACAACGGATTAATCAATGATACACACTCGATTGATTAACGGGATGAGAACCGATTACAAACTGATACAAACACAGTTCAGACAGAATTTTGGCAGTGTTTTGTTACTATGGTTATTATCTTATATCTCATCTCTGTGTTCAAATGAAACAGAAATGTTGTTTATATAGTCCCTGGGCCAAGATATCGACGAAACACAAGGTGTTTGACGAATCTGAACATGGGCCAGTCATTGGGCCTGAAACAGCCCAGTACATGACGAATCAGGGTGTGATTCGTCATGACCTTCAACGAAACAGAAGTTTGAACACTGGTCTATTTCGCCATGATGTGCTTCGACGAAACAGGTCTGTTTCGTCGAGGACTGCAACTGTTGTGGTTGTTCCTGTTAACAGACAGCAACAATCAGCAACATATAAACATAGTAATGACCAAACTACCCTTTAATGCAACATGCATTGTTCATAATACTTTACATATCAAAAGAGACAAACAAGTTGTACACAAGTAGATAGGAGGATATCTGACTTGGTCAACATAACATACAGACTCGATAATTAATAAAAGACCATACAAAATACATCGTTAAACAAGACTAGTCACAGACACTAAAAATGCATCAACAAATTTACCTGAAGAGCTCAGTGAAATCCATAATGTGTTTCACATCTGCAATCTGAAGAAATGTCTAGCTGATGAATCACTAGTCATACCCCACAAGGATGTGCACATCGATGAGAGCCTGAAATTTGTTGAAAAACCTTTGTCGATCGAAGATCGACAGGTTAAGAAGCTTTGAAAGAAGCATGTACCGATTGTGAAGGTTAAATGGGATGCCCGTAGAGGTCCCGAGTATACGTGGGAGGTAGAATCCTCAATGAAAGAAAAGTACCCTCATTTATTTCAGTAAATCTCGAGGTCGAGATTTCTTTTAAGGGGGTGAGGATGTAACACCTCGTAAAAAGCATGCCCAATAAAATAAAGACACGTATCATGTAAAGCAAACATGTTATAAACCCGGATCAAGTTAAAGATGTATGGTAGGATTTAAAAGTGTCGACATGTTAATTAATACCTCTGAGCGACCTAGTTATGAATCCCAAGACCCTAATCTATTTTATAAACATCTGATATGCTAAAATCCGGTTATCCCTGATAATGTATAATTCAAATTTTGCAAAAGATGGGATTCTAGGTGCATTTACGACAAAATTCATTTTAAAAGCCTTCTTAGATAGGTCCAAGAAACCACATGTGCATAGCAACACATGCAAGGACATGCAAGGCCTGTCTATATGGTCCCTCTACTGAAAAGAAGACATAAGATTCGAGGTTAGCAAAGTTGCATGGTCAAGGCCTAAGAAATTATAAAGATTTTGTCTTCTGATGAAGGCTTACGGACCGCAAAGGAGCCACCTTACGGTCCGTAAGGTGGCAGAGCTGGGCGATAAATTCTGAAGAACGGATACGGACCGCAAAGCCAAAGGCTTACGGTTCGTAAGACCTGTAACTGGGAAAATTTTTGGACAGTTGCCCGTTATAACAAGTTACACCGCCATAGAAAGGTGGTTTTTGAATTCAGGGGCTTTGCAACTAGTTTTTGGCAGTATAGGGATACATGGATGAATCTGGGATCAATCCTAGACTATTGTGGAGAGATCTTATGAGTTCAAGTTGGGTATATATAGAAGTTGAAGTTCCAACACTTCTTGCTTCATTTCAAAACCAATTCTAGCATTCTCTGGAACTCCTAGGACTTCAAGCAGACTTCCATCAACTTCTAATTCATAATTAGGACCCTTGTAAGTGTCCTTAACCCCTCTTAATTCAGTTTTATTAGTTTAATGGCCTATAGTCAAACCCGTCGTAATTAAGGTTTGACTTAGTGATAAATCACTAATGGTCCAGCCAATTCTCGAATTAAGAGTAGCTTTGAGTTGGTAATTAGGTGGGTAATAAACCCTCAAAAGGGCACTCTCTGATTCCCACTCTAACTAGGTCAATTGTCGGGTCAAACTTGATTATAAAAAGTCAACAGAAAACAATTTTTCAAATAAACACATAATTAGCAATGTAGAGGCCATGCAACCTGTTTTATCACTCATATTACTTGGTAATTAATGTAAGAACATGTCTAAGCATGTTCAACCCGACAATTTTCAATATAAGCTCGGTTCGGAACCGAAAGTCGCATAAGTGGACTTTTGCTTTGACTTTCAGTTCTGACCCAATGTAGCGTGTTTTAGAAATGCCTTAGAGCTTTATTATGACCAGGTTATAGATTAGTGTAACCCTCTAAGGTTATACAACTTGGTTCATTAGTTATTCGATTCATGTGCAAGTTTCCGTTATATGCCTAAATGTTGACCATAATGCACTTTTTGTCTTAAAACAAGAATTTTGAAAATGTGAGAGGACAATAATCTTTATTACTGATTTATAAACATGTCCCTAAATTTTCACATCAGTTTGAGGTCTAGATTAAGAGTTATGCTCAATAGCGTAATTAGAAAGCTTTTTATTAATTAAACGGCGTAATTAGCATAAAGCCTATCTAAACCCAATATTTTGATACCAAACTTTTTACCTACTAATGTAAAATAATATTTTGGGATTTTTGAAGATTTTTATTTATTTTTAGGCTGAGCATAACATAGGGTTATAGCTTTGATTCGGTAATTGTCGGTTTTGCCCGTTTGGCCTATAAAAAGAGTTTTGCATAATATTTTGATACCAAACCTTTTGCTACTGATTTTATATAATAAATAAAATATTTTGAGTCTTCTGGAATGATAAAAATATCAGCTTTTCTTTAAAAACCTGGAAATCGCTTAAAACCGTCTTTTTACGCGTTTAAAACACATAGTATGTATTAAAACCATTTTCTCATATAAGACTTAATACCTACTGATGTTTTAAGCAAATTTTTATATTTTAATACTAAGCAAAAGTTTTAAACTCAGATTTCAAATTTTGACCTTTAAAGCTTATGTGAAATTACCAAAATGCCCCTACGGTGCATAGTTTGGTTATAAAAGGTAAATTTCACATATATGCCATACCCTACTGATATAACCTATTAAATTAAATATTTTTACAAATTATATCAGACCTGAAACTCAGAGTAGTATTTAAACCCTTTTTTATAACCTTTAAAATGACCAAAATCCCCCTACGGGGCATAGTTTGAGTTTAAATTCATTTTGGGCATAATGGAAGGTATCTTACTGATATCACAACATATTTAAGGCATATTAACTTAGGAAACCTGTTCATGACTCATTTGGTTACCCGTTACGCACTTTTTGCGTTCGGTGCGGTTTATGTAACTAGTTTGCATAAATTAGCCGAAACGGGTCAAACCTTATCATTTTTATCTCAAAATCCAGAATGTGTTTAGTTTACCCATATTATACAAGTCTTTAAACTTGTCGGGTCTAAAACACATTCTAATCTGGTCTTCGCTTAATCGTGCGTTTTGAACCGTATATCTTCTTTTAAAACTAACCGGTCTAAGTTTAGGCTTAATTAAGACCCGTTAGGAATCTAATAGGTTATTAAAAACCTTCGTTCCAAATTAGGAGCCCGGTAAAAGCTATATGCCCTTGCTGATTGAATACGGTTGAGATAAATTTGAATAATTGCTCAGGTAAATACTTTTAACTTATTTTCCCTACACGGGCTTGGGATACGGTATTATAATAATACCGCTTGGTCGGGTATGTAGTTGTTTAAATCGGATTGTGATTAATATATTTACATAACCCGTTTTAATCTGTTTTATTTGGTATATGGCCCTTGGGGGGTTAATGACCATGTCCCGGATATCCTTGGCATCATTCATTGAAATGGCCACGACCTAAGCACGAGGTGTAGGCATACACCTGACAGTTGCATATGTAAAAAATGGTAACCCACTTTAAGGAATCAACCTTGTGGGCATTATACATGTGGCGTGTCAGTTAATCTTGTCCGGCTCTTCTAACCGGCCCTGACGGACGACAAATAAGTAAAACTATATACAAGATTATTTTAAATAATTGTCCCAAGTTATAAAAGAACTTTTGTGCCATGTGCACTCAAATTAATTTTTCTTAAACTCTTTTCAAAATGAGTCAGTTAATTGTATTTACCAGTGTAAACTGACGTATTTTCCAAAAAGGCTAAGTGCATGTACTAGACGAAATAGACTGGCTACTCCTGGCATCATTAATCAAGTCTTGCAAGCTCTAGATGTTAAAGTCTGTTGAACAATGATCTTTTATCTTTTGATTCGCCTGTGGATCCTTTACAGTCCGTTTGTAATACCTTGATATTACTATTTTTTCGGTTTGTAATATGATTTAACTTTTGCTTCCGCTGTGCATTTAAATTGTGTTGTTTGACTATGATGATATCAACTAAGTCACGATACTCCCCACCAGGCCCACCGGTAATACGTGGAAATATCGGGGTGTGACAGCTAGACTAAACTAGGGATAATCGAATAGTTTTTTGAATCCTATGGCGCTGTCTGTTGCAGACAATGTCGTCATCTGGATCCCTACACTCACGAGCTGTAGGCGTAAGCACGCCAATAAGCGACTTGCTTCTTTCGTCGCCAACCAAATCGTTAAAGTCATTCCTCAGATCGTGAGTGAACTGAACGAGAATGCAAGCAAGTCTTCTGAAGAGTCCCAAACTGATTCGCCAAAAGCTGCTTTTAGCTTCAAGCATTTCAAAGCATGCGGACCGAAAGAGTTTACTGGTGAAGATGGTCCTACGACCATGTCCCAATGGTTTGATTCTATCGAAGTCACCCTACGTCAGAGTGGATGTCCTGACAATCTCCGTACTCTTAACGCAACTGGTGTCTTCCAGTCCCGCGCTTTAGACTGGTGGAGGACCGAGAGAAACAAACGCGGAAATAATGCAGCTTACGGGCTATCATGGGATGAGTTGAAGGACGTGATGATGGAAGAGTTCTGCCCTCCCCATGAGCGCCAAAAGTTGGAGGATTAATTCTGGCACATTAAGCAGAAATATGGTGACAACGTTGGGTTGACTGCGCGCTTCAAGCAGTTGAGTATAATCTGTCCGGACCAAGTCAAGACGCCCGAAATCGCCATCAAAATGTATATCCGTGCTCTTCCCGATTGCGTGGCTGATTTTGTTCAAGCCGCAAAGACGTCAACGATTGAAGAAACCTACTTGCTGCTGAGATCAACGACAAGCGAGTCAAGTCTGGAGTCTGGGATAAAGCTCCCAAGAGTCTGCATCAAGCTACCACTAGTTCAACCGCTGAAACCGCCACCGCTCCTCAGTCATCCAAGCTTTCGAGACGCAAGAGAAAGAACAACAGCAGTTCCAGCAACAAGAACTGCGCTGTGACCAACGCTGCCCCGCTCCAATCAGTTCCAGCTCCTCAGCAACAACAACACCACCAAGTAGCGTCCCCGGTTACCAACGCACCACCGGCAAAGCGTGTGTATACTGGTCCTCATTCGGTTTGCCCTACTTGTACTTATCACCACCCAGTGGGAATCGCATGCAGATACTGTGCACATTGCAACATGTACGGCTATTTCACCGTCAACTGCCGTATAGGTCTACGTCAAAACCCTGCTCCAACTCAAGGTCAAGCTCCTGCTCATCAAGCTCTCCTTGCTGCTCCTTAAGGCCATCAAGCAGCTCAGGCACCCGTGTTCAATCCTAGAGCTTGCTATGCGTGTCGTGATCCCAATCACTTCGCCAATATGTGCCCGAACCGAGTGGTCAAGGGAGCCACAACAGCAGCAGCCTCAGCAACAGCAGCAACAACCAGCGGCCCGCGGACGTGCATTCAACATAAACGGCCGCCAGGCCCAAGCCGATAACAATGTGGTCAATGGTACGTTTCTCGTGAATGGTATATATGCTACGTGTTTATTTGATACTGGAGCAGATAACTGTTTCGTATCATTTGAATTCGAGAAGCTCCTCAATCGTATGTGCGCCCATCTCCCCTCGACGTTCGATGTTGAAGTTACCACCGGAAGAACCGTCGCTGTCAATTCCGTTCTTCGTGATTGTACTCTCGATCTCAACAATCACGTCTTTCCTATCGACCTTATTTCGATGCAGCTCGGTAGTTTTGACGTCATAGTAGGCATGGACTTTCTTCGTGAAAACCACGCTGAAGTTGTTTTCTTCGATAAGATGATTCGATTCTCGCTCGCTAATGGTGATCAGTTGTGTGTTTACGGTGAAGTCGCGTCAAAGAAACTCCAACTCATGTCGTGTGTCCAGGCTAGCAAGTATCTCCGCAAGGAATACCAAGCTTTCTGGGCACACATTGTAGTAGCAGAGAAAAATGAAGTTAAGGAGGTGAAAGATGTTCCTGTTGTTTATGAATTTCCTCGTGTATTCCATGACGATTTACCGGGATTACCTCCCGCTCGTGATATCGATTTCCGAATCGACCTCATTCCTGGAGCCAATCCCATTGCTAAAGCCCCGTATCGTCTCGCTCCTTCCGAAATGTGCGAACTCTCGAGTCAGCTCCAGGAACTTCTTGATAAAGGCTTTATTCGCCCTAGCACCTCTCCATAGGGCGCGCCTGTCCTTTTCGTCAAAAAGAAGGATGGTTCGTTCAGGATGTGCATCGACTATAGGGAATTGAATAAGTTGACAATCAAGAACCGCTATCCCTTGCCCCGAATCGATGATTTGTTTGATCAGTTACAAGGTGCTACATGTTTTTCTAAGATCGATCTGTGCTCAGGCTATCATCAATTATGCATTCAAGAGGAGGATATTCCCAAAACTGCTTTTCGAACCCGCTACGATCACTATAAGTTCGTCGTCATGCCTTTTGGTTTGACTAACGCTCCTACAGTCTTCATGGACTTGATGAATCGAGTGTGCAAACCCTTCCTTGATCGCTTCGTAATCGTATTCATCGATGATATCCTGATCTATTCCAAGTCAAAAGCCGAACACTCGCAGCATCTACGTTTGGTTCTTGAGTTACTCCAGGGAAACCGTCTCTATGCCAAGTTCTCCAAGTGTGAATTTTGGCTGGAGGAGTTTCAATTCTTAGGTCACATTGTCAATAGTCAAGGTATCAACATTGACCCTACGAAGATCGAAGCTGTTAAGAGTTGGGTTACACCCAAGAATCCGTCTGAAGTCCGCTCTTTTCTCGGACTGGCAGGCTATTATCGCCGTTTTATCGAAGGTTTCTCCAAGATTGTCGTACCGCTTACTTCTATTACGCACAAGAACAAGCCTTTTGTTTGGGGAGCCAAACAGGAGGAAGCCTTTCAAACCCTCAAAACCATGCTTTGCAATGCTCCCGTGTTCTCATTGCCCAACGGAAACGACAATTTCGTAGTTTACTGCGATGCCTCGAACCTTGGTCTTGGTTGTGTTCTCATGCAACGAGACAAGGTTATCGCGTACGCTTCTCGACAGCTCAAAATCCAAGAGAAGAACTACACCACACACGACCTTGAGCTTGGCGTAGTTGTTTTTGCGTTAAAGATTTGGCGACACTACCTTTATGGTACCAAGTGTACGATCTTCACCGATCATAGGAGCCTATAACATATCTTTGACCAGAAAGAACTGAATATGCGTCAACACCGGTGGGTAGAACTGCTCAACGATTACGACTGTGAGATCCGTTACCATCCAGGCAAACCAAACGTCGTTGCCGATGCTCTCAGTTAACGAAGCTACTTGCTTAGCGTTCGTAACTCCCAAGCCCAGTTTAATCTCGAAGCTCTTGTCCGAGACGCGCAGCATGCCTGTTTTACCGAGCGAACTTTGAAGAAGGAAAGGATTCTAAATGATGGCACCCAACTCGAGAATAAGTCGAATGATATCTTTCACTATTTGGATCGGATTTGGATTCCCAAGCGTACGGACTTGCGACAACTTCTGATGGACGAAGCCCACAAATCTCAATATTCCATTCATCCCGGTGCCGGCAAAATGTACCAGGACATGCGTTACAAGTACTGGTGGCTGGGCATGAAGAAGGATATCGTTATCTATGTTTTGAAATGCCTGACCTGTTCCAAGGTCAAGGCTGAGCATCAAAGACCCTCTAGCTTACTCGTTCAACTCGAGATCCCGATGTGGAAATGGGAGAGTATAGCCATGGACTTCATAACGAAACTTCCGCGTACTCAATCTGGTCATGATAGCATTTGGGTTGTGGTTGACCGTTTAACCAAGTCAGCTCACTTCCTACCGATACGAGAAGACTTTAAGGTAGAAAGATTAGCCCGAATCTACACCAACGAGATCATTAGTCGACATGGGACGCCTCATGACATCATCTCTGACCGTGACGGTCGGCTTACCTCGCGTTTTTGGGAATCGTTCCAATCTGCTCTCGGCACTACTCTTAATCTAAGTACCGCTTTACATTCCCAAACTGACGGTCAGACTGAAAGAACGATTCGCACCCTTGAAGACATGCTCCGTTCGTGTGTCATAGATTTCGGTGGTAATCGGGACGCGTACTTACCCTTGGTCGAATTCTCGTACAATAACAGTTATCATTCTAGCATACAAATGGCACCATTTGAGGCTTTATATGAAAGGAAATGTCAATCGCCTATTGTATGGCACGAGATCGGAGACGCACAAATTACCGGTCCCGAGCTGTTGCAAGAAACGACAGACAAAACCTCCAAATTCGAGACAACCTGTTGAAAGCTCGGAGCCGACAGAAAAGTTACGTTGATAGACGCCGCAAGCCCCTTGAATTTGACATTGGCGATCACGTACTCCTAAAGGTTTCACCTTGGAAGGGGGTGATCAGATTTGGCAAGAAAGGAAAGCTCGCGCCTCGATATGTTGGACCCTTTAAGATTTTGGAAAGGATTGGAAAAGTGGCCTACAGACTCGAACTACCAGAAGAACTGAGTAATGTTCACCCGACTTTCCACATTTCGAACCTCAGAAAGTGCTTGGCTGATTAGGAATTACATGTCCCTCTTGAGGACTTGCAAGTGGACGAAACATTACACTTCGTGGAAAAGCCTGTCGAGATCGTGGGACGAGAAACCAAGGTACTCAGACGCTCACGCATTCCCATTGTGAAGGTTCGCTGGGAAGGCAAACGCGGTGCCGAGTTTACCTGGGAACTCGAAAGCGACATGAAGGCGAAGTACCCACAGCTGTTTGTTACGGCTAAAGCCTAATTTCGGGACGAAATTCCCTTAAGTAGGGGAGGCTGTAACACCCCGTGTTTCGAAAGTCAAAGTCAAGATTGAATTCAAAGGAAGAAAAGATTGCTAATTGCGATCTGTCACTCCTTGCTCAACTACTGTTTTGACTTCTTTGACTTGTAATCAAATCTATTTAATTATTTGCTTTAGTTGTATTATGTGGAGTATCTATTAATAATCGAGGTTTAATCACTATTTAATCGCATGTTTAATCGACTTATCGCTTATCGCTATCGCAACGCAACTCGAATTACGTGTTCTGGATATTGTTTTACGTGTGTGTGGTGTTATGTGTTACTTGTGCATGTTATGTTTATGTTGAGGTGTTAATCGCAACCGCAAATCTATCGCATCGCAATCGAATCGCAAATGCTAAACGCAAGTTAATTATAGTGATTGTATGTTAGAAATAGTAGTTATGTTATTTGTGTAACTAATGGGTAATACTATCGCATCGCTCCCCCGAATCGCATCGCAACGCTCAATACGCAAATAGAAACAACAAAACTCGTCGCGCCGAACACTATGATCCAGTGGCCAACCGATCAAGTGGCCATCCGATCGGATTGCCATCCGATAGGATTGTCATCCGATCGAGTTGTCACCTGATCGGGCTGCCACCCGATCAAGTTGCCACCCGATCGACCAGCCACTTTCCCCACTTTCCTTTTTGGGAAACCCTATAAATACCCACCTGTCACATCATTTGTGATGTGACAGCTCCCTTGTTCGACCAGCTGACCTTCAACCCTCATTTCTCTCGATTCTTGTAAGTTTCCAACCCAAATCTTGTACTTCTATGATCTACACGCACTATTACACTATTTTCATCTTTGAATCTTAACTTTTAACCGTGAAATCACCGGATTTGAGGTGTTCTAGGGTGATGTCATCATGAAGTTCTTATGAACTTCGAAGATTGGCTTCATTCCACCAAGAACAACTTAGGTCTGAAGAATTTCCACAAGATTAACCAAAGTTTTCGCATAGATCTACACAAATTCATGGTTAAAAGGATTGAGAGAAGGTTTTCCAACTCTCTTTCAACTCTTTTACACTCAATGCACTCACAACCGATAGAATCGGAGCTTATTCTGATCTTCTACTCATTCTTAGTGATGTATTGGTTCCAGATCTGAATTCTATCTAAGAGACTACTGATTTCGGGTTTGAACATGAACAACCGTCTCGAACCGTGAACCGGTCGGACTAGGGTGGTTCCTATTCGATCGGGTCACTTGGGTCGAGATAAGGTTCATGTTGTCCAAGCAAGATATCAAAACATATCGTTCAAAATTACAAAACTTCAAACAAGATCAAGTGTTAGACAATCATGGTCGTTGGGACGGATTGACGTCCAATCGGATTGCCATCCGATTGGATTGTCATCCGATCGACCGGCCATCCGATCGGGTCACACTTGGTTCCATACTTAAACTTTTATTCAAACTTTTCAAGGATCTGAATGTCGAACGGATCGCCGTCCGATCGGATTGCCATCCGATCGAACGACCATCCGATAGTGTGACGCTTGGGACTTTGATACTTAACCAATTTTCAACATGTTCAATGCATACGGATTGCCACCCGATCGGATAACCATCCGATTGAGTGACCGTCTTGCTGTGAACTTGTTCTCAACTGAGAAGCCTCGCCAATCGGATCGTCGTCCGATCGAACCGCTGTCCGATCGACCGACCTAAAAGGGTAGAGATACTTCTCTATTTTCAAAATGCTACAATGAAAACTTCAAAGGATAAACCATCATACACAAACACATCCTCACCAAACGAGGTGTCAATCCAATCGAATGGCCATCCGATCGGATGACCATCCGAATGGATTGCCACCCGATCGATTGGCCATCCGATCCTTGGTACACTTGCATCGTTTTATGCGCCACTTATCGTTTATGCTATCGTTAACTGTTCAGGCTAATTTCTCTCAGCGCTCCCTTCAATCCAAGGCAGTGTTTATTAAGTTAAACGCTATCTGTGAGTATACTCGATCCCTTTTTGGTTTATGCACTTTTGGGTGTTACATACGTTACTTATTCTAAATAACATCGAACACACAACGCAAACACTATTTATACGCTGACCTTTATTGCATGTTATACGTGACTCGATGAATGCCTGCTTGTTATGTTAACACATTGATTGTTGTCTACCTGCCTTAGCAACGATAGTACTATAATTTGGATCAACACCTGTTTACTCAGGGGTTGTTAAGGACAATACTTCACGTGTTCACAGTGGTGGACATGTGTTGCGCACTCGCTATTCGCAGTCAACTCGCAGTCATTGGTATTGATAGGATCTTTGTCGATAACTTACATGCTTCACATTATACATTAAACATCCTGGTTATGCGTAAACGATTTCGAACTCTATTATGCTATTATCAAACTTGTATGCTCACCTTTACACTATGTGTATTGACCTGTATTTTAACGTATGTGACAGGTGTTTAGGATGCTATCTGCTAGGATGCTTGCTATGTGGAATCGAGTTAGGATGAGTCTAGAAACAAACAAAGACAATTTATTTTTATTTGAAATCTGAGTTGTCGGAACATGATGTGTTTTGAGGATATCATCGTCTGTAATAATTAGATTACTTAAATGGGTTACGGTATGGGACGTAATATTAACTATTTGGTAATTTAGTCGTTATGGAATTTCTCTTGACAATTTGTTTCGCTCAGTGCCATGCCCTGATGTTTCCGTCCTCGGTTGGGGTGTGACAATCACTCCTTAGTTTGCCACTTTTGGTGGTCCATCTCATTAGTAGAATGGCCATCATTTCAATTCTTATAGTTAATCTCATCATTACAAGTGTCTCAATTAGGTCCATCATTACATTTACAATGAGTAATATATAATCACATTCACTTTTGCGAATGGAGTAGAACCAAAACAAGCTTCATAGCTTTTCATTATTTACTCGATCACATGAGTATAAAATCATTTCATTTTTTCATAACTCTTATAATGATATTACGAATTTAGGAGCATATATCTCAAGTGTGACAAATGAAAAGAATTTAATCGATTTTTCCTTGTAAATAATGTTCTCTTTGCTTACCATCAATTGAGAAATAGTTAAGTCGTATAAGATTTATCAATCTTATATCTTACGACCTTTATAACGATCACTGTATAGTCATCACATTATTAACATGGTTGATCTCATTACATGAGCATCATAACAATTTTCTCAATTACCATGATTACGAACTTTACACCAATTATTATATCATCACATTCAGTTCAAGGAATGGATTATAACCAAACAACTATTATCACAATTTTCTTAGTTGTGTACATGATCTTCACCTTTACACTGGTTATTATATCATCACATTCACTTTATGGATTAGATTCACACCACTTTCACATGTGGTTGTTTTAAAACTTATATATTCTTTAATGATCTTACTAATCCAGAATAGAAATTCTTTTATTCAAACTTTTCTTATAAATAATCTTCTCGTCACATGATATAAATTGAGAAGTGGTTATATAACCGAGTCATTTAAATTGATCGGTTTTAAAATCTTACAAGCTCCATAACTTTATAATAAACTTTATGGAGTCTCACACTTTGTGACTAAGCATGCTCATAAGCTTTCATGAAAATAATAACAAATTGCTCTGTTCAATATTGTCTATATGCATAAGCGATAGCATATTAAATATATTGTATAAAGTCAAATTATACAATATATAATTGATAAGATGCCCTCTTATCAAGTATAATAAAATACATATAATTAATTTGCCTTACTGTCATGATTGAATATTAAAATATATCAAGAACACTATTAAAAAGGTTTATGGTAATATGTAAAGGTGATGATTATACAATGCATCACTTTATATTATGTCACTATGAGAAATAACTTATGACACAACCTTATGATATAACATGTGTTCATCAGTTTTATGAAATATGTATTTATAAAGTGTCATGACATAACCTATCATATGCATATCTTAGATAAAGAGATTTATGTTGATCAGTTCTGATTAAACTTAATGGAAAACATGAAACACATACCTGTAATAGTATTCAAAGCAGTGGAGAATCCAGTCAGAGAACCAGCCATAGTGTTCGACATGCTTGTCAAGTTGATTCGGTTCCTCCTTAGGGTGTAAAGTAATGATGGTGATGATAACCGAAAGTAAGGTTAGGTTCGGTTAGAGGGAGAGAGAACGAATTGATGTTAATGAGGGTTGATTGATTGTGTAAAGTGTGTAACTGTCTAACCCTTTAACTCTCTAATAAGCCCCTTATTTATACACCCAAGAGGAAACCTAATTAGTTAATAAGGGTAATATGGTCCATCAACAATTACCAACTAATTATTAATAGGTTATTAATATATTTTGATCTAATATAATATAAATGATTATATAGGCTACAAGATTAAATACTAAATAAATAATATTTAATCTAACATTCTCCCACTTAGCCAAGTAATCATTTATCATGAGTATTAGGTAAGCCTGGCCAGGAGTTAACACTCATTTTAGCCTTAAACCAAGAACTATAGCAGAGAAATACAGCCGTTGAATCATCATTCGACTCAGGACCCCCATTAATCATACTATAGCCTCAATTTAAAACCTAACAGTTACGATCAAAATATGTATAAGCCCTTTAGCGTCTGACTTGTATTTATATTTGTCTATATGTCATTACACCGGCAGAACATATGTTAGAGACATACAAAATCAAACTGAGGAAATTTTATTAATTAAAACATAAGCTAGTACAATATGCCATTAAACAAGGTCTTTAATAAGTCCCATATTCGATACATGTTCTTCGAAAACTTTAGGTGGGAGACCTTTAGTCATCGGATCCGCAAGCATATCTTTAGTACTAATATACTCAATACAAAGATTATTTTCCTCAACTCGTTCACGTACGAACAAGTACTTCGTATCAAGATATAAACCAGCTCCAGTCGAACTGTTACTGTTCGAGAAACTAACGGCAGCTGAGTTATCACAGTAAAGCTTCAATGGTCTAGAAATGGAATTAACGATTTTGAGTCCAGTGATCAGATTTCTAAGCAACATTCCATGACAGGTTGCGTTGTAAACAGCAATGTACTCTGCCATCATTGTGGAAGTTGTAGTTAACTGTTGTTTATGACTCTTCCATGAGATAGGTCCGCCTGCTAACATAAAGATGTAGCCCGAAGTGGATTTCTTGTCATCTTTGCATTTAGCAAAGTCAGAATCAGAATAACCTACCACTTCTAAGTGATCACTTCTTCTATAAGTCAGTTTGTAGTCTTTCGTCCCTTGCAGATATCTGAGGACCTTCTTAGCTGCTTTCCAGTGATCTAGGCCAGGATTAGTCTGATAACGACCTAGCATTCCAGCAATGTAAGCGATATCTGGGCGAGTACAGACTTGAGCATACATCAGGCTCCCGACTACTGACGCGTAAGGTATCTGGCTCATTTGCTCCTTTTCAACCTCTGTTGTCGGACACTGGAATGAACCGAAAACATCTCCCTTAACTACTGGAGCGACGGAGGGTTTGCACTGTTGCATGTTGTAACGTGTAAGGACACGATCTATGTAAGTCTTTTGAGACAATCCTAAGATCCCTTTGTGTCTATCTCGGTGAATTTCGATGCCAATGACGTAAGAAGCATCTCCGAGATCCTTCATGTCGAAGTTATGCGAGAGTAAACGCTTCGACTCATGCAACATGTCTAAACTATTACTTGCCAACAGAATGTCATCTACGTAAAGAACAAGTATAGTAAAGTTACTCCCACTCATCTTGAGGTAGGTGCATTGATCCACTTGATTCTTCATAAAACCTTGCCTCTTCATGACTTCATCAAACTTGAGGTACCATTGACGTGATGCTTGTTTTAACCCATAAATGGATTTCTTCAACTTACAGACTAGATGCTCCTGACCTTCAGGTTTAAAGCCTTCAGGTTGTTTCATGTAAACATCTTCGTCTAAGTCTCCGTTAAGGAAAGCAGTTTTGACGTCCATCTGATGCAGCTCTAAATCAAAATGAGCTACTAGGGCCATGACGATCCTTAATGAATCTTTACGAGAGACAGGTGAAAACGTCTCTTGATAATCAATTCCCTCTTTCTGAGTGTAGCCCTTTGCAACCAATCTCGCTTTGTAGCGTTCAACGTTCCCATTCGGATCCAGTTTTGTTTTGAACACCCATTTACAACCTACAGGTTTGGCACCATTGGGTAATTCGACTAAATCCCAAACGTCATTTTTCTTCATGGATTCAAGCTCATCAATCATTGCTTTGTTCCATTCAGAAGACTGATCACTGCTAATGGCTTCGTTATAAGAGATAGGATCATTGAGCTTTCTAGCATCCATTTCAGTCAGGTAGGTAACATAATCATCCCAATTAGTAGGCCTTCTTTGCCTAGATGACCTCCTGAGTTGATTATCGGGTTCAGCGTTGTCTTGGTTTTGAGCGTTTGATGTGCCTTCGTTATGAGGTATAATGGGTTCTGATTGTGGAGATGGATTTTGTGCAGTGACTTCAGGTGCAGTTGCATGGGGTACAAGAGGAGTAAACGGAGTAATGGTAAGCGACGAGTCTCTCCCCCCCGCGTCTTGTACTTCTTGCAATTCTTCGTAAGGGTTGGTACTGCTCCCACTGACCTTGAAATCCTCCAGGAACGCAGCACGCTTGGTTTCAACAATACGGGTGACATGGGAAGGACAATAGAAACGATAACCCTTCGAATGATCAGGATAACCAATAAAGAAGCAGGTAACTGTTTTAGGGTCAAGTTTCCTTAGGAAAGGATTGTAAAGTTTTGCTTCAGCAATGCAGCCCCATACTTTCATATATTTAAGACTCGGTTTCCTTCCTGTCCAAAGTTCATAAGGAGTTTTAGGGACAGACTTAGAAGGAACTCTATTGAGTATATGAACAGCTGCTTTTAACGCTTCAGTCCAGAGGAATAATGGTAAATTAGTGTTGGCTAACATACTGCGCACCATGTTCATAAGGGTACGATTTCTTCTTTCAGCGACACCATTCTGCTGAGGTGTACCAGGCATGGTGTATTGGTTCACAATCCCCTGGCCCTTACAAAACTCATAAAATGGACCAGGAGCTTGACCCACATCAGTATGTCTTCCATAATATTCACCGCCTCTATCTGATCTCACAACTTTAATCTGACGATCTAATTGCTTTTCAACTTCAGCTTTATAATCTTTAAAAGTTGTTAGAGATTCAGATTTCTCCTTTATAAGATACAAGTACATGTAACGAGAATAATCATCAATGAAAGTGATAAATGAAGTATGTCCTGTTATACCAGCAATTTGATAAGGACCACTAATGTCAGTGTGAATGAGTTCTAATAAATTAGAGCTCCTAGTGGCACCTTTCTTATTTGCTAATGTCATTTTGCCTTTGAGACATTTGACACATGTTCCAAAATCGGTGAAATCGAGAGGAGGTAAGACTTCATCCTTTACGAGACGATTTAATCGTTCTCTTGAGATGTGGCCTAAACGTTGATGCCACAACATAGATGAAGTCTCTAAGTCTCGAATTTGTTTCTTTTCTATCTTTGTGAGTGATTCATTAATATTATATGACAACAAAGATTTAGAAAAATTATCATCTAGTTCTAATCTATAGAGACCACCATCCAGAATGCCAGTACCATAAACAACGGAATCATAGAGAATAGAAAGTTTGCGATGACCATGAGAAACGACAAAACCGTCCATGTCTAACTTTGGTCCTGATACAAGGTTCCGAGTTACCTTAGGAACATATAAGGTATCATAAAGTTTAATACATAAACCAGTTTTCAAAAATAATTGTAATGTTCCTATGGCCTTCACTTCTAATTCCCGATCATCCCCAACTTTAAGTGTTTTTTGGTTTCTTCCCAGCTTCCGGATTGTAAGGAATCCCTGAAGTGAATTGGTAACATGTACCATAGAACCAGAGTCAAACCACCAAGAATTAGCAGGAACATTTAAATTAAAGGACTCAAGTATCATGAAAAAATCGTTACCTTTCTTAGCCAGCCACTCCTTGAAGTCAGGGCATTCCTTTTGCTTATGTCCTGTTTTCTTACAGAACTTGCAGTAGGGTTTGCCTAAGGAGTTCTTAGAGCTGGAAGGTGCACTTGTATTAGGAGTTGGATTTGGCTTGTGAACCTTAGAAGCATCCTTTCTTGGATAATTGTTCTTCCTCTTCTTTGAGCTGGAGGTGGTGAAGTTAGCAACATCAGTATGGCGATCCATCTTCATACGCTCTTCCTCCTGCACGCACATGGCGATCAGCTCACTCATCGTCCATTTGTCCTTCTGAGTTTTGTAATTGATCTTGAATGCTTCATAGGACGAAGGAAGCGAAGTGATGATGAAGTGAACAAGAAAACCATCACTGATCTCCATCTCTAGGCCCTTCAACTTATTGGCCATGTCATGCATCATCATGATGTGTTCGCGAATGCCGCTCCTCCCATCATACTTAGTCGTCACCAGCTTGAGGATAAGAGTACTAGCGTGTGCCTTTGATGTTCCCTTGAATTGATCCTCCACAGAAGCCAAGTAGGTTTTAGCATCGTCAGAATCAGGAATAGCGCCTCTAATTGAGTGATGAATGGACTGCTTCATGAACATGAGAGACATGCGGTTACTTCTAGTCCACTTATCATGAAGTAACTGCTGAGGAGCAGTACTCTGTGGAGTAAGGTCCGCCGGCTTATCCTCTCTTAGAGCATAATCAAAGTCCAGCACTCCAAGTGTAAGCATGAGGGCATCCTTCCATGCAGCATAGTTATCACCAGTCAAAGGTGGAATCCCTTGATTGGGTGCTGATAGTGGAAATAAGATGAGCAAGTTATGATACTAAGAAAGAAGTCTTAATGTGATCTAAAGGCATGTTATACTAAGGCAGGCATAAGTAATGACCATTATAATTATGAAGCTGTGATAATGTCTATTACTAACATCAAAATAATAGACTTAGGAAAATTCTATTTAAATGAAGACAAATCAGCTTTGGCCAGAAGTGTAATCATTTAAATATGTGTGCAAAGTAATTGTGACAAATCAGCTTTGGCCAGAAATGAGACAATCACTTTAGTTATGCACTTGTCAAGTCATGCTAAACATAAATGAATTAAATCAGCTTTGGCCAGAATTAAGACATTTCACGTTTTGTAATGCATACTTAACATAGCTTTTGATAAGACTTGAACAATAAATAGATGTATTAAATCAGCTTTGGCCAGAATTAATACATCAGAAGCTCATTCAAGTTAAGCTATATTTTGGTTTTGAAAAAATTATCTGATTCTGATAAATTAATTAAGTAAGTGTTAACAAAACCAAGTATTTAATAGCAAACCACCTGTTAGCGCGGATCGAACTCCAAGCATTAAATAGCAAAACCAAGTAAGTAAGTGTTAACAAAACCAAGTATTTAATAGCAAAACCAAGTAAGTGTTAACAAAACCAAGCATTAAAAAAAATTTTTAGGTCACATTAAACAGCGTAAAAAAAATAATGAGGTCTCGAGTCAGGTCTCGAGTTATGATAATTATGGTCTCGAGTCGCAATCTTAGTCTCGAGTCGCAATCTCAGTCTCGAGTTGTGATGATTATGGTTGCGAGTCGCAACCTCAGTCTCGAGTTGTGATGATTATGGTTGCGAGTCGCAACCTCAGTCTCGAGTTGTGATGCTTATGGTTGCGAGTCGCAATCTCAGTCTCGAGTTGTGATGATTATGGTTGCGAGTCGCAACCTTAGTCTCGATCCCACTGTTAATAGCTGTTTTGTGATAATAACAGAAACTCGATTTTTTAAGGGATTGTGGGGATAATGTTTCCTGTTTTATTTCTGATCTAAACTTATCACAATATTTCGAAAATAATAACTGAATATCTTTAACAGTTTTCGAAATTTCTAATAGATAAAATTAAGATCAAAACATTAAAAAACACCCATCAATCCAAAATTAGATTCCAAAATAATGGAATTTTCGAGTTTTTATTTAGAACAGTTGATGAACCCTAAGAAAATAAGAACATAATCTGGAAATCCGAAACCTGATTTTAATGGTTTTGTAATGGATTTCGTGACAATAAGTTTAATCCTTTATAATTTCGAGTCGGTTTATCAATTAGCAGGATCCGAAAACAGGGATTTCGGTCACAAACAACTCGAAAACAGTTTTTGATTTTAATGCTTTAAAACTTTCGTTTTCCAGATTTTCGATCCGAGAATAATGGATACAAAATCAGAACTGATTTATCAACATATGCTCTGATACCACATGTTGATCAGTTCTGATTAAACTTAATGGAAAACATGAAACACATACCTGTAATAGTATTCAAAGCAGTGGAGAATCCAGTCAGAGAACCAGCCATAGTGTTCGACATGCTTGTCAAGTTGATTCGGTTCCTCCTTAGGGTGTAAAGTAATGATGGTGATGATAACCGAAAGTAGGGTTAGGTTCGGTTAGAGGGAGAGAGAACGAATTGATGTTAATGAGGGTTGATTGATTGTGTAAAGTGTGTAACTGTCTAACCCTTTAACTCTCTAATAAGCCCCTTATTTATACACCCAAGAGGAAACCTAATTAGTTAATAAGGGTAATATGGTCCATCAACAATTACCAACTAATTATTAATAGGTTATTAATATATTTTGATCTAATATAATATAAATGATTATATAGGCTACAAGATTAAATACTAAATAAATAATATTTAATCTAACAATTTATCACTCTACCATGAAACAAAAGGAGGACACAAACATATATCAAACATATTGATATGCAATAAAGATTTATTATGTGATAATACTATGCTCAATTATCTTCTCTTGACATTGTTATATCATGCAATTCAATAGACACCCGTGTTAAAAAACAGTGTTGGGTTCATGAATCAACAAATTAAATAATGCACTTTAAGTGACTTAGTAATAAAGCTCGTATTGACCCGAATATGCTACGTTGGTCTAATCATTCATATCGTTTGAAGTATATGTTACAACATTACAAACAAACAAATAGACTATAAGCAATTTTCATAAACTATCATCTTAAAATCAACGTTTATACCATAGTCACTTAATTTAAACTTAACTCAATCTATATTTAATTGTTGAAAGTTTGAATAAAAACAATAAAAAAACTGAATCACACATGATATTATGCATAACTTTTTCATCTTAAATATTTTCAGTAAAGATAAAATATTTTTAGTAAAGAATTTCAAAACAAGTGAATTATATCAAAATATTCTGATGTGACCTGCAAGTTTATTATTAACATTCACCAAAGATAATTATGTTATATTATACTTATGCACTAAGGTCTATTAATTCCATAACTATTTGTTTTCAAATTAAATATACCAAAACCAATACTTTAATCTAATAATATAATATATCTCATAAAATTATGCATTCAGCTTATTCTAAAGGCGTGGTCTATTCGCACACGTTTTTTGTCTTTTTGCACACCCAAAGCGCCGCACTTTGGCCAAAGCGGGGCGCTTTGGGATAAGTCAACAGACAAGGACCTTGTCTGTTGACTTATCCCAAAGCGCCCCGCTTTGGCCAAAGCGCGGCGCTTTGGGTGTACAAAAAGACAAATGGCCAGTGGAGATGAGTTTGTGTTGTTTTTTTTTAAGTAGGTGGGATGTGGGTTAGTTTGGTAGTGTTTTTTGGAGGAAAAATTTGTATTTGAGTTTTATTATTACGTTTTTTTACGTCATTATTTTTATAGAACGTATAAAATATAAGTGCGTCTTTATAAACTGTTAACCTAGTTTATTTTGTTAAATTAAACGAACACGTTAAATAAAATGTACAGAAAGCCATAAGAATTAAACGTAAACAATCCAAAACCAACGTGATGTAAATAGAAGATTAACTGCAATATATATATATATATATATCCGTTTGTACATACAAAACAAAAAGGTGCAACTGAGTACATAATACATAACAAAACACTAAACAAACAAACTAAGGTACTAATCCTCATGCGGTGGGGACGGTGGGAGGGGAAGTGCAGGCAACCCAGCGAACTCTCGTAGAGCAACGAGCGTCTCGACGATCCAGTCATTGCGTGCGCCCTGGCGTCTGAGGCGCCGGTCGAAGTCCCGAGCCACCTCACGCGCTGCCGGAGGCAGGTCAGCGTAAACGTGCTGCGGGTACTGTGGCGGCTCAGGAGCTGGCTGAACTGGTGGTACCGGGATCTCCTCGACATGCTCCTCCTGAGCCGGATCCTCGAATACAGGCTGAGCCTGAGCCTGATCCAGAGGCTGGCCCGGGTACTGATCGAGGCCCAAAGCCTGTAGCTGAGCCTGCCGAGCGGCCTCCTGAACATGAGGAGGGGCTAACACTCCAGGCCTCACCTCAATAACAACCGGGATGACCTCCGGCACCACCTCCGGATGCCAAATCAGCCCGTCACGGCCCTTAAACCTCAGACCAACATCAAAGGTACGGGTGATCTGCATGCTAGATATTGACGCGCGGCCCAACCTGTTTGACGGGATCGGATCGGACAGCTCCGGATCATTCTCGGGCACGAGCCCTAGCGAGCGTGCAATGGCGGTGATGTATGAGCCAGTGTGCAGCTGGCCGCGGAGCTGCCGGTGGTATGCACTGGCACAGTAATCTGCCAGGCAGGCTGCTAGATCGCAGGGCTGGCCACGAAGTAGGCAGTATAGAAAGAAAAGGTCACTGAGGTTGACCTTCTCCTTGCTGATACCCCGCGGCAAGATAGATGACGCGATAATATGGTGCAGGTATCGGTACAAGGGGTCTCTAATGGTGGTGGCCTTTTGCCCGGATTTCCCAAAGGGAACCCTGGAAATGGCCCTCCAGAAACTGATAAGCGTCTGCCTGTCCATCGCCCTAACCGCCTGCATATATAAATCAGTATCAAGCTCGGGCTCTGTGTACAAACCAGTATGGACAGCAAACTCCCGCACACTCATCTGAAACTGCTGACCGGCGAGACGGAATGTAACCTCGTGGACTGGAAAATCTGGGTCCTCCACGTAATCCGCCGGATGCGGCCTGTATGTAAACGTAGAAAGAAACTCGACCGTAAGCTCAGGGTACGAGTCTTCTATCGCTATCTGAAATAGGCGCGACCAAGGAGTATCTAGTCCAACTATATCACGCGTCCGCGCGGCCTCTCCCACGGTCTCCAGCAGGTCCCAGTCTATCCCTACATGCCCCCCAATCTCCACGGTGCGCAACCTAGCGCATCTCCTCCTCGCCTGTGACCCCTGCGGAAACTGCAGGTACGGACATGCCTCCTCTCCCTCCTCTCCCACATCTCCCACCTCTCCCTCAGCGTCCATATGCTCAATCTCGTCATCGGAATCCATCCCTGCACGTTTAAAAGATAATAAACAAATAATATTATTAAACAATCTAAATAAAAGATAATAAACAAGTAATATTATTAAACAATTTAAAAAAAGATAATAAACAAATAATATTATTAAACAAATAATATTGAATAAAAGATAATAAACAAATAATATTAAATAAAAGATAAGAAACAAATAATATTATTAAACAATTTAAATAAAAGATAATAAACAAATAATATTATTAAACAATTTAAATAAACAAATAATATTAAATAAACAAATAATATTATTAAACAATTTAAATAAAAGATAATAAACAAATAATATTATTAAATAATTTAAATAAAAGATAATAAACAAATAATATTATTAAACAAATAATATTAAATATAAAATAATAAACAAATAATATTATTAAACAATTTAAATAATAAACAAACAATATTAAACAAATAATAAATAATTAAAAAAAATTAAACATGAACCAAAGCACCCCGCTTTGGCCTCGGCGTGGCGCTTTGGTTCTTCATTTTAAAGAACAGACCCAGCCGGATCATTAAAACCCGCCCAATCAAAACAAATTTGAACATGTACATTTAACCAAAACGATTAAGGGTGTTCGATCTTACCTTTTAGCGGTTGAAAGCTTGAAAACGAAGATCTCCGGCTCAAGTGTGTGTAATCGCACCTTTGTGTGTGTGTGTGTGTTTGTGGTTGAAATGGGGGAGAAGCTGCCCCGCTTCAGCTAAAACGATGGACCGAAGCGCCCCGCTATGGCAAAAGCGCGGCGCTTCGGTTCTTGTTTAAGGGTAAAGCGCCCCTCTTAGGTCAAAGCGGGGCGTTTTGGACCTTTTTTAAATTTTTTAAAATGGTTTTTAATTCACAAACGCGTCGATAATAGTCTAAATTTTATGCTTTTTCCATTATACATCATTTTTTAATATATATGGACTATACTGCAAGTTCCGGATCAAATCGGTTACGTGTGATGTCTTATTCCATTATATCGCATCATTTTGGTTTGAAAGCACAAGTACTCCTATGAGTAGTGTTATGTGTATCAGCCACCTACCGTACATGTACATGACGTATTTTTTCATTAATTGTAGTATTATGATGTATATTGTCATTTTTGGTCGTACAAGTGCGTATTTAATCTGATTGGGTCGTGTCGGTGACATTCGGTTTTTAACGTGATGTAACGCATATATTGAACAAACACAAACGTGATTATTATTAAACACATTTAAGATACATCTTCAACATATGGGGTTAGATTAAGGTCAGGGGGACGATATATAAGTATTTCGTACGCGTTGATCGGATCCCTGTATAATGTATGCCAGGCTGTTACGCGCTCTGTTCTGTTCGCTGTCCAGAGTATGTTTGGGGGAGGCATTGGATAACAACCTCCAAGCTCTAGATGTATGAAATGCCCATCGTCGACGAACACAACCGCAACCACCAGGTGAGGTTGCTCAGCTTCGTTTGGCCCGCCCAGCAGAGGGAAAATTGTATCGCTCCCACGCATGTCGAAGGTGTAAACAATCACACCGTATCGTTGGGCAATAAGAAACCCCGTCTCAGGCATCGTCGTGTAATTTTCGATACCTGCTCGTCCCACCCCCTTGAAATCGATCCCTCTAACCAGCACATCATAATGTCCTATGTTTTCCGGATCGAAAACCTGCCTCCAAAGCTTTTCATTCATACATAACTCCATTATAAGTTGTTTCCGGATCATCAAATATGAATTTTGTTTCACTCCTAACCCAACAGCCACCGATCGAAACCCACAATGACCATCTGGTTTCACGTCCTTTATTCTAACGATGTATGGATGGATCACTTTGGGAATCTGAGATGCGTAGTTGCGGATCGCTATATCCGTCTTAGGACCGAGCTTGATCATCGGGAAATCAGGGTGTAGGTTGAGCGGTTTGGTATTCTTTTGTCTTCTAGAATCTTCGGGTGATATGTACGAGCTGTGACGGGGAAGATCGTCTGAGGCCTCGACCCAAGTTTCTTCCGACGGAATGTACGAGCTTTTTCTAGCAGCTTCAACCTTTCTTTGTTCCTGCGTTTTCAATGTTGGGCGACCACGAGTTTTCTTCAGAACAGCAGGAGGTTTTTTGTTATTGTTCCCTGGATTGAGGATTTGCTGAAACTTTTCAGAGAAGCTCCTTTTCACTTGAGGGGGTGTTGGATCGATCTGTTGTTTCAATTTTTCAAATTTCGCGTCTACATCGATATCCTCTATGTTATTCCTTGCAGGCTTGAAGTCAAGCTTCTTCCAGAACACGTCTATGTGTGTGATCCGGAGTTGCTGACCTATGGATGAAAACAAATTAGGTGGCAAAATTATAACGAGAAAGGTCAAAAATATTAATTACCGTTATTTTCCAACTTTTTCAAACGACAGGCACATGGCAAACCACAGCTGGTAAAAAGTTGGCAACCACAGCTTGCACCGTAGGCTCTCAACCCGTCTTCCTTACGTTTTAGTTCCATACTCAAAAGCTCAATCGCATATATTGAAACCTTTCTGAGAATATATGCAAGCATGGGCTGATTCTTGTGGTGCGTCATCACTTTTCGGAGGCTTGTTTCAAAGCTACTTCTAATCTCGGCGTATTGTCTATCAACAACATGATCAACATACAGTACAAGTTTATCCAGTGTGTTGCGATGACTTGGAAAGTGACTTTTTAGTGTTGCATGCATGCCCTCAACCCTCTTAGTCGTAGTTTGGTGAAAGTTGATAGTTTTGTTAATCCAGCAAGATACAAACTTTTCACGGTACGGATCCAACCAGGATTTCATCAAATAATCAAAAACCTCTAAAATTAAAAAACGTAAATAGTCAGTTTTTGTTATTATATAAAATTTGAAAATAATTATGTAAGAAATACCCACGTTCACGGCCATCTTCTTTCAGCTGTACTTCAAGGTTTTTCAAGTTATACCTGTATATTTCCTCGGTCGTAGACTCGCACAATGTCCAAAATGTACGTACAAATTCTTTCCACTCCTTGTCAGAGAATTTCCTCTTGTTGTTCTTATTAATATTTTGTTGAATATGGAACCGACAAAGATACTTATGCGCTTTTGGAAAAACTTGTTCACACGCGTTCATTAGCGCAAAATCCCTGTCTGTTAAAATCACGCGCGGTTCCATACATCCTACCAGTATAGACTTGATCCTCTGCAACACCCATAGGTAATTCTCTGACTTCTCAGCGGAAATTACCGCACAAGCAGCCGTAAACGATTTGTTTGTCGACGTCATGCCTACGACCTGAACAAATGGCAAGTTGTACATGTTCGTTTTGTAGGTGACGTCAATCATTAGCACATGCGGGAAGGCACACCACATAGTGAATGATTTTTTGTGAACAAAGAAGACATCTTCAACTTCGTTCGATATCTCATTCGTGCACATGTAATAAGTGTAATCTTTTTCGAGAAGAATGTTTTCAAGTTTTTGCATCGGAGACTTACCGACATTTTTTTCGGCGTTGATCTTCTGAACAGCGTTGTGTATATCTTTCGGAATAAGCTTTCTAGCCGGATTGTTTTTTTGTCAGCCTTCGCCAGATACTTTGGTTGGGAATATCTTGCTCTGCCAGCTCCTTAACCAGTTTTTTATCCTCCGAAGAAAGCCTTCTCGCATACGCGTGACCCTATAAGTTTTCAATAGGAGTGTGGTTATGCTTCGCCTTCGTCACCTCGATCCTCCAAACACTTCCGGATGATTCCGAAAACCCGATCATCTCGAACGGGCAGCCTATTTTCTTGCTACCCGTTTTCCTCTGTGTAGCTATACTCTTATGCTCCCCACCAAAAGTACATTGAAACCAAATCTTGTAATTCTCTCCTCTTTTATTCGACCTCTTAATCACAATAAGGTAACCATTGTCTTTTGCCGTGTCTTGTACCCAACGCACCAACTCTTTACGTGACGAAAAGGTCTGCGTTGTATCAAACGAAAATGTAACCGGGTAACAGCCTTTCTCGTCAACAGACACATCCCCCGGCTCACCATCGTCACCGAGGTCCGAATATACTTGATGTTCAAAGCTCGGTTGACAACCGTAACTGTGGTTTGGATAACACTCCTGCTGTACAAAGGTGTACTCGCCATCGTAACCGAAATTCGAATAACCTTGTTGTGCGTAAGGGTCCTCCACAGGGGTATTCAAATCCAGCTTCACCGTGTTATCACGATAACGAATGCCAGATACAACCTCTGCCTCCCTCAAGTTGGACGAGACCGGTTTCTCATACGAGTCAGAAATAGAGGTCCCCTCGTAAGAATCAGGAACAACTGACTCGTTAGAATATTGACCGAAAAGATAGTTGCTTAACCACGACATCGTTTTTTCAAGACACGTAACTAATACAGCAAAGAAATCAACAAACAACAAAACACTCGAATACCCTCGAATGCTAAATGTTCTGTCTATGCAGGTTTAAATAATGAAAATTTGGGGTCGAAGCGCCGCGCTTTGGCCATAGCGCGGCGCTTAGGGTTCACGGGACACTGCAACATCGTATCACCTTTATGTCTCTGCAACCTATCTTTCAAACGTCAGTCAAATCAACTTTTGTCAAGCAAAGCGCCCCGCTATGGCCATAGCGCGGCGCTTTGGGGTGTGAAAATAATTTTCACCGTGTGAGAATAGCATGACCCATTCTAAATGATTATGAATGGTTTATATATTTGTGTTGTATTCCATAGCCATTTAATTATTTAATTAAATAAAACAAAGTAATAATAAAAAACTAGTTATTGTGATATATGTCAACAACTTCCCAAACTTTAAATACACATACATGTTGTATTTATTGGGACTGTGTATAAAAGCTTCTATCTGAGTCAATTAATTTGTTTAATTAATAAAAGAGACATACACCGGAGAGACAAGAAAATTGTTTCAATAAAGCTTTCATATCATCAGTGTTTAGTAGGGGTGAGCAGAAAACCGAAATAACCGAACCGTAACCGAAAAAACCGACAAAACCGAACCGAAAAAACCAAAGTAAAAACCGACGGTTCGGTTTTCGAATTTTTAATACCCGAAAATTTCGGTTCGGTTTTTGGATATCCATTTCCAATAACCGAAAAAAACCGAACCGAACCGATAGGTTACAAGGCCCGATACATATGTTTTATGTTTAAGTTGTTAACTTGTTAGCCTTAATCCTTTAACAGTTTAACCCACACTAGTTGTTAATATGTTATAGTCTTTAACCCATCCTAGTAGGCCCAGCCCAATACATAACATTAATAAAAACACACAAGGCCTAATAATCAAATGAAGTTCAAAAGTTTGTAACTATTAATGGAAATCCTTGTTAGTTGTTACTTGCATGTTAGTTTTTAGTTGATGATATAATATACATAATCTAGTGATGTCTTGTGTAGTTGGTAAAAACTAGTTAAATTCTAAATCAAGTATTTATTAATTAGTACACAATCATATGATAGCACACTGCACATCTAGTAATGAAAGAAAAAAAAAACGGTTATTTAACCGAAATAACCGAAACCGAAACCGAAAAATAACCGAAAAAAACCGAACCGAAATAACCGAAACCGATCGGTTATAGAAATGTAAAAACCGATTATAGCGGTTACGGTTTCGGTTTCGGCTCAAAACCGAACCGAACCGACCTTTGCTCACCCCTAGTGTTTAGTATAAAAAAATATCATATAATCAATAAGAGAAAGTGAAGTTTTACGGCCTTCAAAAACCATTGCTTTTCTCGTTTATGATTATTTTGATTAGTCTTCCATTTTTTTTCAGAAACACTATTTGAAAAACCTAAATAAAATCTAGTTATTGTGATATATGTCAACAACTTCCCAAACTTTAAATACACATACATGTTGTATTTATTGGGACTGTGTATAAAAGCTTCTATCTGAGTCAATTAATTTATTTAATTAATAAAAGAGACATACACCGGAGAGGCAAGAAAATTGTTTCAACAAAGCTTTCATATCATCAGTGTTTAGTAGGGGTGAGCAGAAAACCGAAATAACCGAACCGTAACCGAAAAAACCGACAAAACCGAACCGAAAAAACCGAAGTAAAAACCGACGGTTCGGTTTTCGAATTTTTAATAACCGAAAATTTCGGTTCGGTTTTTGGATATCCATTTCCAATAACCGAAAAAAACCGAACCGAACCGATAGGTTACAAGGCCCGATACATATGTTTTATGTTTAAGTTGTTAACTTGTTAGCCTTAATCCTTTAACAGTTTAACCCACACTAGTTGTTAATATGTTATAGTCTTTAACCCATCCTAGTAGGCCCAGCCCAATACATAACATTAATAAAAACACACAAGGCCTAATAATCAAATGAAGTTCAAAAGTTTGTAACTATTAATGGAAATCCTTGTTAGTTGTTACTTGCATGTTAGTTTTTAGTTGATGATATAATATACATAATCTAGTGATGTCTTGTGTAGTTGGTAAAAACTAGTTAAATTCTAAATCAAGTATTTATTAATTAGTACACAATCATATGATAGCACACTGCACATCTAGTAATGAAAGAAAAAAAAAACGGTTATTTAACCGAAATAACCGAAACCGAAAAATAACCGAAAAAAACCGAACCGAAATAACCGAAACCGATCGGTTATAGAAATGTAAAAACCGATTATAGCGGTTACGGTTTCGGTTTCGGCTCAAAACCGAACCGACCTTTGCTCACCCCTAGTGTTTAGTATAAAAAAATATCATATAATCAATAAGAGAAAGTGAAGTTTTACGGCCTTCAAAAACCATTGCTTTTCTCGTTTATGATTATTTTGATTAGTCTTCCATTTTTTTTCAGAAACACTATTTGAAAAACCTAAATAAAATCTAGTTATTGTGATATATGTCAACAACTTCCCAAACTTTAAATACACATACATGTTGTATTTATTGGGACTGTGTATAAAAGCTTCTATCTGAGTCAATTAATTTATTTAATTAATAAAAGAGACATACACCGGAGAGGCAAGAAAATTGTTTCAACAAAGCTTTCATATCATCAGTGTTTAGTAGGGGTGAGCAGAAAACCGAAATAACCGAACCGTAACCGAAAAAACCGACAAAACCGAACCGAAAAAACCGAAGTAAAAACCGACGGTTCGGTTTTCGAATTTTTAATAACCGAAAATTCCGGTTCGGTTTTTGGATATCCATTTCCAATAACCGAAAAAAACCGAACCGAACCGATAGGTTACAAGGCCCGATACATATGTTTTATGTTTAAGTTGTTAACTTGTTAGCCTTAATCCTTTAACAGTTTAACCCACACTAGTTGTTTGTAACGCCCCAAAACCCGAATGTTTATATTCGTTTTATGTTCCCCATGAATATTCAATGAAATAAATAACTAGTCTATTTGACCTAGTTAAGTGTATGGTGAAAACCATTAAAAGATGAAAGTGGTGCCAATTGTGTTTTAGAGGTAAACACGAGGGACTAAAGTGGTATGGAATGAAAGTTATGTTAATAAATAAAAGATCACACACACACACACACACACTTTCGTGTGTGTTCTGGATAGATCGATCAGGGGCTCTCAAGAACCCCAAACCCTAGTTCATGCAAAAGCTTCAAATTGAAGAATGAATCAAGGCCCAAATTCACAACCGAGCATGAATTAGTGATCACCTTCACAAGGGGATCGTAAGGTATGTCTTGAATCAAAGATTGGTGATCATGTGTGAAGTGGGTTATGTTCTAATCCATAAGTTAATGTGAAATTGATCATGTATAAGTGTTAGAATCATCATATAGAACATATGTTATGTATGGTTTGTGTTAATTTGATGTGTAAAGGTGAAACCCAATTGTTAGGGTAAAGATGATAGCATGGATATATCATCAAGGTCCAATTCTTGTCCAAAATTGATGTATCATGTTATGTATGATGGATTCT
The DNA here is from genome assembly GCA_030545235.1 of Helianthus tuberosus. Taxonomy (NCBI): domain Eukaryota; kingdom Viridiplantae; phylum Streptophyta; class Magnoliopsida; order Asterales; family Asteraceae; genus Helianthus; species Helianthus tuberosus. The sequence goes on along the minus strand of CM060449.1, from coordinate 52,773,206 downwards.
TGTTAGAAGGATTGGAAGAAATGTGATGATAATATGTTTGATGATTATGCATGTATGATTCGTGTTGATTGGAAGGAAGAAATTGATAAATTATGTATGAAATTAGAAGATTGTGCATGAATTAGTTGTACGTTATGCTTAGAAGGTAGTACGCACACCAAATGTTTGATGAAATGCCTAGGTGAGCTTAATAGATGAAATTGTATGTAAGTAAAAGATGATATGTATATAGTGATGTCCGTATAGTCGATTACAATGTTACGGGTATATAATGAAAAGTCAAAAGTTAAAGTAAATGGACCGTTGACTTCTAAAAGTCAACTGTCATGTGGTCATAATTGTAAGACTAAAGTAAGTTATATGATGCGTGTAAGACGTATGTGTGTCTAATGCGATGACATTACGGACTCCACGAGTTGGAAATGATATGAATTTGGTTACATGTATTATGCTTGTTAGTTGTGACTAAAGAAAGTCAAATGTGAAATATGCGATTACTATGATCGTTAACATGTACAATTGTGTATGCTAATGTGAATATGATTTGGTGACATGAAAGTATAGGAATCATGTCGAGAAGGACTCAAGCATGAAAGGCTAACGGGTCAAAAGGAGGCAAGATAACGGACACGAACTCGGACGCACGAGGTAAGTGATTTCTGTAATCACTTCGTAGTACAAGTAAGTAATGAAGTGTTGTAATGAATTAAACCTGATGTTCGAGGTCAAATATGTGTTTAAGGTCTTTCGTCGTAAATGATGGGTTAATGTTGACCAAAATGCCCTTGATAGGTATTTTGGGGTAAACGATCTTAAAAGTAGCTTAGAAACAAGTTTTCGATTAGTGTAACGTTTTGGACAAGTATGGTAGTAGGGATGATGGTTTGGTTAGTCATAGACCAAATTAATGCGTGAATACCCTTAACGGGTCGCAATGAGCATATGAATGATAATGTATTAAAAGGATGCAAGATATCCAAGAGTTCAGTAATTTATGATAGACGTCATGGATATCATTATGTGTATAAGAGGATATGGTAAAACGAACAAGTTACGTTGACGAATGCATGAACGGGTCAAGGTTGGGAAAAAGGGTAATAAGCCGAAGAGATAAAATTCTGAGATTTTGTTAATCCGGATGTCGGTTCTTAACTCCAAAAGATGGAGAATTAAATTACGGACGCGTAGGAAAAAGAATCGGGTAAAACGGACCAATAACGAAGAAGTTATGACCGTTTCCGTGAAACGCGGACGTGCTGAAATCTGCAGCACTGCAGCAACAAACATTCTGTTTGTTTGATGGCGTCGCGCTACGCGACGGCCCGTCGCGCTATGCGACGGGGTGGCTGTTTGTCGAAAGTTGCTTGTTAGCTCCGTTTTGTATCGGGAACTCGTTTAAACGCGTTTTAAGTCGCGTATAACTAGTTTAACTCATGTTTTATGACCATTAGGGTAAGCGTATGTGTGAATGTATAAAGGTGGGATGACATGATCGTGCGTGACGATATAGGTATGTTGGTTCCCCTTGGGATCCCATAGCCCAGGTAAGAATCCCACCTTAGGTTCCATTTAGGAACCTTAAAGCGGGATCCCATAGCCCAGGTAAGAATCCCACCTTAGGTTCCATTCAGGAACCTTAAAGCGGGATCCCATAGTCCAGGTAAGAATCCCACCTTAGGTTCTATTTAGGAACCTTAAAGCGGGATCCCAAAGCCCAGGTAAGAATCCCACCTCAGGTTCCTGAACCTTAAAGCGGGATCCCAAAGCCCAGGTAAGAATCCCACCTCAGGTTCCTGAACCTTAAAGTGGGATCCCGTACCCCAGGTAAGAATTATTAATTTAATTCTCATTGGTATGTATGCAATGATGTGGGAAAGGTTTGTATGCATGTAGATGTGTATGTATGTATGTGTAAAGATATGTACGAGGGCATGTATGTATGCAATGATGTGGGAAAGGTTTGTATGCATGTAGATGTGTATGTATGTATGTGTAAAGATATGTACGAGGGTATGTATGTATGCAATGATGTGGGAAAGGTTTGTATGTATGTAGATGTGTATGTATATATGTATAAAGGCATGTATGAGTGCATGCACGTATGTAAAGTTGTAGGGAAAATATGTACGTATGTAGATATGTATGTGAGTATGTATGTAAGCATGATTTAGAGACGATGAGGGTTAACGTTATTAATGGTGTGCCTCGAGAATGAAAAGTAATGCAGGTACATTATTGAAGCCTCACCAGGAAATGGATATGCAGATGAAATGCTTAAAGCTTAAAAGATGACGAAGTGTGAAGTGTACGCGAATGAACTTTGTTTCTTTAATGTGTGCTAATGTTATGTATGTATGTGGTGAATGCAGGTTGTACGGATAATGAGCGATTATCAGAAGGATTAGGGATTGAAGACCGAGTCACTAGAGAGATTGTACGGGGACGTTGAATGTAAAATGTAGTAAACGTAAGCTATGTTTTTAATTAGTAAATAAGAGGATGACGGATTTATGAATAAGAATTATGTTAAAGTTAAATTTTAAATAAGTTGAGGTATTTATAATGAAAGAAATTTTATGGTTCGTGTTTCCGCTGCGACTTTTGTCAAATACGAATTCGGCTGTTACATTGTTAATATGTTATAGTCTTTAACCCATCCTAGTAGGCCCAGCCCAATACATAACATTAATAAAAACACACAAGGCCTAATAATCAAATGAAGTTCAAAAGTTTGTAACTATTAATGGAAATCCTTGTTAGTTGTTACTTGCATGTTAGTTTTTAGTTGATGATATAATATACATAATCTAGTGATGTCTTGTGTAGTTGGTAAAAACTAATTAAATTCTAAATCAAGTATTTATTAATTAGTACACAATCATATGATAGCACACTGCACATCTAGTAATGAAAGAAAAAAAAACGGTTATTTAACCGAAATAACCGAAACCGAACCGAAACCGAAAAATAACCGAAAAAAACCGAACCGAAATAACCGAAACCGATCGGTTATAGAAATGTAAAAAACGATTATAGCGGTTACGGTTTCGGTTTCGGCTCAAAACCGAACCGAACCGACCTTTGCTCACCCCTAGTGTTTAGTATAAAAAAATATCATATAATCAATAAGAGAAAGTGAAGTTTTACGGCCTTCAAAAACCATTGCTTTTCTCGTTTATGATTATTTTGATTAGTCTTCCATTTTTTTCAGAAACACTATTTGAAAAACCTAAATAAAATCTCATTGATTTCAACTTTCAAGTTCGATCTAAAAAGTGTAACTTCATAATATTTGAAAATTCCTTTTCAGTCATAATACATTATTTCAAAACGATAAACGGTGATATCTACGACAGTTTCAGAATGATATCAATAAAAGAATTTAACTAGTCATCCAAGAAATGAATAGCAATAAGTAATACAAGAATAATAAACAATTCAAAGAACCAAAATAAAACTTACTTTAATAGTTTGATTGAACACCCATGTGATTGTGCAATCCAACTTCAAAAGCAAGTCGTGTTGATAACGTGTTGTGAAACAACGTCCTACTAGCGACTAGTATATGAACATAAGCGCAAGTATCAAAGGAACATAGAGAGAAAGATAGAATAGAGAATTATTATTCATTGAGATGTATACACCATATACAAATGTCATTATATATAGACACATACATTAATACAAAAGAAATCAAAGAGGTATGAGTTATATATGTGGAGAGTCACCATTATGATACATTCATAACAAAAAGTTGTTATTTAAATAAGCTTGATTTATTTATTTGGTCTAGTCAATGTAAAATTTAATTAATTAAAATTGGTTTAAATATGGCCGAAAAGGAATTTTATACATATTAATAAAAAGTCTTGATGAACAGTGTTTTGGGTTTCTTAAGTGTTTATATATTTATTTTTATTCAAATTTTAAGCATTTATTTATATTTTAATAATACATTACTCCTTTCTGTGACGATAAATTAATTGGGTGCCAGTATCTTCACGATCTATACAGACCGATATCATTCGAATAACATCGATGGTGGTACTGGTGTTTGTTTTTTATTGATTTATGTCAATGTAAAATACGTGTTAATTTCTCTATCGAACTCGGTGTTGGTACTGACGTTCATTTTTATCGTTTTATGTGGATGTAAAAAAAGTGTTGATTTCTATATTGAGTATGAGTGCTCGTACATATGGTTTCAAAGTTACGATAAATAGTGATAGGGTTTTAGATAATTGTTTTAATTTTTTAGTAATAAATTATGATGATAACTTTTTAGGTAACTTTTGTTTAATTTTATTTAATCTAATAATAAATTATTTATCATTTTTACATATGGTTTCAAAGTTACCATGAATAGTGATAACTTTTTAGATATCTGTTTTATTTTTTTAGTAATAAATTATGATGAAAACATTTTAGGTATCTTTTTTAATTATATTTAATTTAATAATAAATTATTCAATATTTAATTTAAACGTTGAGCCGGTCGGATCGGGAATCGAAGGTTGAGCCGGTCCAGGTCATGGTTTCGGGCCGGAAATGCATCGAACCGGAGTTGAACCAGCGACTTGGAGGTTGGACCGGGAAACCGGCCGGTCGGACCGGTTTTGGGAAGGGTTGGACCTGTTTTTTATATATTTTTTCAAATTTAATCCTATTAATTTTAGAGAAAATTGCACAAAACGTCCTTTAAGTTTCACCAATCTTGCTGGTTTCAGCCTTAATCTTTAAAAGTTGCCAAAACCATCCTTTAAGATTAATTTTGTTGCCGGTTTCATCCTTTATCACTAACCCAGTTAATAATCCTTGTTAAATTGCCTCCCATGCATAGCATGCGAGGGTAAAACAGTCTTTTCATGGCTTGTGATATTATTAAAACCCTAGTCTCAGTCTCTCTCTCTCTCTCTCTCCAGTTTCTTCATCTTCAACATCCAAAACCACTATAGCTTCAACCATCACAACCACCGCCACCACCACCGTTGACCATCAAAATCCACCACCCAAATCCTCCAATTCTTCACCCTCACCACTCAATTTCAGTCCCACCTTCTCAGGTCACCATTACACCACATCTAACTCCTCCAATTCAACACGCACCCCTGTTGCATAAATGAAGATGATAATCCTGTTTATCACAGAATAAATGAAGTTACTGCTTACTGATGTATATTCTGGGTCAAAATAGCCAAATGTGCCGAGCACCCTTGCTGTTACATGAGTTTCCTGACCCTCTGACATTAATTTAGACAAACCAAAATATACCTGTGAAAAACCATTTAATTACCCTCTGATCTAACACCACATTCAACAGATCTAACACCTAAGAATGAAAGAGCAAATCAGAACTTGGAATTAAGCCTAAACATCCCCCGATTTATAACCACAAAGCATATCGGAATTTGAAAGGTACTACTGAACCTGCTTCCGCCGATGGTGTGATGAATCGACATCAGAAAAATGATGCCAAGGATTGCTTGTCGCCCGTACCCCCTTCAACCAAATCCTAATTCTTCACGATCTTCCGATTCGTCAATCATTTAGCTCACAACTAGCTCATAGGTCACCAATCGATCGAACTTAAACCATCGAAGCAATCAAAACCCTAAAAAATCTCACACTTTTGGAAACTCCAGGTACGTGATCCAACACGGTTGTTGAAATCTGAGCTGCAAGCGTAGTTGTTTAGTTTTCTGATCTGAATCTGTTACTGTGAATTTGTTATTGATTGAACCAAGAACCAGGGTGAGAGAGTTAAAAGATAGAGAGAGAGAGAGAGAGAGTGTGTGTGTGTAAAGAGAGAGAGAGAGACTGATTTGTATTTTTATAAAGTTTTAATATTTCAAAAAAATTGTTTTATTTATTAAATAGATTTTAAAGACGGGTTGAGGCAATTTAACAAGGATTATTAACTAGGTTAGTGATAAAAAATGAAATCGACAACAAAATTAATCTTAAAGGATGGTTTTGGCAACTTTTAAAGATTAAGACCGAAACCAACAAGATTGATGAAACTTAAAGGACGTTTTGTGCAATTGTCTCTAGTTTTTATAACATTTACGATACCTTCCGGTTCTTACGTTCGGTCCGACCGGCCAACCGGTTTTTGATATATTTTTTTCAAATTTAACCCTATTAATTTTTATAAAATTTACGATACCTTCCGGTTCTTACGTCTGGTGCGACCGGTCGGACCATTGAACCGGTAAGAAGACCCATTCGACGCCCGGTCCGGTTTTAAAAACATCGGTTGGATCATATGCAATGCACATGAATCACAATGATGAATAATTTTTTTATTAAATTAAATAAAATTAAAAAATACTTAAAAGGTTATCATCATAATTTATTACTAAAAAATTAAAACAAATATCTAAAAGGTTATCACTATTACCCAACTTAACGTTTAAATAAATAAATGATGAATAATTTATTATATTAAATAAAATTAAAAAAAAATACCTAAAAAGTTATCATCAAAATTTATTACTAAAAAAATTAAAACAAATATCTAAAAAGTTATCACTATTCTTGGTAACTTTGAAAGCATATGTATAATAATAATAATAATAATAATAATAATAATAATAATAATAATATTAATAATAATAATAATAATAATAATAATAATAATAATAATAATAATAATAATAATAATAATAATAATAATAATAATTGACATGGTAATGTCATATGTGGATATGTGGTTAATATCTTCTCCTCTCTTCCTTACATTTTTGTTTTATAATGCATTAATGCTATTATTCTTTTTTTTTTTCTACAATAAAATATTAACCTTTAAAGATCTCGAAGTATCCGAGGATTCACATGTTATTCAAGACTTGCATGCCTTGAAACTTGATGGATATTGCAAAAGTTTTTGCCTTAATTTCATGATTTCCTTTTCATGACTATGATTATCGTCAAAAGTTTCAGGTGCCAATGTGTAAAGTGTGACATGACCCATGGTTATACTCAGTATTAAACTCCCTTTTATGATAAAAAGGGGAAAAAGGAATTTCAAATATGACATTTATTTCATGCTTCACAAACTAAATTCTTGATCAATCATCATATTAAATATTAATCTACCATCAGAAATATATTAAACGCAACAGAGCTTCAACTAACACAATATATAAAAACACTAACTTTATTTATATAATATATAAAAAGTAACATAACTAATACCCAACTAGATTAAATAGAGACCAAATCATAAACTTATAAAAATCAACAAATGTATCCAAAGGTAGGATTTATTCAAAGCAGTTGGGCAGACCGATGATCTTCAGTAATCAACTAGTCTTGAACATATCCAAGCACTTCTCAAGCCCATTAAACTTCTCATAGTACTCCCCATAAGTAAACTGTCGATACACAACAGGCTCATCATCAGATACAACCTCGGAAGCAGGCCCGAAAACCGCCTTAGGCGACGGGCAGTAGAAAGTCGGTATAGATATTCGTTCTTTATCACAATTCACAACAGCTCGATGCAAAATACTTTTGTACTTATCATTACTCATCACCTGAACTTGATCACCAACATTGATGATGAAAGTGTTTGGAACCGGATCAGCCTTAACCCATTTACCATCTTTCAATACTTGAAGACCAGGAACCTCATCTTGAAGAAGGATGGAGATGAAATTAGGATTAGTGTTTCCGGGTAACCCGTATGTTAAATCGGGTTGTGGGCATGGTGGGTAGTAGTTCAAGACCATATGCTAACCATGCTTCCCTAATTGTGTGTTCATGTAGTCTTTATGAAGTCCTAAGCGTTCTGAAATGGCTACAATAAGTTGGAGTGCTAAGTTTCTTGTACTCTGGCAATACTCCGCTACATGGGCCCGAAACGAGGCCGGATTGGTTGGTCATTCGTCGATGAAGTTATCCATCGGGTAACAATGGAGTCGTAAGTAATCTCCCCAGTTTGCGACCTTTTCGGTTCGTATGTTGAAGCTGGTGGAGAGTCTAGTTCATATAACTTTTTTAAATGGTTTCGTCAAATCAGGTCACCCACTCACTTATATGCTGTTTGTTTTTCCAGAGGTAAAATGTATGCAGTCTGCGAACCACATCTTCAGACATCTGTAGAAAAAGAGGTGGACCAAATATCTGCAATCTGCAAGAAGAATACTCTTTGTTTTTAACTTCTGGAGGCTGCTGAAATTAACTTTCGGCGGTTAAGGGTTGGCGGCGGTTGTGGAGGAGGTCAATGGGTGGAGGAATGGCGGTGGGAGGAGGGATGGCGGCGGCTGTGGAGAAGGTTGACGGGGGAGATTTATGTAACGCTCTGCATATTTGTACTTTCCCAATTTAGCAAGTATTGTCGTACATTCTATCTTCAGACACTTGTACTCATGTTGTATTCTATCTCGCTTCATTTTGTACTCCGAGACAATTGATCATAATGAAAACGCAAGTATTTTTATTCATATTCACGATATTTATGTTTGACTTGTTTGCACATTTATACTCACAATTGACATTTTAAACTCTATATTATACATGTTTCATAATTGTACAATACACATTTATGCTCATTACACATAAAATTTATTGAAACGCATAACTTAATCTAACTCGAACCTCGAAAGAAAGGGAAAGGACCACCTCGTACAAATGCGAACTTCGTACAAATGGGCCCTCTCGTCCCAATCCGCACACTCGTCCGAACTTGTCGGAAACCCTAATTTCACCCTAAGCATATAAATAGGCACACTACTCATTTCACTCAAACTTCTCCAAACGCCTTGAACCTTCTTACTCGCGATCAGAAGCATTTTGTAAGGATTCTTTCATCTTTTCATTGCTTTAACATAAATCATTACATCCCTGTTTGATTTCTTAAAACACTTTTTGCAAAACCTTCTTGATTCAACACATCTCAGAGATGGTTTCCACTAGTTTGATTGGGCAAACTGCTGTTGGAGCATCACACATACGAGATTCGAATCAAGACTTATAAACCTTAAACGTTTTTAAAACTTGTTCATAACTTTCATTTTGATTATTGTACGGTCTTGATGGAATCTGGAACCCATCAGACCCTCATCTCATTTCATAGTTAAGGGTTTGCGCGCATTAGGGTTAATTTCCACCAAGAAATGATCTGTTTTGGATGGATCTACCATATCTTTTTCGACAAACCAGTCACAATCGTCCTAGTGAGCAAGTGAGCATGCCCATTCGTACGAAAGGGACATTTGACATATGTTATGTTTTCGATTTGGTTTCTGTTTTGCATCAGTTCATCAGTGATGAACCCCAAACAGTTTACTAGTCACAAAGTGAGTTAGCCCCGTCCAGCCTCCGACACTTAGCTCACGCTTTCCATGTCGTGTTGGCACACCTGGGTTGTCCTCACTTGGCTGTTTGACCATTTTACTTCCTGTTTTCGATTTGTTTAACAACTACTTTACTTTTTACGTTTAAATCAGTTTATGACTAAGCTTTGCGCGTTTTAAACAGTCCAAATCGTTCGAAAGGGAACACCCATTCGTACGAAAGGGCCTGTTACTTGTTTAGGGGGAAATAGTGCTACACACCCGTTACATTAAAAAGTATTATTTTTTTTTTGAAAAAAAAACTTATTTAAAAGAAAATGACTTGGCTCTTTTTGGATTTTTTTTTCTTTCGTTGCTCGAAAATATGTATATTACATTCCTAAGTTTTTTATAAAAAAAAAACAAGGTTTACTACATAAAGGTTTTCAAAGTTTAGTCAACTCAAACAGGTTCATCAATATGTTCACCCCTATATATATAACACTATGTTTACATATATTTAATATTTTGGTACCAAAAATCTCTATAAATGTTAGTTTTTATCTTTTTTTTTGAATGGCCAACGGAACTTTCATTCATAAAAAACCAATACACAAACGATTCAGCCAGCAGCTGACCAAATTACAAAAACAAAAAAGAACAAAAAGATCAAAAGGAATAAAAGAAAAGAAAACAAGTCTTTCTCTACAAGATAAAATTGAAATCCCACCATTCTTCTTTTGTGATCGCGCTATATTTTGATCGTAGTTTCACACCTTGGAATGACGTATCCTTTATATCCTCGATGATCATCTGGGTCGTTCTCAGTTTGCCTGTGAAAACTTTTTCGTTTATGTTTTCCATAAAATCCACATCGATTGTATTGCTATTGCGTGTAACATCTTTCTCCTATGACGACTCCTTTGACTTTCGAGTATCGATTGTAACAGTTCCGCAATGCTGCCATTTATATTAACCGACTGTGTTTTTGTCCAGTTTTTGTAACACTCTTCTTAAAATAACCGAATTTAATAATACATAACATGCATTTAGTACAAAAATTTCGAGTTTGCAAAATCTTTCATGATTATAAGACCATACATGATCATAATATTCAAGTTATAATCCTATTAATTAAACCTTCAAAACATGACTTCAGGTGTTTACATATTACTAAAACAAAATAGATCAAGTGCGGAAGCTTTGTTTAGTGCGTTCGGTTCTTGATAACTGCTTGATCGCTATCCGGATTAGGTCCACCATCACCTACGGTTAAAACCATGAAAATAATTAGTTTTGACACTTTAAAAATCAAGTATAAACAAGTTCCGTGCTCAAACATGTCAAAACAACAAAATTTCACGGACCGGGGGTGGTGGCGTCGCGCGACGGGGATAGGGGTTGGCTGTCGCCGCACGCCACCACCGTCGCGTCACGCGACGGTAAACTAGTTTGGCCGTGGCGTAGCGCCACGGTGTGTTTTCGACAGGAGGTTGTTGGCTGGAGCTGTATATCAGCCCAGCACCATTTTTATCAAAATCCAAAACTTTAAATCAACATAACTTTTGACTAGGGCGTCCGTTTTAGCCGATTATTTTTCCTACGCGACCGTAATTAAATTACGGTCCCGTTTATCAACACAATTTACACAATTTTTTTCTTTAAAAACAATTGGCCTTTGTTTTGGCTCTTTACTTATTCGACCCGCTTGTCTACAAGTTCAGCAACTTTTTTTATTGTCATTTCGTGTCTACGACCGATTTACCCAATTCCGGGTTTACCCATTATAGCGCTTCGCTCCCCTTCAAGAGGGACACTTACGCAGTAATCATCATGCTTGTTTTCCTAGGATTTAATCATGCTTTTCTAGAACATTTGACAAGTAAAATTCAAAACTTTAATCCCTCTACAAGGGTTCATGTTTTTGCAACAATTTAGCGTGTCCGCTTCATGGCTTACGCTTTGTTTATAACCAATCAACAAGTGATGGTTATTGACTTTGACGTTTTAAATTCAACTTGTTTTTAACCCGTATGGATGCCGAATGGAAACCACCATTTCTAACATTCCAAACTCCGTTTCTTACGCATGTGTTTGACCCGTTTTATTTGTCTATGGCACTTCGTCACTTCCATAACTTAACGGGTTTTCCCTTTTTTTGACAAGTTTCAATGTAACAAACTAACTAATAATTAAACATAATGTAACGAAACCATAGGTCGCATACCTTTAGAGCACACCCTTCAAACGCATATCCCCTCCGGCTTGTCCGCTCGACGACCCGGACTCTTTGCCTAAAGAGTTAAATTTTCAATTAATTTAGAACTCTTTTCATAATCATTAACGCATCATACATTATAATATTCAAATCTGCGTTTTCATCAAATCTTTAACTTTTAATCCTCACTTAGGCGTTTTAACAAACACCTAGTGGGCCCGATTTTCACATAATCAAAACCAAGTTCATGACTTGTTATCTTTATCTAAATCAACTTCAATTAGGCAAATATACACATATTTTAACATCAATATTTCAGAAATTACCTCATAAATTCAAATTACACTAGAACAAGAATCTTAATCCTAGTGTTTATCAAGTTCTACTAACTTGTTAATCACCTACTATGATGATTATGAACCTTACAAGTATCATGCAAGATTTTGACAACGAATCATCTAGGGTTTTATCCCTAAACCTCATATCACTTCCAATTTCATGTATACAACACATAATCAAGCTCAACATTCGATTTCTATCACATGCTAGGAATTTGAGTTGAATCAAAACAACCTAATTTGGCATACCTTATGATCCCTTTGACGAGGTGATCATGAATCTATGTTCAGATTTCGATTTTGACTTGATTTGAGCCTTCAATTTGTGAGTTTAGTGAGTGTTAGGGTCTTGAGGGGTGTTAGTCGCCATGCTCTGTTCTTGATCGATCCAGACACATCTAAGGATGTGTTTGGATTTTATTTTATTAGGTTTTTAATAATATAAGTTTTCCATTTAACACTTTTGGTCCCCCAATTAAAACCAAGAAATCTCTAAGTGTTTTAACTCAAGTTTCTTTGTTATAACAAGGTTTATAACTAACTGGGTTATTTATCCTAGTTAGCTTATTCTTGTTTATTTTAAACTTTATAATTCTAATATAAAGTTTTAATTTTTTGGGGTGTTACAGTTTTTCACTGCCTCTCATACTCTTGCCGCCAAATTGCAACTCAGCAGAATATGTTCTGCAGATTCTTCTCCAGCACCACATATTTTGCAGGTAACGTCCTGCAGGTTTATGCCTCTGTCTCTCAATGCCATGGCTGATGGAATCTTGTTATCTATTGCTCGCCATACAAAAGCTGCACTTTTACCGGTTGCCCAACTGTTCCAGCAAAACGTACTCGGAGATGAGTTCAAATCCAGGTTTCGGCCTAATGTTAGTTTCACATTTTTGACACTAAATTCTTGATGTTCATGGTTCCTCCAAACCCAAACGTCCCCAACTTGAGACATTTTTTGTTGTTGTAATTGTACCTTTAGTGAATCCATTTCTTGTTTCTCCACATCAGTGTTCGGAACCCTGATCCATGCCCAATCCCAAAACGTACCCCCATTCATATTATTGTAAAGTTCCTTAATCTTTGCTTTCTTCTTTGCTGCTAGTACATAGAGATTCGGATATTGCACCATCAACGGATCATAGCCAATCCACGTATCTACCCAAAATAAAGTTTTATCTCCCAAACCCACTTTACTTTTGAAGCAATTCTTTATGTTGATGTTATTTTTCATGAAATCTTTAGCAATCTCCCCAATGTTCCTCCATACACCCGTTAAGGATTTTTTAAACGGTATGGATTCCACTTTCCTTTGGCTTTCATGTAACGATCCTATTACCCTTGCCCAAAGACTGTCTGCTTCCATTTTTATCATCCACCACCACTTAGCTAGGAGAGCCAAGTTCGTATCCTTTAAGTTTCCAATACCAAGTCCCCCAAAATCTTTCGAAGCCACCACTTTTTCCCATTTTACCCACCTAATCTTTTTAATCATATTACAACCTTCCCATAGGAATTTTCTACGTATCCCTTCTAGTACCCTTAGGACCCCATTCGGACATTTATAGAGAGACAGGTAGTAGTTAGATAAACTACCCAAAACTTACTTCACAATAATAACTCTTCCAGGGAAAGATAGATTCTTAGTCTTCCAATTTGTAAGTCTTTTGTTAAACAAATCAATTATTTCCTTCCAGTTAACGATTCTGTTCATATTTGCTTCAACTTTTAACCCGAGATACACAAATGGGAATTTACCTTCCTTACAGTTGAAAAATGTTGCCATATTCTTCACATCCTCCTGACTGGTTCCTACCCCGTATAAATGACTCTTTCTCGAATTTACCTTTAAGACTGAGATTAGATAGAAAATGCGGAGAATTCTTTTGAGATTTCTCACATTATCATTCTCCCACTCACCAATGAATATAGAGTCGTCTGCGTATAGTATGTGGGTCAAATAAGGGCCGTTCCTTGGTAATTTTATACCATGAAAAATATTATTTTCTTTTGCATTCTCCATCATGACGTGTAACGCTTCCATAGCAATAATAAATAGAAAAGGAGATAAGGGGTCGCCTTGTCTTAGCCCTCTTTTATACTGAAATTCCCCTGTTGGTGAGCCGTTTACCAATACTGATCCTCTACCTACGAATAATATACCCATAACCCAATTCCTTTTTCTTTGGAGGAAATCCCATATGTGCTAAGACGGAAATCAAAAATTTCCAATTCAAAGTATCATTGGCTTTTTCTATATTTGCTTTGAAAACAAATAGATTCTTCCCCGACTTTTTTGCCCAAGCCACCACTTCATTTATAACTAGAGGACTATCGATTATGTTCCTGTCTGACATAACCACATTGAATAGTTTTTATCTAACACATCTATTATATATAATAAACAAGAATATTTGGGCTGACGTGGCGCGTTATTAGAGCTTCTCAGAATTGGTTTTGGCGGGAAAATGATCTGGGTTTTTTCCTTCACGCGGATCCTGAGCAACCCGAACCCATGTACTCAGACCCTATATATTATCTATTATCACAAGAAACCCTAAAAGCCGCATGTTCCAATCCATCCTTCTTTCAATCCCTATTATCAATTGCAAAAATTCTCTTTGAATCCTCATCAATAATATGAATTCGGTCCAGCGATCGAAGTGTCTTGCGAAGAATAACAAACGAAGATCAAGTTGAAGTGTCTCTCCAGCGATTGATATCTTCAATCGAGTCAATATTTGTTCTCTCTCTGGTATCTTTTGTATCCTCTTTTCGGATTCTGAAACCGTAAGTTTTCTTCTCCCGTTTTACACTGATTTCTTCCTCTGACGAACTTCCAGGTTTTTCATATGGATTTTTATACTTTTTATTCCTTTCACCATCTCAATTTTTTTTGTACAACTGTGATTGTTTAATCAACTACAAGGAAGATGGTGATGGTGGCCTGAAAAGGAACGATGACAACGGCATGGGTTGATTTAGGGTTTCTCCGGTGGTGGTCTTATGATGGTTGTGGTTTAACGCGGCGACGGCTAGGGTTCCACCACATAACTTTGACTAGTTGTGGTTTCGGCCGGGTATCAGTAAGTTTTGATCCTTTTTGTCCAATTGAACTAGGGTTCTTAAGAATGCATATCCTTTATATTTCAATTTCATTAATTGTTAAAAAGTTGTGCTCAAATTTATGAAATGTTTTGAGTTTTTTTTACAGTAAACACAATGTTGGGTTGAAAAGTCAAAATGGATGGCTATGGGATGGGAACAAAAGATAGAAAGTAGTAGCATGCTATTCACTAATTTTGCTGGTAAGGGAAAGATCCTTCAACATTTTTTGGGTAAATTGCATGTTTCGTTACAAAAAAACAGAGTATGCAACAGGTTTGGAAAAACGAGCTTGACTTAGGGAAGCGTATGGAACTCATGTTGTCAGCCACTAATTTGCAGCAAGTAAAAGGTGTTAAATAGAGGTACCAAAAAGGTACATTTGTATGTGTGGTTGGTTTATTGAATGACATGGAATATTATTTGTTGATTTTTTTTTAGAATGGTATGATACATTGTTATGTGTTTATATGTGTGGTTTAAAAGTTTGTTGGTGTTGATGTTTGTTGGTGTTGATGTTTGTTGGTGTATTTTTAACACAAGTTCATAGACTATATATATGCACGATTAAATCTCTATTTTTTTGTACTTCAGGACAGTCTTTATAATAAAGTTAACTTAATCGTCCATAGTTGCGATGCTCAATAAGAGAATTGTTACAGAGTCGCCCAAAGGTATGAATTGCTTCAATTTTGTGTTTATAATTTTGATTATTCATTTTGTGAAATGAGGTCAGGAATGTCATTCTTGAAGAAACAAGATGATTTCTTAAGGCTTTTTGTTGAAATCCGATGATTGGTTTTCTATTTGTTTGTTTACACTTGCTATATATACAGTGGAATGCTATTGGTGAAATGACTCATGCTAATGTGGTTCGTGTACGTTTTATTACAAGTACTGCACCAATATAGAGCTCAGTATTTATGATGTCGGCTGGATTCACTTTGTACCCAAAACTATATGTTTCATGCTAACAGGTATAGCTTTTACAAAAGTGTAAAATTTCATTGGTTTTTTTTCATTCTATGAGATTAAAAAAGATTAACTGAAAAAAAAAAAGAATAAAGAGAGTTATTTTTTTTCTAATTTTTTGGTTTACTTGAAATTTGATATCCTTGATTTACACACATGATAGGGATGACGAGCAAAGATGATAGGGTTGTTAGTGATTCAGCAAAAATCGGCGTATATCATTGGACTCTGCCTCTTGATCTGGCCGATGAAGATGTATGCACCTTTTAACTATAATTTTCTATTTATAGTTATGAAAGTTAATTTTTTTATAGACTAGCCCTTATGGTTCGAACCATGATTCATGTGTTGTGCACATTTTAAAAACCAGATTTACATATGCATCTTTTAAGCTTTTCTGTTTACAGTTATGAAAGTTCATTTTTTTTATAGATTAGGCCTTACGGTTCCAATCTGTGCCAAGGCACCCATCATTCATGTGATTTGCAGATTTTAAAACCAAGATTTAGATATGGTTTTATGGGCTTTTTTTAACTGTAAGGATTAAAATATGAAAAAGATTTATGATTTTAATAGGTTGGAGCAAAAGAACAATAGGTTAAAGAGACTAATAGGAAGTCATCTTCATTGACTCCGATGGGTTGCTCTCCCGGTAGCTGGACCACGGTCAGCAGCCTGTTATAAGGTTTGTAGATATCCATTATTCATTAAGCTTTGAAACCCCAAGTGGGAGTGCATTTCTTTATATGCGATGTTATATTAGTTGCCTGTCTAAAAACATATCAGATTACCATCTGTGTTCCATCTTGTATAGCATGGTGCGGTCGTCGTAGTTGAAAAGCTATACATTGTTGGTGGAAGTCGTGACGGGATGTAGTTAGCTAATGTTTAGGTATTTTGTCATGCCAACTTCTAAATGTATTTCTGCTTAGTGAAGGTTGGTTTCAAGTTTTTAAACAATGGATTATTATGGTTGCAGACACTTGACTTGAGAAATTTAAGCTGGTCCACGATTAAGGTAAAAACTCAGGGTTGATAATATAAAAAGTAGTGGATTGTTGGACGTTTTTTCTGCTACATCTGGTTATAGTATGGTGAGCATTTCTTATTGAATAAAGTGTAACTATTTTGTTGTCTTGGGTCTACAGTCTACTAATAGCTCATTGACTTTCAGTTGTCATTTTATCATGCTATATAATATAACTTTTTAATTCAGGTTAAATGGAAAACAAACTCTTATTCCTTGGTGGTCACTCAAAGGAGACCTCTGATAATGTTACAGGTTTGTTTATATTAATCTTAGAGGGATAGTAGTGCTATTGGACATGAATTATTTAATTTTTATAGGACCTTATGATATATAATTAATTTGTGGTGTGTTTCATTGATCTTGAGTCACAAGTGATCGGAGGTTGGCGTGAGCCGGTGGCTAATGTGTCGGCTCAAAGTTTCACGGTTTTGGGATTACCCTACCCGGTTTGGAGTAGGTGTCGAACCGAATGGTGGAGAATACTATGCCCAGTCTGCTCAACTAGGTCGCGTACACTCACCGAGCCGTCTTCGAATCAACAAGGTGGTAAGTCTCTTTCAGACAAAGATATTTATTCTCACAGTCTCTTTAATTGAAGCTGCTGTGATCCTTGGAATATGAAGGTATAATATTGTTTTTATCTTATTAAAAAAAGAAACTTCACTTTATTGTTAACTTCACGTTTAGAGCATTCGAACAGGACTGCGCAGTTTACGGCTTTGGGATAATGTGTTCAGACTTGAATGGAATAGATGGGTCCCGTTAAAGGTTATTTTTTAGTTTTGAGGACGGCAAGGAAACGGGTACCTAGAAAATTAGAATTGGCTAGGCAAAACGTGCAGCCCCGAACTATCAGATGCTGTTTATAATACGACGGGGACGAGACAGTGGGCCATCTCTTCGTTTCCTGTCCATTCGCTCAAAAAATTTAGGACATTATGATTTCGTGGTGTAAAGGTACTTCACTTTTTGTATTTTCCGGCAAGGATTTAGTGCAAGTTCACTGGTACATTAACGGGTCAAATAAATGGAATAAAGACATATATTCACTGGTACATTAACTGGTACATTGTTTTTTTTAACTTAATGTATGTTTCCGTTGTAAATTGTAATTCCATATCAGTTAATCACTGTTGCAGTTATCCACTTTGTTCCATATCATGTTTTGATCGGTTTACACATCAACCCAATGTCAGTTTCAAGTTTTATTGAAACCGGTTGACCTCAAAAGTCAAAATTTATATTTTGATTTTTGTTGAATAGAAGAAATAACAACTTTTTTATGATATATTGGATTACATCTACGGTTATGATCCCTCTCTTAAGTTTGACACTTGAAACTCTCTTGGGCTGGCATATATACCTGTTAACGCACAATATGAGAACTATAAAGGTAAGAAAAGTCAACACTTGACTAACGGGTTAGGATTTTGTTTTCTTTCCCAGTATTATGAAGGAACTAGGAAAATTTGGTTAGCAAAGAAGTCTGGACAGATATATAAGCATCCGTAGGATGTTGGTGTATACAGAAATGTCACTATGGTACCACCCTTTTCTTCATTATGCAAAGGTACAATCATTTATACATGGTGCTGAGTACAATCCCAAAAACAATACCAACAACCCATAGCCATAATCCCCACCTCATACTGCAGCCAAACATTAGTATTTTGCAATAAAAAGATATTCACAATAACAATACCTGGCTCAATCTGGAACCATTTCCTATAGCTGCTATAACAATTCCATATAAACACCAGCATACAACCCATACCTCAACCACAACCCTTCATTTTAATCTGCCTTAACATCAGATTTATCTAACCCAATACCCTTCACATACTCATTTTCGTATTGTTCTCGACATATTTTAGGCCTGGACGTGTTGAAATGGCTATGGCCATCTGCATCGAGCCGTGTCAAAGATGGAACAACCTTTTCTACTGTTCGGGATAGCTTATAATAACATGTTCACATCACATCTAACTTTTGATCATGGAGGTAAATAGGAAAGCAGTGAGATTAATCGTGTTGTTTCTGTACATGTTTGGAGAAACGTGTTTTGAGTTGGTTTTGTTGTTTTGGGTTTCGTACACGTAGCCGTTTAGATCTAGATTGTTTGTTCTGTAATTAGGGTAAATCTTTATCACAAAGGATTGTTTTATCATGCGCTTCAAATTCCATTGTGATATATGGATTGGGCTTATCATGCATTTGCATCTGGCCAGCCGTCGGCATTAGCTCCTTTTATAAAGTACACCATTTCTTTTAAAGTTATTCTCACAAGTTTGGTTATAGCCTATGTATAATTTATATCGTTTCTTTTTTATCAGTAAAAGATGGTAATATGCATAAGTCTGGAAGTGGAATGATCCCTTCCTAGAAACCTGGTAAAATGTCATCACATAATGGCGGTTTCTATAACTTACAAAAGATAGCAAATAATTCAGTTTGTTTTTGCAGAGCTTACAAATGGTGAACTAAGGCAACACCAAAATAAAGCTCCCAGGTAATTTTGAATTTTTAATATTTATTTAGTTTTAAATATTGTTCTTAATGCTGCTAGAAATAGAAAATAATTTAGTTAAACTTAATTAATGGTGCTTGTGAAAACTGGGGATTCTTTAAGGTATATTTAGAATTCATTTAAACTTAATTAATTATTTTATGTATGTTTTCTGACCATTGTCTTTCTATTTTTGACAACTACTTTCTAAGAATTAAAAGTCTCCTTTGACATGGTTATATTTATTAAAAGTCTCAGGTGTGTATGTAAATGTAATGTTATGCAATTTGTAATTTTGCATCAAATCATTTTGTAATTTTTTTAAAAAAATGTCAACAAAGTGTTTTATGCAAACTTGACCCGCCTGTTTTGACCCATATCAAAAGGTCTCATACGATCTTTGTTTTTTTATACTTCAGCTCAAATAAAAGTGGAAGAGACATCCCTCAGGTACTTATCTCACCATTTGATTATCCTCTCTTGCAGCTTATCCGGAGATAATGAGAGGAAGCCTACCGTGTGCCTTCTGCCACTTATTCGGTCTCTATCTTATCTCAGTTTCGGGGCTTTAAAGTAGTTGAAACCAAACATCGTGTGAAAATCAAGTTGCTCTTATTTGTTCACCTGACCAACATACATTTAGTTGTAACCCTCATAGTTTGCAAGCCTTATTATTAGTATGGTGTTATTTTTTTATCATTTAAATATTTGAACTTCCTTACTTGTGTTTAATATATTAACTAATTTTTCTTTTGTCTTGTCAGTCATAAAAATAATAAAAAAAAGTAAATTATAAATACGTAATTATAACTCATCAATATTTGAAAGATTCTGTGTTCACTCATGGTCAGTTGTACGTTGCATTATCAAGGGTCAAGACCATAGAAGGAGTTAAAATATTGATATTCGATGCCGATGGAAAACCAACAAATAAGACGTCTAATGCCGTCTATAAAGAAGTCTTTGGTAGCTTATAATGTAAACTGTTGTTTTTTGATTTCATATAACATGTCACTTATTTTTTATCATTTTATTTAAGTATGTATTGCTTATAAATAATAAGTGACATGTATAACTTTTTCCAGCCCGGGAAGCATTCTCGGGTGATAACCTAGTTGAATACATATATGTAACGAGTAATTAACTATTTAAACATATGTGGGTAGGGAGGTACTATTGATTGAATGATTGCAACAAATTAATGATCAAGATTGATACATTAACAATACTGAAATTTAAAGAAGTTAAATATGACTAGAATTGGCAAAAGAGGAAAAAACATGTATGCCTTTTTACTTTTTGGTTTAAAATTAGTTTCCGTCAAAATTTTCATTACACAAAACTTTTAGTGTAAATTGCCATTTTCGTCCCTGAGGTTTGGGCACATTTGCCATTTTCGTCTAAAATGACACTTTTGTACCATTTTGCCCCCAACGTTTGTAACTTTTTGTCATTTTCATCCAAATGCCTAACAAAGTCACTTTATACCGTCAGATGGGGTATTTTTAAAATTTCTCAATTATAAGGGGGTAACTTGTAATTATCTCTTTAAATACACTCCCTCTCTCTACTCTCTCTCTCTCTCTCATACAAATACACATGTACAAGTGACTGTCTTCTTCCTACCAATCATCCTGCACATCTTCCTTCCACCCAAGATTCCAATCCCCAAAACTAAAATTCAACCGTATACAAAATTCTTATATAAATCCCACAAAAATTTTCACAGTTTCTATCTAACCCAATTGAGTTTCAACTTGATTTGTATACCTGGCAAACCTAATCCGTAAAGGCAACGTCGATGTCCAGCACATTCATGAAACCTCATAAATCAAGTCACCACCACAAGCTTCCGCTGCTTAGTCACCGGCCACCACCACAAGTCCGTGCCACCCAATCATCGGCCACCATTTCGCTGCTCAGTTGCCGGCCACTACTACAAGTTTGCGCCGCCCAATCGCCGGCGACCACCATAAGATTCCGGTCGCCTAATCGCCACCACCGCCAAAATATTCTGGCCGCCGCTCAATCGCCGCTACCACCACGAGCTTTCGGCCCCGCTCAATCGCTTCCACCACCACCAGTTCTGACTCGAGTGTGACTCCAGATTTGGATTAAGCGATTTTGACTCCATGAAACTGATGTTCGTGTGGGGGTGGGGGTGGGGGTGGGGGTGTTGCTCTTATTCCAGATCTGGATTAACCGATTTTTACTCCATGAAACTGATGATCTTGATGGTGACTCCATGATAAGATGTGGGGGTGGGGGTGGGAGAGGGTGGTGGCAGGTGATGGTGCTTGTGGCGGCAGGTGGTGGTTTGCCCCTGAGAGAGAGTAGAGAGAGGGAGTGTATTTAGAGTGTGAGTGTGTGTATTATATAAAAGAAGAAGACAACAGTCACTGTAATCATCCCTGTTGTACAAGTGTTTTTTTACAAATTACCCCCTTATAATTGAGAAATTTCAAAAATACCCCATCTGATGGTATAAAGTAACTTAGTTAGGCGTTTTGGATGAAAATGGCAACAAGTTACAAAAGTGGAGGGCAAAATGGTACAAAAGTGTCATTTTGGACGAAAATGGCAAACGTTCCCAAACCTCAGGGACGAAAATGGCAATTTACTCTAACTTTTATGTACTTCCTTTTAATAACATATAAATTAGACTTTGAAAAACGTAATTATATTCACCTTAATTTGACAACAATCTTTAAAATTTCATTTAAGAAAGATGCTTTGAGAGCGTGTTAACAATAACGCTAAGTTAACTATCCTGATATTTGTGCATCTAAGAGGGTGTTTGAGATTACGTTTTGAAGTGATTATTTGATTATTGCGTTTGTAAAACATAAATAATCTAAAAAAGTGTTTGGATGAAAAAAAGTGATTATCTGCCTCCAAGCCTACATGCTTTTTCAAAACGCATTTTTGAAAACGCAAAATCTATTTTGAAAACGCATAATCTATTTTGAAAACGCAACACCAAACGCCCCCTAAAAAAACATCTCACGAAAAGTTGTTGATAAATGTACCTCTAACTCCCTGTATATTTGCTAATGAAGTAGTGGTGGAATGGTTGGGGAAATACTTGGTGTTACTTGTGGCACAGGTTCGACTCTCACTCTCCCCATTATTTTCTGCGGTATCCAAGTGAAGAGCGAATATGGGTGGTGTCGGTTCCTCTAGGAGGGGATGCGAGTTTTTACCGATTATTCCACTGTCGTGCCTTCGGGCGGGTGGAGGTCGGGTTTACGCGCATCTGGGAGAGCCAAGGGGCTGGCGGCCGTCGAATAGTCGATCTTAGCCACAGCGCCCGGTGTCACGGTGGTTGGCACGTCGTTCCTCGCCCTTTAAAAAAAACTCCGTATATATTTCTGAATCATTGTTACGGTGCGTCTAACCCATGTAACAATGTGTCCAACTTTTTCGTTTTGACGTTTATAATGATATTGATGCTAGGGGTGAGCAGAAAACCGAAATAACCGAACCGTAACCGAAAAAACCGACAAAACCGAACCGAAAAAACCGAACCGAAGTAAAAACTGACGGTTCGGTTTTCGAATTTTTAATAACCGAAAATTTCGGTTCGGTTTTTGGATATCCATTTCCAATAACCGAAAAAAACCGAACCGAACCGATAGGTTACAAGGCCCGATACATATGTTTTATGTTCAAGTTGTTAACTTGTTAGCCTTAATCCTTTAACAGTTTAACCCACACTAGTTGTTAATATGTTATAGTCTTTAACCCATCCTAGTAGGCCCAGCCCAATACATAACATTAATAAAAACACACAAGGCCTAATAATCAAATGAAGTTCAAAAGTTTGTAACTATTAATGGAAATCCTTGTTAGTTGTTACTTGCATGTTAGTTTTTAGTTGATGATATAATATACATAATCTACTAATGTCTTGTGTAGTTGGTAAAAACTAGTTAAATTATAAATCAAGTATTTATTAATTAGTACACAATCATATGATAGCACACTGCATATCTAGTAATGAAAGAAAAAAAAAACGGTTATTTAACCGAAATAACCGAAACCGAACCGAAACCGAAAAATAACCGAAAAAACCGAACCGAAACCGATCGGTTATAGTAATGTAAAAACCGATTATAGCGGTTTCGGTTTCGGCTCAAAACCGAACCGAACCGACCTTTGCTCACCCCTAATTGATGCACTACTGATTATAAGGGTACGCCTAAATCACTATTGTAATGACCTGTGATTAGGCAAAAAAATTCCCCTGGTTATAGCAAACAATGTCTCTAAGTCATTAGAATGATGTGTCAAACATATATATATTGCTTTCAAACCCGTGTGTACTTAAATGAACACAAGTTTACAAAAGCCAATTAAAATAGCCACGCACACGCACCTGCTATGAAGCACGGGGACGCCATTCTACGTCGGGTACCCGTCTCGGGGACGTTTTCCAAACGTACTCGGATATTGGGGACTTCTACATATGCTCGGGGACGGCTCGGGTACTTCCAAAACAAAGTATCGGGGACGTTTCCTAAAATATTTTGGGGTTTAACCCTTTTAACTTCCAAAATACGAATGGTCGGCCTTTTTAAATTACATATGCTCGGCCTTTTAACTTCCAACATTCACGTGATTGTTTATTTGCATATGTTCACACTTCACAGACTGTTTATATAATTTTGAATAGAATATTTGATGTTGATAATTTTGAATCACAGTTGATTGCTTTCGCTAGATGAACCGGAATTTGAAAATGTTTTGATTAACGATAATTAATTACCTATGGTTTAAGTAGTGTTTTTGGAGTTTAATATATTTTTGGACTTTGTTATTATATTTTTATTTTTTGGACTTTGTTTATTATAATTTTATTTTTAATATTTTTTTTCCGTACCCGTATCTTGTATTTTTGAATTTTGCTGTTCCCCGTACCCGTATCGTCTTCGTACCCCAGTCCCGTACCCGTATCCGTGCTACATAGCGCACCTGTGTGTGCACTCGATCAATACATTTGCTAAACTTGTTATTTTTATATAAGTTATGGTAATTACTTTGTCAAATAGTTAACTTTATAAAATATAGAGTAAATTACAAGTTTTGTCCTTTATGTTTACATTAAATTGCAGACGCTGTCCCTTTGGCAAAAAGTTTACAGGCGGTGTCCTTAACCTTTCAAGATCTTGCACGTTTTGTCCTTTATACCAAACCTGGTTAGAAATCTCAGTTAAAAACTGTTATGTGCAATGCATATGAGGGTAAAATGGTAATTTCCCTCCTCTTTCAAACTCAAAACTCACTCCATCATCTTCCCCAAATTTCTAGGGTTTAAGCCGCCTGCAACTCCAACCACCAATGGCCGCTTCAACCGTCCACATCAATCCTCACAACTGCCTGCAAATCCACACCATTGGCGCAATTTTAGAGTTGTGTTTTTGACCTTTGGCATCTGGGAAAGTTTAAAGTTTTTTAGGCTAACCAGTTGTTTCATGTTTAAAACAAGTAGTCATTTTCTGTGAGATTTTCAAGAACACCTTAGTTCGCGAGTATGATTTGTTCTGGGAGAACTATCGGCAACTATGTGTATGCTATGATTATGACTATTGTCGACTTTTTTTCTCCCGTGATTACTCATTGTGCGAACAGTAATGTTTGTTCTAAGTTTATAGGCTACTTGGTCCTTCCTTGTGTTGTTTCTTTCAAAATCATCGTTTTTTTTTTGTTGAATAATCACAAGATTGATGGTGTTTTAAAAGATTTTATGGGCCGAGTATGTAAAAAAAGTTCATATTTTGCATTCCAAAAAGTTCATATAAAACGATTAGTGGCATTAATCAAAGACACAGCAAATATAAAGTCACATAAAATATTTATAGAATCTTGGAACATTGAACGCGTTTAATATTTTAGTTATCCAAAAGTTTAATTAAGGCAGGACCTATTTGGACACCCTCCTTGCCTATTTGGACACCTTTAAGCCCTAGACGCCTCGTATAGGCCTATACGAGGCGTATAGGGTTACATCAAAATCAGTGCCTGACTCATGTCACTTCTGGTTTGACCCCTTCAAGACGCCTCGTATAGGCCTATACTGGGCGTATAGGACCCTTCGTATAGGCCTCATATGTGACCCTTTGCCCCTTATATGCCTCGTATAGGCCTATATTGGGCGTCTTGAAGGGGTTTTTTTTTTTTTTTTTTTTTTTTTTTTTAACAAACATTTTATACAATATTAATCGTTTTAGCAAACTTTTATACAAAAAAAAGTTTTTTTATTTTAAATAATTAATATTAGGACCCCTCGTTGGTTTTTTTTAGTTGAAAAATAGATGTTTTGGTAGGGTAATTTGATTGTTTTTTGAGGGTGATGTTTTTTGAGTAAAAAAATGGTGTATAGTATAAGTCTAGTATAGGTCCCATATAGGTCTTGTATAAGCCTATAGGCCTAAACGGGACCTAAACCACACCTATAGTCCTATACGAGTGTTGTATCTTATCCAATAGTCTAATATCGTATTGTATTGTATCGTATCATATCGTATCGTATAGTATAGTATAGTATAGTATAGTGTAGTATAAGTCTCGTATAGGTCTTGTATAAGCCTATCATGTTGTATCGTATCGTATAGTATAGTATAAGTCTCGTATAGCTCTCGTATAGACCTATATGGGACATATACGAGACTTATACTATACACTATACGATACAATACGATACCATACTATACGATACAATACGATACTATCGTATCATATAGTGTAGTATAGGTCCCTTATAGGTCTTGTATAGGCCTATCGACGTATACGGGCGTTGTATCGTATCGTATAGTGTATAGTATAAGTCTAGTATATGGCCCCTATAGGTCTTGTATAAGCCTATAGGCCTAAACGGGACCTAAACCACACCTATAGTCCTATACGAGTGTTGTATCTTATCCAATAGTCTAGTATCGTATTGTATTGTATCGTATCATATCGTATCGTATAGTGTAGTATAAATCTCGTATAGGCATTGTATGGGCCTATGGATGTGGTATCGTATCCTATAGTATCGTGTTGTATCGCATCGTATCGTATAGTATAGTGTAGTATAAGTCTCGTATAAGTCTTGTATAAGCCTATCGTGTTGTATCGTATCGTATAGTATAGTATAAGTCTCGTATAGGCATCGTATAATTAATATTAGTGTTATTATAATTAATATGAGTTTTTTATAATTAATATTAGTGTTATTGATATTAATATGAGTTTTTTTATAATTAATATTAGTGTTATTATATTTAATATGAGTTTTTTATAATTAATATTAGTGTTATTATAATTAATATGAGTGTTATTATAATTAATATGAGTTTTTTATAATTAATATGAGTTTTTTTATAATTAATATTAGTGTTATTATAATTAATATGAGTTTTTTATAGTTAATATTAGTGTTATTATAATTAATATGAGTTTTTTATAATTAATATTAGTGTTATTGATATGAGTTTTTTTTATAATTAATATTAGTGTTATTATAATTAATATGAGTTTTTTATAATTAATATTAGTGTTATTATAATTAATATGAGTTTTTTATAATTAATATAAGTTTTTTTATAATTAATATTAGTGTTATTATAATTAATATGAGTTTTTTATAGTTAATATTAGTGTTATTGATATTTAAAAAGAGAAAACAAAAAAAAACCCTTCAAGACGCCCAGTATAGGGCTATACTGGGCGTCTATGTAGACCAAAAGACCATTATACCCCTGAATTAGGCCTATACTGGGGGCAATTCAGGGGTTTAATGGTCTTTTGGACCCTTCGTATAGCCCCAGTATAGCCCTATACTGGGCGTCTATTTTTATTTTTTTTTGTTTTTTCATTTTAAATATTAAAAAAAGAAAACAAAAAAAAATAATAATAGACGCCCAGTATAGGGCTATACTAGGCGTATACGAGGGGTCCAAAAGACCATTATAGCCCTGAATTAGGCCTATACTGGGGGCAATTCAGGGGTTTAATGGTCTTTTGGACCCTTCGTATAGCCCCAGTATAGCCCTATACTGGGCGTCTATTTTTATTTTTTTTTTGTTTTTTCTTTTTAAATATTAAAAAAAGAAAACAAAAAAAAATAATAATAGACGCCCAGTATAGGGCTATACTGGGCGTATACGAGGGGTCCAAAAGACCATTATACCCCTGAATTAGGCCTATACTGGGGGCAATTCAGGGGTTTAATGGTCTTTTGGACCCTTCGTATAGCCCCAGTATAGCCCTATACTGGGCGTCTTGAAGGGGTTTTTTTTTGTTTTTTTTTTTAAACAAACATTTTATACAATATTAATCGTTTTAGCAAACTTTTATACAAAAACAATAAAACTTTTTTTAAAAAAACAACTCAAATTACCCCACCAAAACACCCATTTTTTTACTCAAAAAAACATCACCCTCCAAAAACAATCAAATTACCCTACCAAAACATCCATTTTTCAACTAAAAAAAAACCAACGAGGGGTCCTAATATTAATTATTTAAAATAAAAAAACTTGTTTTTGTATAAAAGTTTTGCTAAAACGATTAATATTGTTAAAATGTTTGTTAACAAAAAAAAAAAAAAAAAAAACCCCTTATATACGCCTAGTATAGGCCTATACTAGGCATATAAGAGAGGCAAAAAATACCAATTTACCCCCAGTATAGGCCTAAATCAGGGGCTAAATGGTCTTTTTTCCCCTAGACGCCCAGTATAGGCCTATACGAGGCGTATACGAGGCAAATAAGACAAAATATGACATAATCAGAGATTCTCTTGGAAATTGAAAAAGGCTATACGCCTCGTATAGGTCTATACGAGGCGTCTTGAAGGGTGTCCAAATAGGCAATAAGGTGTGTAAATATGTAGACCCTTAATTAATTACATTTTAAACACCCACTTGAAGTACTAGAAGGTGGAATAACAAATAGTACCTAGGAATTTTCGGTCAACAATTAAAAAAGAAGTTTGAATTGAGGGTTAAAAAAGACAAAGTAATTATTTAAGAGTAAGGGTATTTAGGTCATTTCACACACTTAACAATGAAAAATAACTAAGTTAGGGATAAAGGACATAATGTGTAGGGGTTTGCAAACATCGAGTATGTTTTTTTGTAATTTTTTAAGATAAATGACACACTTTGCAATATAGTGTCAACATAAAGAACGATTTTTGTAATTTACTCTTATATAAATGTAATCTCATCCTTTCTACTTCTGAGTTTTGACTTTGCGTTCAGTAGAATAATACTTTCATTTTGTTGAACTTCTATACTAACGACAAACATGTGATACACACATACTATGGTCATTTTAAGTATGTAGTTTTGGTTGTTTATGACGATTTTTACATCATAGGACGGTGACTTTTAGAGATAGCTCTCAAGGTTCCATGTAAGGTTATGGATGTCTAACTAGTCCGAAAGTGACCTTTAGGAATGGTTCCCATGTGAATGAGTTCAAGCACAATCTTTATCGGAATTAGCCGACGGTGTGATGAAGATAATTTAATAAGTTCTAAAGAAATAAAATCATTTAATTTCTCATAACTACCAATGTGAGATAACCTATTTGGTAGAGACACATGTATACTAAAGAGGATGTCTGAGATTCAAACCTAAGTAAGGGAAATAATTAAAGGAGTAATATTTGCCGTTAAAAAAATATTAAAAAAAATGTAGCGATTTTTTAATAAAAAATGTTAAAAAAAATTTGTGTTTTTTAGATATTTTTGGTTGAGTTCACATTTGTATAGTAACTTTGATAGTTGGTAATAATTACAAAATGTCACCTTGTCTTTTTGAGTTTTCCTTCAATTTGTATGTTTAGTATGTTAAGATTATTTGTATTTGATCTTTTGCCTCCAACTAAAACCACCAATTACAATGAAATGTCAGGTACACATGTGTCACAAATAATAAATGGTATATAATAGTTTTGTAACACTTTTTTTATTCTCCTCTTTCAAAGTCTTTGTATGTATATTCCGGGCCCGGGTGTCACAAATATCATGAACCCCACGAAGAAAAATGGTTTACATTGATAGGAACTAGCTTGTTCAACCAATTTAGTCTCGCACGAGATAACTCCAAAGTCTATGCCAAAATGTTGCAACAACCACCACCAACCATTAAGATCATGGGTGTGTTGCCTAATCGCCACAAATCAGTCCACCTCTCCCGACATACAATGATGGATGAATAGCAACTTTTAATAATATAACTTTGATATTGTAACTCATATTTAAACATGTTATCTATAACCCGGTTAAAACCCAACAACTCGCTCATAAATCGTCAACTTGTATGTCTCATTTAAAATATGGGTTAAAAGGGTCCGATTCGGGTTGACCCATATTTATATGGGTCGGGATAGGGTTGAAATCTTTGACCCAAATAATAATATGGGTCGGGTTGAACATTTAAACTCACCAACCCGTTAACCCGCAACCTATCAATCTGCCAACCCATCAACCCGACACGATTGACACCTCTAATCAATAGTTTTTTTTTAACGGGAAATGAAAATCTAATAGATAAAATGGAGAACTAAAAAAGGTTGTTATTTAAATAAGCTTGATTTATTTATTTGGCCCAGTCAATGTAAAATTTAATTAATTAAAATTGATTTAAACTAGTATTAAGGTCTCCGTGTTGCGGCAGAGGCGTAAAACCATGCAAAGTACCACCAATGTCACACCACTGGCAGCGACTAACACCGAAAAACTCGTAAAAACAAAATAAATAGAAAAGGAAAAAATAAAACGAATGAAAAGCAGATGTAAAATCGTTGAAACACACACCCATTGTGGCGTATTACGGCGAAAAAATTAGGCTAAAACGTAAAACATAGAAAAATAACTATTCGATCTAGAACCCGCGCGTTGCAACGAACTTGTCAAACGGGAAAAAATAGCCAAAAAAACTTTGAACCTCACACGCACGTTACGACGTGTTAACTCGCAAAATTTTGAACGAACGCAAAACGAAAAACTTGCGAAAGATATGGGGGCCAAAGCTTAAAGTAAAAAAAGTGTCGGGGTTAAATTGGAAAACATAAAAAGCTTTGTGTTAAAAGTAAAAAAAAAAAAAACCAAATGGGTTAAATTGTAAAGATGAGATGTTGTGGGTTAGAAGTGAAAAATCTTTTTTTTTTTTTTTGAAATGTCCCCTAAACATAGGGTACAACAACATGAAGCCAACATATGTTGCTAATTTATAGTATGGAAATATGGCCGAAAAATAATTCATATAAATTTTAAATGGTTTAGTCAACTTAGCTTTTACCCACTCACTTAGATGTTGTTTGTTTTTTCAGAGGTAAAATTTATGCAGTCTGCGAATCACATCTGCAGACATCCGTAGTAGAAGAGATGGATCAAATATCTGCAATCTGTAAGAAAAAAACTCTTTGTTTTTTAACTTCTGGAGGCTGCTGAAATTAACTTCCGGCTGTGAAGGGTTGGCGGCGGTTGTGGAGGAGGTCAATGGGGGGAGGGTTGGCGGTGGGAGGAGGGATGGCGGTTGTGGAGAAGGCGACGGGGGAGGGTTAGCGGTGGAGAAGGAGGAGAGGGGAGGCCGGTGGTGAATGGCCGACAGTGAGGAGGGGAGGTCGGCGGTGAAGGGTCAACGGTGGGGAGGGTAAGCGGAGGCAGTGGGAGAGGGGTGGAGGAGAAGGAGCTAGGGGTTCATATTATGTTTTGTTATCAGTTGTTAATACACACAGAATCACCAAAGCATCAGTGATGGCAATGGGTCGAGCTTGGGATGAGTTTACGTAATCCCAACCCCAAACCCGGTTAAATAAGCTTGCCCTAAACCCGTCCCAAAACCCGTTGGGTTTCTAGCGGCTAAATACCCATCGGGTATCAGGTATGCCCACAGGTTTTGGGTAAACCCGTTAATTCAAAATAATTACCCGTTGGGTATAGCCGACCTAAAACCCATCGGGTATTTATCGGGTAACTATTAATTAGTTACATTTAGTATTATCATTATAAAATATATTAAATAACTATAATGTATACGAAATAAAATATCTATACGTATTAAAAATGGATGTATCATATATACACATATTTAAAATATAAAAGAAATTATATCGGATATACAATCGGGTAGACGGGGGTACAATTTAGCGGGTAATCTTGTCCGGTAAACGGGTACATCACCAAATCCCAAACCCATTAAAAACCCGTGGAAAAAAACTAAAACCTATTCCCAAACCCATCCCATACTCGATTAACTGACCCCAAACCTTTCCTAAATATCTATTGTTTCGGGTTTACCCATCGGTTTCGGGTTCGATTGACATCCCTAACCATCACCACCCTACCTCCTCACCACCAACATGGCACCATCACCACCACCACCACCACCTACTCCACCACCACACCCCCATCACCTCCACCACCAACACACAACCACCTCACCACCACCACACGCCATCACCATCACCACACGACCACCTCACCACCACCACCACCACACGACTACCTCACCACCACTACCACAAAACCTACCACACCACCATCACTAGGGGCGAACCCAAGGCCACCCCAAGGTGGGCGGGAACACCCCCGGGGAAAAAAATAGGGCTAAATTCCGTTGAAAATCCCGTCCGCACCCCTTGGAATTTTTCGTCCGCACCCCTTGGAATATTCGACCGCACCCTTTGAAATTTTTCGTCTGCACCCCTTAGGTAAAAAGTGTTATCAATTTATATTTTAAAATTTTTTTAGTAAACTCTTATTTTTTTTAAATTATACTACCTAAATTATATAACTTTTAATACCTAACCAACTAAACCCAAATACCCATACCTTTACCCACTTATAATTACTAACTAGCTAGCCTACTAAGTCTTAGCCCATTAACCAAACCAAACAATATTTCAAACTGTAATAAAATAATTAAAGCCCAAAACCTTAAGAAATTATATCCCCCCCTCTCTCCCTCTCTCTCTCTCTTGCGTCCCTGCACCGCCAACGAACAACATCACCTAGCGACAACAGTCCAGTAGCCGGCGACCACCGTAATCAGCCACCATACCACCATCGTTCGACACCAAATCTAACCGGAATCCGAACACGGGTAAGTTTCTTTGTTATTTTGATGATTTTGGTTGATATTATAGGAGAAAAAAGGGTAATAAAGTTGTTAAATAGGTTTGAAATTTTGTGTGTTTTGACGTTGTTTATGGTTGTTTAGATGATTTTTAGGGTGATTATGTTGTTTATATATTTTTAGGGTGATTACAACTTACGTTATGATTTCTAGGGCTTGAATAGTTGAAAATTAAAATTGAAACATTATGTTATGGAGCGATGAACTTATGTTATATAGAGAAAGAATTGCTTAAGAAATTAGCTTTAGATGATGTTTTGGATAGATTTCAAAAAATAAAAACCCGTAGGGCGTCGACGTTTTAATTATGTTTGTAACAAGGTTTGACATGTTTTTGATGATTATATAAATTTAGTTTGATGTTCGTTTGTTTTACATGACCCGACCCGATACGAACTGATTTTTTTACTTATATACCTAGGGGCCTAAAATTTTTAAAAATGTTCTGCACCCCATGGAAAAATTCATGGGTCCGCCACTGACCATCACCACCACGACCTAACATACACACTTCATATTTCCTACAAATCCCAGATTATAGAGAGATACAAATCTATAGAGAGAAAGACCTGTAGAGTAAAGAGAGAAAATGTGACACACATACACAAAAGGGGGGGGGGGGGATTGTTTGCGGGATAGAGACCAATGGTGGTTGATGGTGTCTGGTTTATTACTCCCGCAACTCCCGTCAACAATGACTACGCTGTTTCTAATCGGATATCGTTATACGACTTCAACACACAGTGTGATTTCGTTTCCTTGATTCAAGCTGAAAGTTCAAATCAGATTCAAGCCACGAATTCAAATAAAAAGGAATATAATAGATTCAAGCAACGATGTGATTTCTTTTTATTTTGTTCGGGAATTGGGGGTTATGAGTGTTAACTGGTGGAGAACTTGAGCATTTGAGAGGATTGGGTGAGGGTTTTGAGCACAACAGAGGGTGCATGGGAAAAGGTGAAGGCAGTAGGTTGAAGTATCAAAAATCAAAATTGAAAAAAAAATGATAAAATGTCTAAGTTGCACGTAACGTTAAATTTAAACATAACTAATTTGATGAAAATGAGCATAAAACACAAACCTGAATAACTCAAATGCAAAAAAAGTCATTTTAGATGGAACAAATAAATATGACCAAAAATCAAGGACGAGTTTGGTACCCAGATGGTCCCTAGGCTTTGCCCATGTTTCAAGTATGATCCTCACCTTTTTAAAATTACAAAGATTGTACCAAAAGTAGGAATTGCATATCTATGAAGGACCTTGACTTGAATTGGTGTTGATTTTCTCAGTTAACTTGCTATGAAATGACCATATTAACCCTAAGCTAAAAGACAAACATTTTAAACCTTGTGGGCCAATTACCGCCACCACCTTAAACCCCTGTCACCACTACCTACCCAAACCACCATCCAAATGAAACAAACGAGCAACTGACACCACCAAACACCATTCTCCTGCATGTCTCTGCCGCCAACAGTCGCCACCACCCTATGAATCACCAACATTCGACGTGGTCATCACCTGTTCAAAACTCTCATGGAAAGCTGTCACAGCCATCATATGTTTTGCATTAGCATCATCAAACTCCATTATCATAACTCCCATGAAAAACTGACGGGGTCGTCGCTAGTTCCGGAATAACCTACCGAAAAATCAAGGGGGTCCAAACCCTCTCCCTATCTTCGTAAACCAACAGGTGGAAGTTCCAGATCTCCGCCAATGGTGGAAGTTGAAGATTTCACGTAAGGGGATGTTGGTTTCATCTATGTCGATCTCAGGAGAGGATGGTGGTTGTGGTGGATGATGGTAGTTGTGGTGGAGGGGATGGTGGCTATGGTGAAGGGTGATAGTGATGACGTGTTTGATCTTGAAGATGAAGAGAGGGTGGTGTAAGGTGGGGAAGAAGATGAGGATGTAGTTTAGATATTTACAAGGGGTAAAGTAGGTTTTAAAATTTTGTTCTGGTTGTTTTTAAATTATATATTAAATTAATTGTTTTGTTTTAATTAATTATTTATTTGTTTTTGTTTTTAATATAGAGGGTAGTTTCGTCATTTTACATAACTTAAATGAAAATTTTAACGTTAGTTGGTAAGGATTATGGAAGTTATAAAATGTCAACAATGAGGACCATGGGTGTGAATTTAAGGAATATGTAAAATTCTCGCAAACCACAGTGTAGTCAACTCTAAACAAATTAACCGAGTTTATGTAACGCCGCAAAAATGTTAAATATATAAATACGTGCATATGTATATTTAACTTTCGTAGAAATATGAAATGATTAGTGTTTATATTTACCATGATTGGTAACTAATAAAAATTCATAGGGATTAATAATATATAACTTGGTTGAGTATTTGCTAATTTATATGTATAACTAACTAAATGCCATTAGAAATACAAATCAAAAGAAGAGGGACTAAAGTAGACAAGTTACAAAGTTGAATTAATAAAAGGATTTTAAAAACACAGAACACACATATGTGTGTGTGCTCTGGTGCGACCAGGATAAGGGAAAGAAAACCCCAAACCCTAATCTTCATAAAAAAAAAACAAAAAAACAATTTGAAGCTTGATAGGGAGTCTAAATTCTTGCATGAGACCATAATTGTGATCCTCAAATCAAGAGGATCATAAGGTATGTTGAAATTTTGTATTTAGTGGTGTTATGATGTTTGGTGAAATCCTTGATTTAGCAATTCTTGCATAAATTGTAAGAATCAAAGTGAAATAGGGTTAGTTTAACCACTTAGAATCATCATACTTGATTAATCTATGAAGAAATTACTTGAACAATGTGTTAGGATGAGATAACACATGTATGTGTATATGGGTTTTAGTAAAATCATAAGAAACATGATTAATGATGATTAAATTGATGCAACTGAGAATCGATGAGCTGAAAAATTATGACATATTGATCATATTGTGAATGTCAATGTAATAAAAGTTGAATATGTGGGAAAATGACGTTTCTTGTTAAATATAAGAAATTACACAAAATCCATGCTTACAAGGTGTTTGATGAATTGTCTAGATGAGAATATATTGCTATGTAGCGAAGAATAAATTAGAAAGGAATCATATGAAATGGTTCTTAATAAGATTGGAAATTTGTTAAATTAATAGGGTTGTTTGCTATAGGCGACTCGAAGGACAAGTTGGGAGAGCAATCCGGAATTGATACTCGGCTCAAGGGAAAGCTCTAGGTACGTAATGTAGATAATATCTTGAATTAGCGATATGAGAGAATGTAGTATATTGTAGAAGTGACGAAGTTCACTAATTAATCAAAACAGGTCAAAAGATCGGTTAATGTATGTTTGGTTTGTCATTTGAAATGGTGGATTCCATTAGACAGCCAATCGGGTCAAACAAGGATTAAAACGGTAGTATAGAAGTGACTTGAATGTCACTCGGTGATTGTGTATAGATTGGTTAAAATATGTTTGGTTTGTCATTTGAAATGGTGGATTCCATTAGACAACTGATGTGTGTAAAATGCAACATATAAATTACATCAAATGAGGCATAAAACTAACCCTTTTTAGTACTAATGTTGGAAAAAGTGTGCTTTTGTCTTTCTTTTGTATTTTCAGGACCAAATGAGCTTAAACGAACAAAAGGAACAAATATGCAGCAAAAACTAACATAAATACAAAAAAAGGAATAAACGTGGCATGCCCGACCCCTCGACAGCATCTCCACAAGCAAAAACAAGAAACAGAAGGCTGACCACGGCCCGTGCCCACTGGACACGGGGGGCGTGGTCAGGTGTCTGCAGAAAGGGACAAAGCTGTAGAAGCTTCCATTGCCCACCATGGGGGCGTGCCCAGCTCAGCACGGGGCGTGGTCAATGATAAGATTCGCAGAATCTTGCAAATCTTGGTAGTACAGATACGTTTCTGCACACGGGGTCGTGCCCAGCGAACACGGGGCCGTGTGAAGCCTAATACAGACAATTGCAATTAATGAAGGAAGAGAAAATGGTTGGCCACAGGGGTGTGTCCAACGGACACGGGGCCATGGCCAGGCTACTGTTCAGGCTATAAATAGGGGTGCTTGGCTCACTTCAAAGGAATCCCTTGGCAAACCACCTCTCTCTCACTTTGCCACCACTACAACACCCACATCCACCACCATCATCCATCATCCACCTTAGAGTGTGTGTAGTAGTCTCGGGATCCAAGATTGATCGTAAGAGTTCTTGTCAATTAAATGCCATGTTTGGCTAAGTCTCTTACATCACTTGGTGAAGACAAGTCTTTAATGTATTACTTTTGATTTTAATCTTTTAGCACTTTTTATTTGGTTTTGTATTAATGACTTTAATAACTAGTTTCTTATGTTGAAGGTGAAACATCTTTATCATTTGTCCATGGTGTCTTGGCATTACTTTACAGTCTATATAAAGTAAAAGATTATCACCATTCATATCTCCGCGGTCTACATAGAGATATGTTGGCTACCTGGTCGGGGGTTAAGGGAATGGTTTAGTAAGGTTCTTGCCTTGTTCAGTGTATAGATCCTACAAGGACCGGGGTCAAGCTTACTAGGCCCTCCTTCAATACCCACTGGTATTGGATGGCGGGGGTGCGAATGGCTTGATCCCCTCATTTGTAAACTACTATTAATACATTAAATCGGCTACTTGGGATTTTATCCCTGCTGACTAAAACCACTTAGCCGAGGGTAACGTCGCCTTCAAAAGAAGGGCCTACCACTTTTCGCACTAATAACCTAATTAATTATCTTTCCATATCCGACCCTTTGGGATTGTATCCTTGCTGACTCAAACCACTGGGTTGAGGGTAATGCCACCTTCAAAAGAGGGGCCTACTACTTTAACTAAGATAATATCTTAAAAAGTGCAAAAGTGCGGAAATCATCAAAGGATACATTAAAGGCGAGTCGAATCCAAGTGATTCATCTTGTCTATCTGTTTTATTTTTATTTTCAGCATTTTTAGTTTTTATTTTTCATGTTTAAAATCTTTTCTCAAAAATTTTAGTTTGATTAAACGTTGAGGATAAACCGGTACTAAAAAGCTCTTGTGTCCTTGGACGACCTCGGTATCTTACCTGTAGGAACGTTTGACGACCTGACGAGTCAATCAGAAGAGTGCTCAGACAGAATCAGAGGCGGAATTCATTGATTCGGTCTTCGTAAAGCTTGATTTCACTACTTAACGTCTCGTTTATTAATCTGCTAACAATTTACAAGATCCGGAGACAAATTGGCAGGGCTTCGCCGTTACACCTTTTAAAACACACACAGATCCGCTCATATGGTCCCCTATATATAGACTATCTGGTTCGCTTTTATGGACATGTCCGTAAAAGCGGACCAGACATAAAAGCTGTCCTGACATAAAAGCTGACCTCCTATGTACGTATAAGCGGACCTGCCCTAGCCTAAGACTCGAACTAAGATGTAGTCGACAGACAACTGCACCAACAGACTCCCCCTTGAATGTTGACGGAATCTTCAGTGAGAGTCTTCAATCATTGACAACTCTTCAATCTCGTTCAGTCTTCTTCAGGAACTCCTTCCTGGAATTATGTACCTGGATCTTTCTCTGGCTCTAACTTTCATCAGACTTCCCCTAGCATCGAGCTGGGATCGCCGTCTGGAATTTGTTATCACCTTTGAAATTAAATCCTGGCTTTATCAGTTTAAGCTCTCCTCAGATTCTGATGCATCTCCTGGCTTTCGTAGCAACAGGATCAGAAACCTACACAACTCAACCACTCTATCACAAACCAAAATAATTGTGATTCAATTTAATGAATCAACTAAACATTTGAGAATTTTCACATTTAAATCCTTTTAAATTTGAAACATTTCAATTTCTAATTCAAATTAATGAATTATCTTAAACATTTCAATCCATTTAACCAACCTGTCTGTTCATCTTGTTTGGCCTTTGAGATTTTGAATATCAGCTTTTCATCATCAGTTGTTGAAAATCTTTTTGGATTTTTCAAAAACATAAATGCAATAACAGAAATTAAATGCAGAAAAGAAATATGTACAAACACTATTTTTGTGAGTTTGTGAAAGAGGATCATATCAGTTTTTGAGACACATCACAAGCACCGTTAAGCTTTTAATCGTTTTAAATTCTAAACAATTCACGTTGATTGACGATATAATTGTCCTCTTAAGCTCAATCTAAAAACTTTCGAAATGCTTATCGATACTTTAAAGTATATTAAGATAGCACTAAGTTCTTATGGACCCCACGATCTCAGCATATCCCCTCATCATGCAATACACTGACTCAAATAATGCCTTTAAACTTTTATCGACTGTGATTTGTGCGAAAACAAAGCAGAATATTTAAACATTAACAATCAGGTCGATACTTCCGTATACGCAGAGAAAGTCCAATGTTTAAACAAAATAAGAAAATAAAACAAGTTGAAGTTGTTTAGGCTTTAACCACCAGGTC
The DNA here is from genome assembly GCA_030545235.1 of Helianthus tuberosus. Taxonomy (NCBI): domain Eukaryota; kingdom Viridiplantae; phylum Streptophyta; class Magnoliopsida; order Asterales; family Asteraceae; genus Helianthus; species Helianthus tuberosus. The sequence continues at coordinate 52,734,166 of CM060449.1, read as the reverse complement.
GATACTCCCGTATACGCAGAGGTGATCCAAAGCTTAAACGAAACACCAAAGAAAATAAAGTAGAACGTTTAGGCAACAGCATCCAGGTCGATACTCACGTATACGCAGAGGATGTCCGATGCTTAAACAAAATAAAGAAATAAGACAAGTTTAAATCTTTGCAAAATAAAATGCACAATCACAGCGACTTTTCAGCAAAGTTGTGAAAGTTCACAAACTTAACCAGTTTATGTCTTTCGACAATCAGCGATTACTGAGTAGGCACACAGTCAAGAAGGACAAAACTAAGTACTATGCTTTCAACCATGTTTCCCACTAGAACTAGGCTTTTTCATTTAAGTTTGTATCGTTATCGCAAATCTACTAGTCTAGCTGAGCCTATCGTCACATCTTTAGTAAGATCGTTTATCACATTTTATCTCTCCATTTCTTTAGCATGCTGTGATAGTCCACTGATTTACTATCATTTCCTCTTGTCTCAACAAAACTCATTTTTGAATTTTTCAATGTTTTTGAATTTTTCAAATTTTCTAATTTTTTTTTTAAATTTTTCTCCCCCTAAAATCAAAATATGTTTCACTTTTGATTTTCTGAGAAAATTTGAAACAAACTGTACAAACTTGACAACTTGATGAGAATCACTTCAATTCTCCATCCACCTGGCATAAACAATCAGAACTCCCCCTCACAACAAACTATTTTCCCATTATGATTTCAAAACACTTAAGTTTGGTTTAATCAAAATGGTTTTTCCGGAAAAATTAGTTTGTTTACCAATCACTTGTAGGTACGGGATCATCACATCATCTTGTTCTTTTCAACCACTTGTAAAGATTTAACATTTGCAAGATCAATCCACAAATATCACTTGTAGAAAATCAAGTACAATTTAATGTTCCTGATTTACCACTTGTAAGTCGAAATATCACCGAAGTGAATTTCTCAAGAAATATGCCGATTCCTGCTTCACGCTTACCAACCTGGAAGCTCCGGCAAGTCAGGTTTTTCATTTAAACAGATTCACCCAAGCCTGACGGTCCTTGGGTGATTTTGAATTCTTGTTCAACAATGGTGGAAAATTTTCATCATCCATTGTTAGACCAGAATTTTCAAGTTTTACCTCAACACATGGCTCTTCTGGTTTTACCATACCAGATTCATTGCCTGAATGTAGCTTGTCTGACTTTGATGAGCCAGATTCATCGCCGACATGTAGCTCCTTTGTTTCCGAAGAAACAAATTCATTGCCACCAATTTTCACCTTCTTCTTTTCCTTTATCGTCCTCAGATTTGTATCAGATGAATTTGTCTTGCTTGACTTTGCAGTTGAGTGAGTTGATTCATCAGAACTCTTATTCGATCTATCCGGTGAACCCGAGGACAAGATCTTCTCTAGATACTCTCTAGCCTTCTTTCTCTTCTTCCTCAGTCTGTCTTTCTGCCCCTGAGAAAGTTTCACTTTCATTTCTTGAACTTTAGGTTCTTGAACCTTCTGTTCTTTGGGCTTGACATTGACTGATTTCTTTGCCATTTTCTGAGAATTAACCCTCAATCTTTCATTTGATCTCCTTGGGCAATCTCTGGCAATGTGACCTCTGATGTTGCAGTTAAAGCATCTTCTCGTCTCATAACTCCAATCTTGGCAGTTAACAGCAATGTGTCCTAGATAACCACATCGGTAACACACTCTGTTATCGTACCAATCACCATTTTCAGCCCAAATGCTCAAATCAAAGCACTGTTTGGCTTGGTGAAACTCTTTTCTCTTCTTGATTGCTGGATTTGACTTTTGAGCACTGTGGTCCAACCTGCACCACTTATTACCAACAATTTTTGAGTTTTCATTTTTTACTTTTTGTGGTTTTTGATTGCAATTGGATGATCGATCTGATGAACGTTTATTTTCTTTTTGAACATTTTTCAAAATTTTCTCTTTTTGTTTTTGTTCCACTTTCTTCTTCAAAGGTTTTTGCTTAGAGCATTCTCCCTTTTCAGTTGATTGTGGAACAGTTTCTTGAAACTTTTCTTTTAATTTCAAAAACAATTTTTGTTTTTCGAATTTTTTATTTTCATCATCAGATTTCTCATCGCAATCTTCAACTATGACTTTGTCATAGTTTGTGACAATGTCACTTATTGGAACTGAATTTAAAGGTTTTGGACAAGGAATAGTTGAAGTATTCACAAACACCTTCAACTTTTGTTCCCATTCCTTGATTTTACCTTCTAACTCTTTGATTTTCTTTTGAGCACATTCTGCTTCCTTTTCAAGTCGAATAATCTTCTCAAGATAAGAATTGATTTCAATTTGTTTTTCAAAATTGTTTTTACCAAATAAATCTCTCTCATCTTCTAAAATTTTTATTTGACTTTGAAAATCTTTTTCAATTTTTACTTTTTCATTTCCAAAACTTTTAATTTTTTCTTTCAATTTCTGATTTTCCAATGTCAAACTGTTCAAGTTACTTAACAGTTTGTCATTTTCAGAGTTCAGCTTTACACATGTTTCATTCAAAACAAGAATCTGTTTATCATCAGCTTGCTTCTTATCATTCAGCTCTTTGACTTCCAAAGTCAAACTTTCCGCATCTTTCACGAGTTTGTCATTTTCCGTCTTTAAGCTGTCACATGTAAAACACACTGATGCAGAATTAGAAGATTCATTCTTCACTGATTCTTCAATCTTTGAATCTTGATATTTTTCCATCTTGTATGTTCCTGCACCAAAAAGTTTAACAAAATTAAAAGGATTCATACTTTCATCAATATAACATTTCCTTTTAATATCATATTTCAGATTCCTCTTTGTTGCAAGACATATTCGAACTCTTTTATCGATTTCTGTAATCACATCCAATTCTAAATCTTGTAAATTCTTTCCTATCTCATTCAAAAACTCCCTTCTTTTCTTTTCTTCCTTACGACACTCTGCAAGAACCTCATTAAAGAACTGATGTGAATTAAGCTCTTGGAAAAAATCTTTTCCTTTTAGCTCAACCATGAATTCATCCCATTTAGCAGGTAATGTAGTTGTCAATTTCAATATATGTTCATCAGTTGACATTTTAATACCCGTTCTCCACAAATTGTCTGTTAGAACTTTAAATCGTGCTTCCATCTCATTTAATGTTTCATCCTTTTGACATATGAAAAGTTCAAAACTTTTAACCCAAATGTCTGTAGTCACATTCCTATAATTGGTATCCACAGTTCTCATATACCAATTATTTAGGTTTTCAAGTGTATTATTTTCTTGTTCATCAAAAATCATTTCTGTCATCGTTCGAAAACACTCGACAAATCTGTAGTGATTCGCTTATATGTCACATGTCCGTAAAAGCGGACCAGACATAAAAGCTATCATCTGGTTCGCTTTTATGGACATGTCCGTAAAAGCGGACCAGACATAAAAGCTGTCCTGACATAAAAGCTGACCTCCTATGTACGTATAAGCGGACCTGCCCTAGCCTAAGACTCGAACTAAGATGTAGTCGACAGACAACTGCACCAACATTACCAACGTTATACTACGCTCACGATGGGTGCACTTGCCCATGTGTGTGTTTAGTGTTAGTAGAATATCGTGTTTTATAAATTTAAAACTTGACTAATGCGTAAAATGGGCTTAAAATATCAATAAAATCATAACACACCTTACGCACACCAAGTTTTTCGGGCCGTTGCCGGGGACACATGGATTTTAAGAAAGTTAGGAATCAACGGCCTAATCGTTTTTCTTGTTTTTCTATTTTGTTAGGATTTTTCTTAATTTTTCAACTTCTACAAACTTCAGCACGGGGTCGTGCCCGCTGAACACGCCCCCGTGCCCAAGCTTCAATTACTGAAAATAGAATCGTAAGATCCCGATGATTGGTAATTTCTGACACAAATATGAGTGATATTGATTATTTTTACTTTCGCTCCTCTTATGGTGCGTGGTGTCAAATATATGGTGGATCTCATGAAGATTTAAAGTGTTATTTTCTAAATTACACTCCCCACTATATAGACCCATCGTTTTCCATTAACCTTAAGATGGGCGAAAGTAAAAACAATCTCTATCTCTCCCTCGAATGCTCTCAATCAATTCTTTTAGATGATATGATTCTCGAAGAATTATTTCAACTCGAAGAAGTAATTCTCCAATTGATAAAAGAGCTTGAGATGGAAATAAATAATTCATCCCAAGACGACGATCAAGGAGAATTATTGAGATTGCATTCGGAATCTAACAACATCGTAGATCCCGAAAGCACCTTTAACTCTTGTGAGGATTTGAGCGATAGTCGTCCCTGTGTCGATTGTGCCGTGAAGGACTCTCCATCGGTCTCCGCCGATGCATTCATAGACCTGAGCGATTTGACATATACCTTCTTTAACGAGAGCCCGGATAAGGGGAATACAGGTTGGTTTCGCCCACCGGTATTTAGCTTAGGATTTACCCTTTCCGATAACCTCTTGCGTTCTTTTCTAAATCAAGGGCAATTAAGGTACCTCAGGCACTTCGGTGTTGTTCCGTCCAGTAAGGAACCGCCCGATCTGGATAAATTCCTTGAAAATGGACATAACTTCATAAAATTCTCTGGTCAACACGTCTCGTGCCCACCTAAAATTTTGTGTCTGACTTTAGTGTCAGAATACGGACAAAATGTGTCTGACTCTTGTCTGACCACGGGGTCGTGTCCAGCCGACACGGGGCCGTGGTCAGTGTGCTGTCGTTTTCTATAAATGCAGCAAGATTACTGCACATTTGGACTCATTCCAAAGACAAAGATCTGGTGGGATCTTCACATATACCCTATAAGGTATATTCTAAAGAAGATCCTCAACAACCATCTTGTCTTTACTACTTTTATCTCTTGCTTTCTTCTTCAAAAACTCCTCAAAACCTCCATTAAAGCTTGAAATCTCCATGTTTTTAAGCTTTATTGTTATATTTGTTAGGTTTTTAACCAAGGAATCTTATCAAAAATACGTTTTACAACACTGTTTTAAGTTATTTCTGCTCTGAAATGTTTCAAAAGTCAGAAAAATAAGTTAAATCAATAAGGTTCCTTGTTTCAAAAATCTGCAGATTGGTGGCCACGGGGCCGTCGCCGGAGTTACTATTTCATTTATTTGAACTTTTCGACTTGTTTTCTTAGAATGTCAAGCTGGAACAGCGGAACATCCTCAGCTCACTCAAGGAACGATCGAAGGGGAAGAAGAACAACGGTGGAAGACTCCTTGGTTAATTATGTGTATGCCTTGCGAGAAGCCATCGATGAGATGACGGGAGTGGAAGAAGCCTTAATTGACCGTATTAACCATAGCCGGTGGGTTTAGAGAGTTGCCTTCAAGAAGACAACCTTTTGCACCAAAGGTTGAATATTCTTGCTTCTCCTCCCATGGTGCCAATCATTGCACAAAGAGGGTGGAATGTTGTGCCGGAAGTCGTTATTCCAGCCGAGTGGCATATCATGCCTCAGGAACCTCCTCTAAACATACTACACGGGGTTCCAGTAGCAGTCGCATCTCCTCCGCAAGACATTGTGGAGAATGAGCCCGCCTTCTTTCTTCCTAGGGAGATAGAGAGGAATGGCTCAACGACATTCCCCCGGCTCCGAGTTCTACAAAATCCTTACGTACCGGAAAGACATTTCCGGGTTTTTGTCATCCCTACAATAAGGATAGAACTCCTTAGTGGTTTCCTGCGTTCTTTGATTTATCTATCTTAGGACCTTTGTAGTTTTTTTATTTCTAGGAGCCTTATTTTAATTTTTTAGGATCTTTGTAATTGTTGTTTTTAATGAATGATGCTTTTTAATCGATTAATGGTGTTTGGATGATGTTGTGATGGTTGAACATACTAAAAAAGGTGGAGGTTACCAAGGGAAAGAATAAACCACACCCCATGCACAAAAACAAAGCCTCCCGACAATTTTCCTTCATTACAGCAAGTTCAGCACAGGGCCGTGCTCAGCCTAACACGCCCCTGTGCCCAAGGTTCTGCAGAAAACGCCCTGTACAGGTAACTGGACACGGGGTCGTGCTCACTGAACACGCCCCCGTGCCCAGCCTCATGTTTAATATAATACTGGCAATCTGACCACGGGGCCGTGCCCGGACCAACACAGGCCCGTGGCTAGACGCCCAGTAACATAAAATTTTGTTTTTAAACACCTTTTAACACATTCAATCAACCAAAAAAACTTATTTTTTGGACACATTGAGGACAATGTGTAATTTAAGTGTGGGGGATGCTAAAACCTTGAATTTTGCAAGTCCTAATAACAAGCCTTACATAAAACTCTATTGGAACCGCTAATCACCCCAATTGTTTTTAAAAACTTTTCATTTTTTTACTTGTCTTGGTTTAATTTAGGAATAACAAGTTCTAAAAGGTTATATTTTTACAAATTTACAACCGATAGCGTCGTGATAAAAAGAACCAACATAAGAAAATTATGAAACGGCATGGCAAATCTAATTAAAATTTGATTATATATACTTCATCACATTTTAAACCCATTCCCACAATAAGTGAGTTTTGAGCCTTTATTGTGCATACAAGCATACATTTTTAAACTAAATGCTCATTTTTCGTTTCTTGTGTGAATAGCCGCTTGGTTCTTACGACTCTAGAACTTGCCACAACGATACAATCCTGGTCATTACCAACTTAAACCCAAGTAAGTAAATGATAGAGGCATTAGGACTAACCCTTTTTTTCTTTTCAACACCATTATTTTTCATTTTCTTTATCACCTACCCAAAATCCTCCTAGTTAACCCCTTTGAGCCTAAACCTTTTCATTTCTAAATCCACAAAACAAACACCCTTTTCCCACCAAAACCATTTTTTTAACCCTTTATTTTAGTAAAAAGTTCGGTCTTCCTGTGACGTTTCTTTAGCATTTAAAAAAAATGAAAGTCTAGCAATAAACAAACAAAGTCCTCAAAGAAACTTTGTTTGAAAATGCTTAGTTTGAATAAAAGTCACAAAAACAAAAAGGTTTACGACGACCGACGCTTTTTACGCTTTTAGCCTTTTTTACTAACCACTAACCAAAACCACCTACCCTTAGCCCAACCCTAACCCTAACCCTTTCCCCAAGTCCTCTTGATATTTACAAAGGTTTATAGTTAAAAAGGAGGAGGATGGATTGCTTGGCAAGCTTATGGTAGAAATAAGTTCCATGCCCGTCTCGAGTGTTTCACAAAAATACATCTTCGGCCGAGTGTTGAGTAATCTCCCGTGAGGTATGTGAACTTGTATATAAATGGAATTTTAAAAAGGCATGGTATGCCCAAATAAGTAATTTCTCTTATGAAACGTTCTAAATAAATCATAACGAATAGGATTGTAAATAGTATAAAAATAAAACCCAATAAAGATCTTGGATTCCCGACACTCAAGACAAGCCCAAAACTTCTCTTCTACCCATTCCATTTGGGTGTGTAAGCCACAAAATAAAGAGTTTTGCTTGAGGACAAGCAAAGATTCAAGTTGGGGGTATTTGATTTGTGTAAAATGCAACATATAAATTACATCAAATGAGGCATAAAACTAACCCTTATTAGTACTAATGTTGAAAAAAGTGTGCTTTTGTCTTCCTTTTGTATTTTCAGGACCAAATGAGCTTAAATGAACAAAAGGAACAAATATGCAGCAAAAACTAACATAAATACAAAGAAAAGGAATAAACGTGGCATGCTCTACCCCTCGACAACATCTCAACAAGCAAAAACAAGAAACAGAAGGCTGACCACGGCCCGTGCCCACTGGAATTTTGTATTTAGTGGTGTTATGATGTTTGGTGAAATCCTTGATTTAGCAATTCTTGCATAAATTGTAAGAATCAAAGTGAAATAGGGTTAGTTTAACCACTTAGAATCATCGTACTTGATTAATCTATGAAGAAATTACTTGAACAATGTGTTAGGATGCGATAACACATGTATGTGTATATGGGTTTTAGTAAAATCATAAGAAACATGATTAATGATGATTAAATTGATGCAACTGAGAATCGATGAGTTGAAAAATTATGACATATTGATCATATTGTGAATGTCAATGTAATAAAAGTTTAATATGTGGGAAAATGATGTTTCTTGTTAAATATAAGAAATTACACAAAATCCATGCTTACAAGGTGTTTGATGAATTGCCTAAATGAGAATATATTGCTATGTAGCGAAGAAGAATCATATGAAATGGTTCTTAATAAGATTGGCAATTTGTTAAATTAATCGGGTTGTTTGCTATAGGCGACTCGAAGGACAAGTTGGGAGATCAATCCGGAAGTGATACTCGGCTCAAGGTAAAGCTCTTGGTACGTAACTTTGGTTTCGTTACATTATACTTTGATTTTAATGTAGATAATATCTTGAATTAGCGATATGAGAGAATGTAGTATATTGTAGAAGTGATGAAGTTCACTAGTTAATCAAAACGGGTCAAAAGATCGGTTAATGTATGTTTGGTTTGTCATTTGAAATGGTGGATTCCATTAGACAACCAAACGGGTCAAACAAGGATTAAAACGGTAGTATAGAAGTGACTTAAATGCCACACGGTGATTGTGTATAGATTGGTTAAAGTATGATTGGTTTATCATTTGAAATGGTGGATTCCAGTAGACAACCAAACGGATCGAATAATAAAAAGGTAGTATAGAAGTGACTTAAATGTTACTCGATGATTGTGTAATTGAAGGCGTAAAGCCATGGATTGTTAATGATACGCTGAAGTGCACAAGCCCGGGGAATTGGGTAATTAAGTTTAGAAACCCATTAGAAAGAATGATGTAAAATATGACATGTAACAAAATGGGTCGAATAAATAAAAGAGGATTTATAGGCTATCAGCTTATAATCTGAATTTTTGATGCAAATAAATATGATAAACAGATGCGTATTTTTTATTACGAACGCGTAGGAAAAAGGATCGCGAAAAATGGACTTATATAACAAAAGTTATGGTGGTTTAAAGTTAGAATTTGATAAAAATTGGAGTTGTGCGTTTGCAGCTCACAAAGCTGGACACATTCTGTGAAAAAGGGTCTGTGGCGCCCCGCAACAAATTCCCTTGATTCTTTCGCGCCCCGCCACAGCTTCTGGCGGCCCGCGAGAGCCTACACTAAGTCTGTCGCGCCTCGCAACAGACTGCAGGATTGGAAATTTTGTTTATTTTATTCGTTCTTGCAATCCGGACTTGTTAAAACTGATTAATTGTTCCTCAAAACTAACCTTATTGTTGGTTTTGATATTAGGTGATGTAGGTGACATTCCAGATGGCGATCAAGCATAAGTTATGAACCAAACACGATATTTTGAAGCTTCCGCGAATGATGACGGTTTAGTTGTTTGTTTTATAAAAATGTAAACTTTTAGATGTTTAAAACTACTATGGTGATGTAACTAGACGACTTAGTTTGTTTCAATATTAACTCTTCAAAGTTTTTGTATGGTAGCATGTCTATCTATAAAAATGCGCATTTTTGCATATAAATATAAAGAAAAATGAGACGGTACTTTAGTTCTTTTTCCAACCCCTTCTTATACACCCTTTAATCTTACTTCTAAATCTACACTTTAATGTAGCATAGTAGTGGAACCCTCAACCTCTTAAAATTCACATATGAAGAATTAATAAAAGGTAAACTAAAGAGAGTTGTTACTTGTTAGCCTCCAAACTAGGAAACCGCCACTGCTTTATGTTCATAATTAATGGCTACGTCAAAAATGGAGAACACATTTGCCGTTCATATCCTTTGATGTCCATTTCGCCTGCTATCCCTTTCGCCATGATCGACCGACATAACAATTCAAAATCACCTTGCTGGTTTTTATTTCCTGGCCTCCAACACAAGCACGCGATGAATAAAAGACTACACAATGTGAGACTTATGAAGTTAAGACTACACATAGTGGTTCTTATCAATTATTACATACTAAAACGACACTGCAATCATATAAATCTAGGGGAAAGTTCTTGTACAAATAATCTTAACATACTAAACATACAAATTGAAGGAAAACTCAAAAAGACAAGGTGGCATTTTTGTAATTATCAATAACTATCAAAGTTACTCTACAAATATACCTAAAAAACCTAAAAAAAAGCCTAACCCCCCTCCAATTTGTATGTTTAGTAGTTAAGTTTATTTGTATTTGATCTTTTGCCTATAAATCTAATCTTGTAAAGAATGAAATCGATAAAGTTTTGAATACAAGAAGTGATCCTAGTTATATGTATATGAGCACAAATACACACGTCTAAATATGGTCTCTTCATCCATCAATTTATCTGTTGTTTCCCAATGCTTTTTCATTAATACCCAATTCGAAATGACAAACCCATTGTCACTAGTTGTTCTAGTATCTATGTTATTCTGCATGACATTATTTTTTTTTAGTTCCAACAGTGGGTGGGCTGAAGCCTCATGGCCTTCTTTGTTGTGGGTCTAGTCCAGTTTAATTATTCAGGGCTTTTGAGTTTTGCATGATTAACAGTTTAACGTTTTTATTCTAGCCCACATCAGTTGTTGTAACTGATTCTGGCCCAATATAATTTCCATTGTGCGCTAAAATAGTTCGCCAGATCTGACATCAAGATTCAAGAAGACAAGAACTTGAAGTATTACTTTGTCGTTTAACTATGAAGGCGTGGGTTATGCGCATGCGTTGAGGCAATTAGCGTTGATAAAAAATAAGCGTTCGCAACAGTGTCTTTAGAAATTTATAAAATACCAGTATTAACCTTCGTGTTACAATGGGAGCGTAAAACCATGCCATATAGCATCAATGTCATACCACCACCTGTGACCATCAATCAACACTGATGTTGTGGCATGTTAATGCAATGAAATTAAATCGAAACATAAAACTTAGAAAAGAATAACTAAGTCGATCTAGGACAAGCGCGTTGCGATGAACTTGTCAAACAAGAAAAATAGATGTAAAGGCGTTGAACCACACATGCACTTTGCGCCGTGTTAACTCACAAAGTTTAGAATGAAACGTAAACATATCGAACCACACATGCACGTTGCGTTGTGTTAAATTGCAAAATTTAGAACGAAATACAAAACAAAAATTTGTAAAAGATGAAAAGTATAGGGGACCAAAGTTAAAAATTAAATGGTTGATGCATCACAAAGGTATGATGTTGAAGCTAGAGGTGCATCACAAAGGTATTGCATATTAAACTATATCATGTTTAGTGGGTCCTAGTGTATAGCAATTATGTTCTTGTGTCATTGTGTGTATATATTGAAGTTGTTTGGGTGTTCAAAAACTGTATTAAAATTTATCAAATAAAGTGATTTGGAATTTTGTAATGTGCAGGTTTCGAGAAAAGCATCCAAATGTGGTGTATTTTTTTATATAACAGTTTATGAAAAAATAAAAGCTTGAAAATAGAAATATTAATGTTTTGACATAAAAAGGGTACGAATGGTAAAAATGAAGAGAAGTTGTTTGCATGTGAACCAAACATGCCTAAGGCACGTGATATTAGAAGGATGAGTCATTTTCATAGTTCGTGTTCATGTTAACGTCTTTACAAAGAACTCTTTAAATTTAGTATCTTTCATTAGACATTTGTTTTTGGTTTTCTTACGTTACTATTACTAATATTATGTAACAAAGTTACAAATGACTTACGTTCCTATTTCTTGCATTATTATTTGATTGATATGTGAAATCTTTAACGACAACTGATTTTTTGTTATTTTTTTTAGTTTATTGTGATTTTTATTATGAATGTATCATTTATATGGTGACTCTTCACATACATAACTCCTATAACTCCTATCTCTTTGATTTCTTTTGTATTAATGTATGTGCATATATATATATATATATATATATATATATATATATATATATATATATATATTGGCATTTGTATATTGTGTATAGAGATCAATCAATAAGATTTACATTCCCTCATTCTCTTATTTTTCTCTTTATATTGCTAATAGGTTTAGTTGTTTCACAACACGTTATCAGCACGAAAGTGCTCTCACCAAAACTCTAATCCCCTGCCATGGAATCATAACATTCAAAGTTAATACAAAAGACTATCATAGCATGTTCAATAAGACTATCCCACACAAAGGCGGCTTAATGAAGATTCGGTTGATTGTTATTACATTAGAACGTGCCTGATTTTGTTGGTAAGTTTTCAATTAAGTTTTTACTTTAAACACTAGATTTGGCGTATTAGTTTGGATCCATATAGGCCCATATGAATTTTATAGTTATGTGGCGTTTGATTGTCTTATGGGAGGTTCGGGTTTAATCCGTCACCAAAACTGATATACGCATCTTAATTTCCAAAGTCTTATTTTAATAATATAGCCACATGACTATTTTGAATTGAAAATAATAATAACAATAATAATAGTAATTAATTTTGATATACGTACATATTCTTTAGTGGTTTCTAATATTAGCTTATTAATGTTTTAATAAAATTATTGTTCCAATGATACTATGTTGTAATGAATTAATGAGATTGTAAGAATTTTATATTCGGTTGGACAACATAATTACAAGTCATATCAATGTTTGTTTATTATTATACATATTATTTTGTAAAATTTTAATAGTATTTGATTTGATTATTACTATACATGTTATTTTGTTTTAGTAATGCAAATAAGTGTTTAATCATAATTTAGTGATGCAAATAGGTGTTTAATCATAAAAATATATAAATTGAATTATATATGCGTGTGTTTTATGGCTAGTGATTTTATTATGCTATTAATTTGTATGTGTTGTGAAACAACGACATACTAGCATCCAACGTATAACTATAAATATAAAGAACAAGTATTATAGAAAGTAAGAGAGAAAGAGAATAGGAGAACTCATTCTTATTTATGTGTATAGTACCAATTACATGAAACCTCTATTTATAGAGGCTTAACATTAATACAAAGGTAATAAATATATGAAGGTTACATATGTGGAGAGTCACCACATTATGATGCATTCATTCACCACATTATGATGCATTCATAACACTCCCCCTTGACTATCCACATGTTGAAATATAATAGTCTACTGTTCTTTTAATACGCTAGGTGATGTTGCCTCGTTAAAAACCTTGCTAGGAAAACCCAGTGGGATAAAACCATAGCTAAGGAAAAAAGAGTGCAGCGCGTATTTCCCCCTGATACTTTTGGATCAGATGTGTTGCCTCATTAAAAACCTTACTAAGAAACCCCATTAGGATAAAACTCAGTTAAGGAAAAAAGAGAGTGCAACTTGAATAAATCTCCCCCTCATTATAATATGTATCATTTAAGTAAAGTGTGTCCATCATCCTCGAAAGTTGCTCAAAACTTTTGTAGAATGATTTGTCGTTTGATGCCTTGAAGTACAGTCCTTTATATTGAGTAATATTGTAAATCTTCTTGTGAGACTTCTAGTGCTTCCTCTTGCGAACAAATACCATAAGATCCAAGACTATTTGTGTTACATTCTTTATATCTACAAGACTAACAGAACTAGCTTTCATGGGTTAGTAAAATATAGACACATATCATTCTTACCTTTAGGGTATCGACATATCTGCTTTACTATTCAAATGTCTCCTCATTGGACATGTGCTATATCATGTTGATAAATTCAAATAAAAAATATATATTATCATGCATAGCTAGAAAGTTAAGTTAATGCACAATTGCACTTTAGCCATGGTACTTTTTGACTAAGTAGTTCAACATCCCTTTCTTGGGTTGATAAGAATATTTTTTCTATGTCAAGCGATCAAACAATCGTTCATGTACTCAACGAATGAGCTTTTTCTATATAACATCTTCTAGATGTAATCAGATTGATGAGCAAAAATAGTACATATATACTCGAACTACAGGTCGAGAATAACTACACTTTGTAAAGGTCATTCAAAATTTTCCTCTTTAGTTTGAGAGTTCCCTCTCGATGATGTTTACATTATCACTGTAAGAGTGAAATCTTATTTAAATAGATGTAGCTCATTTTATCAAAATTATACCTCTCTTTTCAGAGTATAGTCGACTGTACCACATACGAGTAGTTTCCTTTAAGATTCATATATATAACACCTATGGGGTTATTGTTTCATAATGCTTTGAGCTTTTTTAATCCTTCAGGGGGTTTTCATACAGATGTCATTTGCAATTATCTCATACATGTATACGGTGATGACATCCATAAGTTGTTTTATCTGAAGTCATTCTGAGATTGCGAGGCCGCTTAAACATCTAAAGATTATCGCATCCACTACAGGGGTATACGTTTCCTCGTAATCAACTGCTGGGATTTGGGAAAAATCTTTATGTTAAAACGCGTGCCTTACATCGCAAAAACTCATTATTTACGTTTCCTTTTATTTAAAGACACCCATTTATAACCTACTAGTTTGACGTCTATGGGTGTTCGAAATGCTGGTTCGAAAACGTTTAGTTTGTCGAGCAAATTTAGTTCAACCTAAGTCATGTAGCCATTTTGGCTATTTGTGTGCGTACACTCTTGCACACTTTCTATATACGTAATCTTTTTTTTCATCGATTACATCTATTGCTATAGCATAATCAAATATATCATTTTACACGTGTTTCATTACGGTTCCATATTATACTTATTTTGTACATAATTCATCGCGATCTCATATTTGTTTGGTATTAGAGTTTCTTTTAGAACTCCATTAGCCTCTTTTGGGGTTTTCACAACAACCTTCTTTAAGGTTTAGTATGCAACCACTTCTGGGGTTTTGTATGCAACCACTTATGGTGTTTTATGTGCCACCTCTTTTGGGGTTACACCAACTGCGTTACTCTGCTCT
>CM060449.1:51418831-51519140 GCA_030545235.1 Helianthus tuberosus | reverse complement strand
ACCCTTAGTATCCTGGAGATAGATCCATAATATTCTGGGGATAAACCCTTAAGTATTCTGGGGAAAATCCCAAATTTTCGTGCGCTACAGGCGGGAGTGTATAAACTCCAAGACTTAGAAAGGTGAAAACCTTTAAACCTTAGAGAGTATGAAAATACCCTTTCGTGAGAGAGGGTGATCAATCCTCATATACCTTAAGGATCCAGGGTATAGCCAACAGTAACGAAATTGTCAGCCACTTTTACATGAACTGGTCCCGCCACCTTGAACTATCCCTGGATAACTTGCGCTCCAGGCGGGGTGTTTAAACCCAATTCGTGAGAAAGGTGAATACCTTTAAACCTGTGAAGGGATCAGGATCCCTTAAACGTGAGAGAGGGGGCCAATCCTCTAATCTTTCGAAGTATCCCGAGTGTGTATCCTGGAGCTATATCCCGAAGCATATTCTGCAAAACACCTTTAAACTAAGGTGGGTGTTAGCTTGGCTAACACCCCTCTGATGCTTAAGTCTGTATTGGGTATCAAAATAAAAGATAATATCAAAAATATAAATGAGTTATAGAGTTCGTACCATTATGAGTTAGAAATTAAATTCTAAACTCACTTGTATAGCATTCCAGGATCTTGGTAGCATATCCCCCTCCATATTCTTGAGTCGGTATGCTCCTTTCCTTGATTCTGATTTAATCTCATAAGGTCCTTCCCACTTTGGAGCTAACTTTCCATCAGCAGGATTAGTAGTATTCTGAAAAGCCTTTCTTAATACCCAATCCCCAACTTGAAACCTTCTAGTCCTTATATTCTTGTTATATGCTCTGGATATCCTCTGTTGATATGCTGCCATCCTTAGCTTTGCTGCATATCTTGTCTCATCCACAGTGTCTAATTCTTGGCACATAGCTTCAGGATTCTGCTCAGGATCCCGGAGATTAGATCTTGCTGTAGGTATCACCATTTCTGTTGGGATCACCGCTTCTACTCCAAATACTAAGGAGAATGGAGTTTGGCCAGTCGCACTTTTCACTGTCGTTCTATCAGCCCATAGGACAAAGGGTAATTCTTCTGCCCATCTTCCTTTCTTAGCTCCAAGCCTTTTCTTCAAATTGTTGACAATTATCTTGTTCAAGGATTCTGCTTGTCCATTTGCTTGAGGATGTACCGGTGTAGATGTGATCATTTTAATTCTCCAACTTTTGCAAAAGTCAGTAGTCCTCTTGCTTATAAACTGAGAACCATTGTCACAGATTATCTCGGCTGATACTCCAAATCTGGTCAGGATATTCCTTTTTATGAAGGATACTACTTCTTGGTCTCTAACTTGGATAAATGCTTCAGCTTCAACCCATTTAGAGAAATAATCGGTCATTTCCAGCATGAAGACTTTCCCTCCTGGAGCCTTTGGCAATTTTCCCACTATATCCATTCCCCATTTCATGAATGGCCAAGGGGAAACAATAGGATACAGTGGTTCAGCAGGCTGATGTAATATATTACTATGTCTTTGACATGCGTCACACCTTCGAGCATATTCTACAGCATCTTTCCTCATTGTTGGCCAATAATATCCTGTTCTTAATACTTTCGAGAATAAGGAGCTGCCCCCAGTATGGTTACCACAATCCCCTTCATGTATATCCTGAAGCACTTCTTTGGTTTCAGGATCCTCCAAGCACCTCAGATATGGACCTGCAAGAGATTTCTTATACAAAACATTATTTATAATAGTGAACCGTGATACCTTCATTCTAAAGGCCTTAGGATTCTCATCCTTTGGGATGTGTCCTTCTTTAAGATATCTTATGATTGGAGCCATCCAAGACTTAGGATCCCTCTCAGGATATTCATCACCAGGATCGTGAACACTTATTACTTCCTTATCCTGAGGATCCATCGCAGGATTTAGGATATGTAATATCGGTATTCGGGTTCCTTCTGGTGTCCTGACTGATGATCCTAGATTTGCCAAGGCATCAGCTTCAGCATTATCCTCTCTTGGTACATGTTCAAGTGTAAAAATATCGAAATATCCTGCTAATAATTTAAGAATTTCGAGATACTCGATTAACTTCTCACCTTTAACTGCATAGGATCCATTAAAATGATTAGTAATTAACAAAGAATCAACATATACTTGCAAATTCTTGATATTCATGCTTTTAGCCAATTCTAATCCTGTAATTAAAGCTTCATATTCTGCTTCATTATTGGTGGCAGGAAACTCACATCTAATAGCCTGGGGTAATATGTCCCCCTGTGGCGATTTTAGTAGTATACCCAAACCTACACCTCTTACATTAGACGCACCATCAGTATATAGTGTCCAAATATCTGAGTTTTCACCTAGCTGTTGCACTTCTAGGTCGGCTTCTTCTTGTAAATCATTACTAAAATCAGCCACAAAGTCCGCTAGAGCCTGAGACTTTATAGCATTTCTAGGTTCGTAAACTAAGACATAAGCACTTAATTAAACAGACCACTTAGCCACCCTACCAGACATCTGAGGTTTCCTAAGCACATTTTTGTTAGGGGAGGATTTTCTAACAATTAGTGATCCTTATTCGTTATCCTAATTAATGATCCTTATTTCTGTGACAGATAGTGATCCTCAGAAGAGCTTCAGGATCAGGATCATGGATCACTTTAAGGATCCTCGTACTGACGATTGTTTATTTGTGTTTTGTATTACTTCGCAGGAGTAACAAGCTTGACTTGGTCTTGGCAACGGTACTAAGGAATATTCCACGGGTATTTCGCACACGATTGACCAAAAATGGACGTTGTGGAGAACGTGGGAGCTTGGCACAAAAGTCGGATAGTTAGTTATTGTAGTTAAATTCTATTTTAAAAGGAGTAACGAGCTAGAATTAGAACACTTAGCCATTTTCAGCTACACACACTCTCATATACTCGCACACTTGAAGCTCTCGACGAACATTCATTCATTTTCACTCACTTTTACACATTTCACGATAGTGATCCTTGTATCTAGCTCGTTACTATCCGAAGTTGTAAACATTTATTGATTTATTTGAGCTTGGTGATCGGTAGTTTCCATCACCCGGGGTTTTTTGTGCCGGAGATCAACTCTTGATCAAGGGCTTTTTCCCCGTATAAATCCTTGTGTCATTTGTGCAATTTACATTGAAGTTATCCTTGTTATTGTTCTACATTTCAAGCATCATACCCCGTAACAGAGAGTTTGGTTGCAATATCCTCATCAGATTTTTTGACCAAAACAGTTTGGCGCCCACCGTGGGGCAATTGGTGCTTCATCCTTAGAAAAATTCGCATTTCTGTGCTCATTTCAGTTCACTACAACCAAGCAAATGGCTTCCTCAGCGAAGAATGCTTCAAATTTGATACCCTCATTCACTTCTTCACAAGGCGTTCCCCCTTTACCTCCACCACCTTCTGGATCCCAGAAGAATGCTGAGAATGCTGCGAAGAAACCAACTCCCATTTTCTCAAAACCACCTACTTCTTCTGTTTCAACTAATCCTACTACTAATGATCTCTATGCCTTGATTTTGCAGATGAGGAATCATGCACAAGAGCAGGATAAGACCAACGAAAGGATCCTCCGGGAGATTGACGAAATTAAGAAACAGAAGAAAACGGCAGAGGATCGTTCCCCACTGATACCCAGATCTTTGAATTTTGATACTCCGGTGATTACTTCTCAGCCATCAGTGGTTCCAGATGTTCAATATGTGGGTGGACCAAAAGGAGTGCACTACGGAACAACAACAGTGACCCAGGCATTAGGCCCATACTTCCAGCCAGCAGGATCCTATCCTCAGCATATGGGATCCTTCATGACTTCAGGAGGTTATTCAGGATCATCCCAGGTTCAAGGATCCTCCTTTGTTCCAGGATCATCCCAGGTTCAAGGATCCTCCTTTGTTCCAGGATCATCCCAGGTTCAAGGATCCTCCTTTGTTCCAGGATCATCCCAGGTTCAAGGATCCTCCTTTGTTCCAGGATCGTCCTAGTTTCAGGGATCCTTCCAGATGCCAGGATCCTTGAGGAGTTTGCAAACAGGAAGTTCAGATGTCCATCAGGGAGATTTTATTCCAATGCAGACCAATGCTTCTACTGGTCCCTCGATCATTCCAGAGCCCCAACAATATGGATTAACATCCAATCTTCCTAACTTGAATCCAATGGGAGGTAACACTTTTAATAATTCTTATACTACTAACCATGGTCTTATGCAGGATCCAGGTATCAATCATGCCATGGCCAGAGAATTGCAAAAGCTAAAGGATATGATATCAAGTGTTCCGGGAGTGGTCAAACCTATCCCAGAGATTGCAGATGGGAGCCACAAGATATCTCGTTTTACACCACCAATTTGTGATGCTGAGATACCCAAGAGGTTCCATGTGCCAACAATGAAGCTGTATGATGGTTCGACGGACCCTGAAGAACACATAGCACAATACAGGGAGAGGATGGAGATCAATCCAATCCCAGAAAGGTTAAAGGAAGCATGCCTGTGCAAGGGATTCGGATCCACTCTTACTGGATCAGCTCTCAAATGGCTGCTAAGTCTTCCCCCCTACTCTATTACCTCATTTGCTAATCTAGTTAACTTGTTTAATAATCAGTTTTCTTGTAGTAGAAAATTTGAGCGATTAACTAGTGATCTATATAGGATAACCCAGGGTCATAATGAATCATTAAGGGATTACATTACCAAATTCAGTAAAGAATCCTTAGACATTCCCAACTTAGATATAGCCACGGCTGTTGAGGCCTTTAAAATGGGATTGCTTAGGGATTCGTTGTTCTATGATGATCTTGTTATGACACCATGCAGGAACTTAGATGAGGTAAGAACCCGGGCACTTAGGTTCATTCGGCTAGAGGATGACAAGAGGATCCAGGAGAGGTTAGCAGGATCCTCAAAGCAAGATAAGCAAGGATCCTCATTCAGGAACAACAAGTTCAGATCCTACAACAGATCTGATAACCAGAACGTGCATGCTGTTGAACAAGAAGAGGATGATGAGGATTATCCTCCAATTTCTGAATATTGTTTTTCTGTTGATAACAATGAACTAATCCTTGCGATGCAGAATCTAGGTGATAAAGCTAGATGGCCCAGAAAGAATGATAGGCCAGCTGCAACTAAGGATAAGTCGAAGTGGTGTGCATACCATGAAGATTTTGGGCATCTCACAGAAGAATGCATTGCACTAAGGAAGGAAATTGGATACTTGTTGAGCAAGGGGCATCTGAAAGAGTTGTTGGGTAGGAAAAAGTCAAGGACTCAGGATCCTGAAAGGATCCCTGAGAAAGCTCCGGCCCCTCCAGCAGATGCACAAGTAATAAACTTTATTTCTGGAGGATCAGACATTTCTGGCACATCCTTCTCAGCGGCTAAAAGGGATGCAAAGGAAACTAAAATGGATAATGGAGAAAGACCAGTTCGAACATCAAGTGTCTCCGAAGGAAAAGTCATAACCTTTGATGAGGATGATCGTGTTGATATCCAGGATCCTCATCACGATGGTTTAGTTATTACTCTTTTCATTTCTAACCATTTTGTCCGCAGGATCCTTATAGACGGAGGAAGCTCAGTGAACATTATCCAGCTTGATGTTCTAAAGAAGATGGGAATTCCTGAATCAGATATCATACCAAGATCCTCCGTGCTTGTGGGATTTAGTGGCGAAACTAAGAATACCCTGGGGGACATTAAACTCCCAATATATATCGAAGGCCTACACTCTTATCAAAAATTTTGTGTTATTGACTGTTTATCTTGTTGCAATGTTATCCTTGGCAGGCCCTGGATACACGATATGAAAGCAGTCCCATCTACCTACCATCAATGTGTGAAGCTCCCTAGTCCTTGGGGAATAGTGAAGATTGATAGTGATCAGCAGGAGGCTAAGAATTGCTACACTTCATCGATGAAACCAGCCTCGAAGTCAAGGGAGCAATAGCAATCAAGGTATCCTCCAAGGGATGTCTTGGAGGCAAGAGAGCATGATGTGGTATAAATCCTCATGGATCCCGATGATCCTGAATCCAAAATCTATATCGGATCAGGGATCCTTGGCGAAATGAAAGAAGACCTCGTATCCTTCCTCAAAAGGAGAAAGACTACCTTTGCATGGAAACACGAAGACATGACTGGTATATCCAAAGACGTAATCACTCACAAACTCGGCATTGACAGGTCCTTCAAACCAATCCATCAAAGGAGAAGAAAGTTTGCACCGGAAAGGAATGCCATTATCCAGGAAGAGGTAGAGAAATTGCTCCGCGCAGGTATGATTAGAGAGGTCAAATATCCAAGATGGTTGGCCAATGTGGTTGTTGTTCAAAAGAAAAACGGAAAGTGGAGGGTATGTGTCGATTTTACCGATTTAAATAAGGCATGTCCCAAGGATCCTTTCCCATTACCCCACATTGACTCCATGGTGGATGCAACTGCGGGTCATGAACTGTTAACTTTTATGGATGCTTCATCTGGATTTCAACAAATCCAAATGGAACCATCCGACCAAGAGGATACAGCCTTCATGACTCCAACTGGTATATACTGCTATATTGCTATGCCGTTCGGATTAAGAAATGCAGGTGCAACATATCAAAGGCTGGTGAATATGATGTTCAAGGATCAGATTGGACAAACTATGGAGGTTTACATAGATGATATGGTGGTAAAATCCTTAAAAGCTGAGGATCACCTAAGAGACTTGGAGGAAGCATTCAATATCCTTGATAAATATAAAATGAAGCTTAATCCTTCAAAATGTCACTTTGGTGTTAAAGCAGGTAAATTCTTAGGATATATGGTGACAAAGAGAGGCATTGAAGCTAGCCCGGAACAAATCAAGGCAATAGTGAACATCAAATCTCCGGCTAATGCTAAGGATGTTCAAAGGCTAACAGGCAGGATAGCAGCTTTGAACAGATTTATATTCAAATCATCAGAGAAGTGCAAAGAATTCTATGATATCCTAAGGAAGAACAAGAAATTTGAGTGGACTGAGAAGCATGAAAATGCTTTAAGAGCCCTCAAAGATTATCTATCCTCAGCCCCGGCCTTGATGAAACCAGAGAAAGGCGATGTGCTATCCTTATATCTGGCAGTATCCTCAAAAGCAGTAAGTGCGGTCCTTGTTAAGGATCATGAAGGTACACAACATCCTGTCTATTATGTAAGTAAAAGTTTACTTGATGCCGAATCCAGGTATTCACACCTTGAAAAGCTTATTCTTGCATTAATTATGGCATCAACTAAGTTGAGACACTATTTTGAAACTCATGTTATTGTTGTTAAAACTAATTTTCCAATTAAGAATGTCCTCAGGAAACCAGAGATGTCAGGAAGGATGGCTAAGTGGGCAGTGAAGCTAAGTGCATATGATATAAGATATGAGCCTAGGACAGCCATCAAATCCCAAGCATTAGCCGACTTTGTGGCTGATTTCAGTAGTGATTTACAAAAAGAAGCTGAGTTAGAAGTCCAGCAGTTAGAAGAGACCAAGGATCCTTGGATACTCTATACTGATGGATCCTCAAATGTCAAAGGCACAGGGCTTGGAATACTACTAAAATCACCACAGGGGGACATAATACCCCACTCTATAGCTTGTGAGTTCCAAACCACTAACAATGAGGCTGAATATGAAGCCTTAATTGCTGGTTTGCAAATTGCAAAGCATATGAGGATCAGGTATCTTGAGGTACATGTAGATTCATTGTTAATTACAAACCACTTTAATGGATCTTATGCTGTTAAAGGTGAAAAGCTAACCAAATATTTAGAGATAGTCAAAAGTTTGGCACTCTCTTTTGTTTCCTTTAGTTTAACGCAGGTACCAAGGGAAGAAAATACAGAGGCTGATGCATTGGCTAACTTAGGATCATCCTTGAAGATCCCGGAGGATATCAAGATCCCCATTATCCATATCCTGACCCCGGCTATTGAGGATCATGTGGCTATGGAGATAGGAAATGATTCTGCAATTATCCCTAGTGAGGATACTCAATCCCATTCAGGATCATGGATCTCACCAATTATGAGATACTTACAACATGGAGAGATTCCTACAGGAGAAAACCTTAGGGCTTTCAAATCTAAGGTATCTCAATTCACAATTTTAAATAATATGTTGTATAGACGATCTCTTGCAGGACCATACTTGAGATGTATTGAGGATCCTGAAATCCAAGAAGTTTTAAAAGACTTCCATGAAGGAGATTGTGGAAACCACACTGGGGGCAGGGCATTATTCTTAAGGATCCTGAGGACAGGATACTACTGGCCAACCATGAAGAGAGATGCTGTGGAGTATGCTAAGAGATGTGATCCTTGTCAGAGACACAGCAATATACTTCATCAACCAGCTGAATTATTGCATCCTATATCCTCCTCTTGGCCATTTATGAGATGGGGTATGGATATAGTTGGTAAGCTCCCTAAGGCACCTGGTGGAAAAGTGTTCATGCTAGCTATGACTGATTACTTCTCCAAGTGGATAGAGGCTGAAGCTTTTGCCCAAGTCAGAGAAAAGGAAGTTATATCCTTCATTAAAAGAAATATTATAACTAGATTTGGAATTCCTTCTGAAATTATATGTGATAATGGTTCCCAATTTATTGGGGGCAGAACCACTAACTTCTGTGACAGTTGGGGGATTAAGATGATAACATCAACACCAGTCCACCCACAAGCTAATGGTCAAGCAGAATCATCCAACAAGATCATCATCAACAATTTGAAGAAGAAGCTTGGATCCAAGAAAGGGAAATGGGCAGAAGAACTACCTTATGTGCTTTGGGCTGATAGGCAACCCCTAAGAATGCTACTGGTCAAACACCATTCTCCTTGGTATTTGGGGCAGAATCAGTGATCCCAACAGAAATGGTGGTTCCAACTGCTAGAACAAGTACCCGTGATCCTGAGGAAAATGATGAGAACTTGGCTCAAGACCTGGATACTATTGAGGAAATCAGGGATATGGCTAGGATAAGGATGGCCAGTTATCAACAAAGAATGGCTGGTGCTTACAACAAAAACGTCAGGATCAGGAGGTTTCAAGTTGGAGATATGGTATTAAGGAAAGCATTTCAGAATACCACCAATCCTGCTGATGGAAAATTGGCTCCAAAATGGGAAGGCCCTTATTTGATTGAAGCTGAAGAAGGAAAGGGGGCATACAGATTGCTAACCATGGAAGGTGATTTGCTACCAAGAGCTTGGAATGCTGTCCACTTGAGGAAATATTTCATGTGACCAGGATCCCCAAGGCACAGATGATCCTCACGATAGGGGTATCCTTAAAGGATCCTTAAAGTATCAGTGATCCTTACTTAGGTAATATCCTAAACTTGAACTATTTCATTTCTTTATTTTCTCATATAAGGATAAGGATCATGTGTCCTTTATCCGTCTCTCACGTGAGTTTAAGTTTTGAAAGTTCAGGTATCCTTAGCATAACATTGGTTATCCGCAGAAGCAATCCGTTCCTTGGGTTTAACCCCAGTTATTTGGGCTTGACCCCAGTTCCGCCTGTAGCGCATGATGATCCTGGTATAGTTCAAGGCAGTGGGACCAGTACTCGTTTTAGGGGCTGATAATTCCATTGTACTGGCTATGCCTAGGATCCTACGTATAATGGTAGACGTACCATACATCCGTTCTTAAGGTTTCTAACGTTTTCACGTTAGCTAAGGTTTCTAACGTTTTCACGTTAGCTAAGGTTTTGGCATTTTCATGTCACTAAGTTTGGATAGTCGCTAGTTAGGGCCATACTCCAGTTTACATACGATCCTTGGGCTTGTCCCCAGTTATCCTTGGGCTTGTCCCCAGTTATCCTTGGGCTTGTCCCTAGTTATCCTTGGGCTTGTCCCCAGTTATCCTTGGGCTTGTCCCCAGTTGCTAATTCTTTTCTTATATTGGCTTAGTACCAAGATATGCTCTATTTCAGGTTCTTGAAGATAGGCAACTAGGGATCCTTGATCCTTACTTCACTCTAAGGTTTATCTTATAGTTATCCTTATTATGGTTAGGATCCTAACTTGGATCCTCAGGTATGATACTTAACTATTATTAATTCATTATTTATTTGAATAACCCTTAAAATTTGACAACTAAACTTGTTATTCTTAAACTATATCACTTTTTGGAACTTATCAGTTATGGGATATGCGATCCTTGATCATATCCTAAACTTTTTGGATATCTTTTTTAATTTTTCAAGGATTGATAAGTATAAACGGAACGAACATTACAACAGTTGGAAAGTAAGATATTAAAAAGGATAACCACACAAGATAAGCGACAAAAGGTTAAGATTTTATTTATTAACAAAAGACTAACCCTTAAAAGGTTGTCAAAATTTCCTACCCGAGCATCTACCAGCAAAACGTGGCCCGTCCGCTGGGGTAGGTAAAGGGTGTCCATGATAATAAGTTCAAAAGTAGTGCAGGAATATAAAGGCGGCAGGATCACAATGGCTTCATCCCCCAAACAGAGGATCCCTCCACCAATTGCAATCCTGCCTATTGTCCAAAGGATCATACATGATCCTTAATCCTAAAAACTGTTGTTAAAGTACAAACCACCAAATTGTTCGACAAAAGACCTACTACCAAATTTAAAAATTGGGCTCCGGCTGCGTCTAAGAATGTCCATCATCGCCCAATCGTGCAGCCTAAACCTTCGCTGCATTACCACCTCCAGCTCCACTTGTTTCACCACCTGCATCCTTGCCTCCAGCTTCAATCGTCAGGATTTCTTCAACCTCCTCAGCCTCTTCATCGTCCAGTTCGGCTAGCCTTGCCTTCCAGCCTTCAACATCCCAGGTGCTCTTGTCAAAAGCAGGATCCTGAGCTTCCAAGGCCATTTGCAGCTTGGTCTTGTACATTGTTATGGCGGCAGAGATTTTGGCGTCTTCAGTGATCTCACTCTTCTCATAGTCAACATTGATCAACACCTTGGCCGTCTCCTGTTTGGCATCCCGGACTTCCTTCTGAAGATCAGCAATTGCAAGGTCCTTAAGCACTGCAACTTGCTGGAGGTCGGCAATCTTCCTATCCTGATCCTCGACGTGGCCAACATAATCCTCAATCTCAGAGAATTTCTGCAAGAAGGATAAAAGATAAGGTCAGAACTAAGTGATCCTCAAATCAGCAGGATATGTCAACAGGATATACGAGCAGAGACAGTGATCCTTACCTCATTGAAGTACTCGAGGAATTGGTGGCGGATCAGAGGCAGACCCTGCAGACCCTCAGCTTCAGAGGCTTTTCTCTTCTTGATTGCCTTCCCTTTGAGGGGTGTTAGGGGAGGATTTTCTAACAATTAGTGATCCTTATTCGTTATCCTAACTGGTGATCCTTACTTCTGTGACAGGTGGTGATCCTCAGAAGAGCTTCAGGATCAGGATCATGGATCACTTTAAGGATCCTCGTACTGACGATTGTTTACTTATGTATTATACTATCTCGCAGGTATGACGAGCTTGACCAGGTCTTGGCGACATTCCTGGAGAATATTCCTAAACTATTCTGCACGTGCTTGACCAAAAATAGACGTTGTGGAGAACGTGGAGGCTTGGCACGAAAGTCGGATAGTTAGTTTAGGTGGTTATTTCTATTTTAAAAGGGAGTAACGAGCTAGTAGAAAACACTTAGTCATTTTTTGCAGTTACACACACTCGTACAAACGCTCATACAAGCTCTCGTTCAAACACTTAGCAATTTCATACACTTTCTACACATATCACCGTAGTGATCCTTGTACCTAGCTCGTTACTATCCGAAGTTGTAAACATTAATTCATTTATTTGAGCTTAGTGATCGGTAGTTTCCATCACCCGGGGTTTTTTGTGCCGGAGATCAACTCTTGATCAAGGGCTTTTTCCCCGTATAAATCCTTGTGTTGTTTGTGCAATTTACATTGAAGTGATCTTCATCGCTGTTACACATTTTGAGCATCATTCCCCGTAACAAAGAGTTTGGTTGTAATATCCTCAACAGATTTTTTGACCAAAACAGTTTGACGCCCACCGTGGGGCAATTGGTGCTTCGTCCTTAGAAAAATTCGCATTTCTGTGCTCATTTCGGTTCACTACAACCAAGCAAATGGCTTCCTCAGTGAAGAATACTTCAAATTTGATGCCCTCATTCACTTCTTCTCAAGGCGTTCCTGCTTTGCCTCCACCACCTTCTGGACCCCAGAAGAATGCCGAGAATGCTGCGAAGAAACCAACTCCCATTTTTTCAAAACCTCCAACTTCTTCTGCTTCTTACACTCCTACTACTAGTGACATGTTTACTTTGATTTTGCAGATGAAGGATCAGATACGGCAACAGGATAAGACCAATGAGAGGATTCTCAAAGAAATTGGAGATCTCAAGAAACAAAAGACGACGGCAGAGGATCATTCCCCACTGGTACCGAAATCCCTGAATTTTGATACTCCAGTGATTACTTCTCAACCATCGGTGGCCCCAGAAGTTCAATATGTGGGTGGACCAAAAGGAGTGCACTATGGAACAACAGCAGTGACCCAGGCATCAGGTCCATATTTCCAGCCAGCGGGATCCTATCCTCAGCATATGGGAACCCTTACGAATTCAGGAGGATATTCAGCAGCGCAGCAGGTTCAAGGATCCTCCTTTGTTCCAGGATCATCCCAGGTTCAAGGATCCTCCTTTGTTCCAGGATCATCCCAGGTTCAAGGATCCTCCTTTGTTCCAGGATCATCCCAGGTTCAAGGATCCTCCTTTGTTCCAGGATCATCCCAGGTTCAAGGATCCTCCTTTGTTCCAGGATCATCCCAGGTTCAAGGATCCTCCTTTGTTCCAGGATCATCCTAGGTTCAAGGATCCTCCTTTGTTCCAGGATCATTCCAGGTTCAAGGATCCTCCTTTGTTCCAGGATCGTCCCAGTTCCAGGGATCCTTCCAGATGCCCGGATCCTTGAGGAGTTTGCAAACAGGAAGTTCAGATGTCCATCAGGGAGATTTTATTCCAATGCAGACCAATGCTTCTACTGGTCCCTCGATCATTCCAGAGCCTCAACAATATGGATTAACATCCAATCTTCCTAATCTGAATCCAATGGGAGGTAACACTTTTAATAATTCTTATACTAACCATGGTCTTATGCAGGATCCAGGTATCAATCATGCCATGGCAAGAGAATTGCAAAAGCTAAAAGATATGATATCAAGTGTTCCAGGAGCGGTCAAACCTATCCCATAGATTGCAGATGGGAGCCACAAGATATCTCGTTTTGCACCACCAATCTGTGATGCTGAGATACCCAAGAGGTTCCATGTGCCAACAATGAAGCTGTATGATGGTTCAACCGATCCTGAAGAACACATAGCACAATACAGGGAGAGGATGGAGATCAATCCAATTCCAGAAAGGTTAAAAGAAGCATGCCTGTGCAAGGGATTCGGATCCACTCTTACTGGATCAGCTCTCAAATGGCTGCTAAGTCTTCCCCCCTACTCTATTACCTCATTTGCCAACCTAGTTAACTTGTTTAATAATCAATTTTCTTGTAGTAGAAAATTTGAACGATTAACTAGTGATTTATATAGGATAACCCAGGGTCATAATGAATCATTAAGGGATTACATTACCAAATTCAGTAAAGAATCCTTAGACATTCCCAACTTAGATATAGCTACGGCTGTTGAGGCCTTCAAAATGGGATTGCTTAGGGATTCGTCTTTCTATGATGATCTTGTTATGACACCATGCAGGAACTTAGATGAGGTAAGAACCCGAGCACTTAGATTCATTCAGCTAGAGGATGACAAGAGGATCCAGGAGAGGTTAGCAGGATCCTCAAAGCAGGATAAGCAAGGATCCTCATTCAGGAACAACAAGTTCAGATCCTACAACAGATCTGATAATCAGAACGTGCATTCTGTTGATCAAGAAGAGGATGATGAGGATTATCCTCCAATTTCTGAATATTGTTTTAGTGTTGATAACAATGAACTAATCCTTGCTATGCAGAACCTAGGTGATAAAGCTAGATGGCCGAGAAAGAATGATAGGCCAGCTGCAACTAAGGATAAATCAAAATGGTGTGCATATCATGAAGATTTTGGGCACCTCACAGAAGAATGCATTGCATTAAGGAAGGAAATTGGATACTTGTTGAGCAAAGGGCACCTAAAAGAGTTGTTGGGAAGAAAAAAGTCAAGGACTCAGGATCCTGAAAGGATCCCTGAGAAGGCTCCAGCTCCTCCAGCAGGATCCTTATAGACGGAGGAAGTTCAGTGAATATTATCCAGCTTGATGTTCTAAAGAAGATGGGTATTCCTGAATCAGAGATCATACCAAGATCCTCCGTGCTCGTGGGGTTTAGTGGTGAAACTAAGAACACCCTGGGGGACATTAAACTCCCAATATATATTGAAGGCTTACACTCTTATCAAAAATTTTGTGTTATTGACTGTTTATCTTGTTGTAATGTTATCCTTGGCAGGCCCTGGATACACGATATGAAAGCAGTCCCATCTACTTACCACCAATGTGTGAAGCTCCCTAGTCCTTGGGGAATAGTAAAGATTGATAGTGATCAGCAGGAGGCTAAGAATTGTTACACTTCGTCGATGAAACCAGCCTCGAAGTCAAGGGAGCAATAGCAATCAAGGTATCCTCCAAGGAATGTCTTGGAGGCCAGGGAGCAGGATGTGGTAGAAATCCTCATGGATCCCGATGATCCTGAATCCAAAATCTATATCGGATCAGGGATCCTTGGCGAAATGAAAGAAGACCTCGTATCCTTCCTCAAAAGGAGAAAGACTACCTTTGCATGGAAACACGAAGACATGACTGGTATATCCAAAGTCGTAATCACTCACAAACTCGGCATTGACAGGTCCTTCAAACCAATCCATCAAAGGAGAAGAAAGTTTGCACCGGAAAGGAATGCCATTATCCAGGAAGAGGTAGAGAAATTGCTCCGGGCAGGTATGATTAGAGAGGTCAAGTATCCAAGATGGTTGGCCAATGTGGTTGTTGTTCAAAAGAAAAACGGAAAGTGGAGGGTATGTGTCGATTTTACCGATTTAAATAAGGCATGTCCCAAGGATCCTTTCCCTTTACCCCACATTGACTCCATGGTGGATGCAACCGCGGGTCATGAACTGTTAACTTTTATGGATGCTTCCTCTGGATTTCAACAAATCCAAATGGAACCATCCGACCAAGAGGATACAGCCTTCATGACTCCAACTGGTATATACTGCTATATTGCTATGCCGTTCGGATTAAGAAATGCAGGTGCAACATACCAAAGGCTGGTGAATATGATGTTCAAGGATCAGATTGGACAAACTATGGAGGTTTACATAGATGATATGGTGGTAAAATCCTTAAAAGCTGAGGATCACCTAAGAGACTTGGAGGAAGCATTCGATATCCTTGATAAATATAACATGAAACTTAATCCTTCAAAATGTCACTTTGGTGTTAAAGCAGGTAAATTCTTAGGATATATGGTGACAAAGAGAGGCATTGAAGCTAGCCTGGAACAAATCAAAGCAATAGTGAACATCAAATCTCCGGCCAATGCTAAGGATGTTTAAAGGCTAACAGGAAGGATAGCAGCCTTAAACAGATTTATATCCAAGTCCTCCGAGAAGTGTAAAGAATTCTATGATATCCTAAGGAAGAACAAGAAGTTTGAGTGGACGGAGAAGCATGAAAATGCTTTAACAGCCCTCAAAGATTACCTATCCTCGGCCCCGGCTTTAATGAAACCAGAAAAAGGTGATGTGTTATCCTTGTATCTTGCAGTATCCTCAAAAGCAGTAAGTGCGGTCCTTGTTAAGGATCATGAAGGTACACAACATCCTGTCTATTATGTAAGTAAAAGTTTACTTGATGCCAAATCCAGGTATTCACACCTTGAAAAGCTTATTCTTGCATTAATTATGGCATCTACCAAGTTAAGACATTATTTTGAAACTTATATTATCATTGTTAAAACTAATTTTCCAATTAAGAATGTCCTCAGGAAACCAGAGATGTCAGGAAGGATGGCTAAGTGGGCAGTAAAGCTGAGTGCATATGATATAAGATATGAGCCTAGGACAGCCATCAAATCCCAAGCATTAGCTGACTTTGTGGCTGATTTCAGTAGTGATTTACAAGAAGAAGCTGAGCTAGAAGTCCAGCAGCTAGAAGAGACCAAGGATCCTTGGATACTCTATACTGATGGATCCTCAAACGTCAAAGGCACAGGGCTTGGAATACTACTAAAATCGCCACAGGGGGACATAATACCCCATTCTATAGCTTGTGAGTTCTAAACCACTAATAATGAGGCTGAATATGAAGCCTTAATTGCTGGTTTGCAAATTGCAAAGCATATGGGGATCAGGTATCTTGAGGTACACGTAGATTCTTTGTTGATTACAAACCACTTTAATGGATCATATGCTGTTAAAGGTGAAAAGCTAACCAAATATTTGGAGATAGTCAAAAGTTTGGCATTCTCTTTTGTTTCCTTTAGTTTGTCACAGGTACCAAGGGAAGAAAATACAGAAGCTGATGCATTGGCTAACTTAGGATCATCTTTAAAGATCCCAGAGGATATCAAGATCCCTATTATTCATATCCTGACCCCAGCTATTGAGGATCATGTGGCTATGGAGATAGGGAATAATTCTGCGATGATCCCTAGTGAGGATACTCGATCCCATTCAGGATCAGGATCATGGATCTCACCAATTATGAGATACTTACAACATGGAGAGATTCCTACAGGAGAAAACCCTAGGGCTTTCAAATCTAAGGTATCTCAATTCACAATTTTAAATAATATGTTGTATAGACGATCTCTTGCAGGACCATACTTGAGATGCATTGAGGATCCTGAAGTTCAAGAAGTTTTAAAAGACTTCCATGAAGGAGATTGTGGAAACCACACTGGGGGCAGGGCATTATTCTCAAGGATCCTGAGGACAGGATACTACTGGCCAACCATGAAGAAAGATGCTGTGGAGTATGCCAGAAGATGTGATCCTTGCCAGAGACACAGCAATATCCTTCATCAACCAGCTGAATTATTGCATCCCATATCCTCCTCTTGGCCATTTATGAGATGGGGTATGGATATAGTTGGCAAGCTCCCTAAGGCACCTGGTGGAAAAGTATTCATGCTTGCTATGACTGATTACTTCTCCAAGTGGATAGAGGCCGAAGCTTTTGCCCAAGTCAGAGAAAAGGAAGTGATATCCTTCATTAAAAGAAATATTATAACTAGATTTGGAATTCCTTCTGAGATTATATGTGATAATGGTTCCCAATTTATTGGGGGCAGAACCACTAACTTTTGTGACAGCTGGGGGATTAGGATGATAACATCAACACCAGTCCACCCACAAGCTAATGGCCAAGCAGAATCATCCAACAAGATCATCATCAACAATTTGAAGAAGAAGCTTGGATCCAAGAAAGGGAAATGGGCAGAAGAACTACCCTATGTGCTTTGGGCTGACAGGACAACCCCTAAGAATGCTACTGGTCAAACACCATTCTCTTTGGTGTTTGGGGCAGAATCGGTGATCCCAACAGAAATGGTGGTTCCAACTGCTAGAACAACTACTCGTGATCCTGAGGAAAATAATGAAAACTTGGCTCAAGACCTGGATACTATTAAAGAAATCCGGGATATGGCTAGGATAAGGATGGCCAGTTATCAGCAAAGAATGGCTGGTGCTTACAACAAAAATGTCAGGATCAGGAGGTTTCAAGTCGGAGATATGGTATTAAGGAAAGCATTTCAAAATACTACCAATCCTGCTGATGGGAAACTGGCTCCAAAATGGGAAGGCCCTTATTTGATTGAAGCTGAAGCAGGAAAGGGGGCATATAGATTGCTAACCATGGAAGGTGATCTGCTACCAAGAGCTTGGAATGCTGTCCACTTGAAGAAATATTTTATGTGACCAGGATCCTCATGGCAGAGGTGATCCTAGCGAGAAGGGGTATCCTTAAAGGATCCTCAAAGTATCGATGATCCTTACTTAGGTAATATCCTAAACTTGAGCTATTTCATTTCATTATTTTCTCTTATAAGGATAAGGATCATGTATCCTTTATCCATCTCTCACGTGAGTTCAAGTTTTGAAAGTTCAGGTATCCTTAGCATAACGTTGGTTATCCACAGAAGCAATCCGTCTTTTGGGTTTAACCCCAGCTATTCGGGCTTGTCCCCAGATTTCGCCTGTAGCGCACGATGATCCTGGTGTAGTTCAAGGCTTTGGGACCAGTACTCGTTCTAGGGGCTGATAATTCCATTGTTCTGGCTATGCTTAGGATCCTACGTATAATGGTAGACGTACCATACATCCGTTCATAAGGTTTCTAACGTTTTCACGTTAGCTAAGGTTTCTAACGTTTTCACGTTAGCTAAGGTTTTGGCATCTTCATGTCACTAAGTTTGGATAGACGCCAGTCAGGGCCATACTCCAGTTTACACACGATCCTTGGGCTTGTCCCCAGTTATCCTTGGGCTTGTCCCCAGTTATCCTTGGGCTTGTCCCCAGTTATCCTTGGGCTTGTCCCCAGTTGCTAACTCTTTTCTTATATTGGCTTAGTCCCAAGTTATGCTCTATTTCAGGTCCTTGAAGATAGGCAGCTAGGGATCCTTGATCCTTATTTCACTCTAAGGTTTACCTTATAGTTATCCTTATTATGGTTAGGATTCTAACTTGGATCCTCAGGTATGATCCTTAACTCTTTTGATTTTATTCATTATTCTTTTAAATAACCCTTATACTTGACAACTGAACTTGTGTTTCTTAAACCATATCACTTTTTAGAACCTATCGGTTATGGGATATGTGATCCTTGATCATATCCTAAACTTTTTGGATATCTTTTCTAATTTTTCAAGGCTTGATAAGTATAAACAGATTGAACATTATAACAGTTGGAAAGTAAGATATTAAAAAGGATAACAACACATGATAAGCGACAAAAGGTTAAGTTTTTATTTATCAACATAAGGCTAACCCTTTAAAGGTTGTCAAAATTACCTACCCGAGCATCTACCAGCAAAACGTGGCCCGTCCGCTGGGGTAGGTAAAGGGTGTCCATGATAATGAGTTCAAAGATAGTGCAGGAATATAAAGGCGGCAGGATCACAATGGCTTCATCCCCCAAACAGAGGATCCCTCCACCAATTGCAATCCTGCCTATTGTCCAAAGGATCATACATGACCCTTAATCCTAAAAACCTATTGTTTAGTACAACCCATCATTGTTCAACAAAAGACATCATCACCAAAACAAACTATCAAACTTAAAAAATTGGGCTCCGGCTACGTCTAGAGATGTCCATCATTGCCCAATCAAGCAGCCTAAACCTTCGCTGCATCACCACCTCCGGCTCCACTTGCTTCACCAGCTTCATCCTTGCTACCAGCCTCGATTGTCAAGATTTCTCCAGCCTCCTCTTCATCACCCAATTCAGCCAGCCTTGCCTTCCATTCTTCAATTTCCCAGCTACTTTTGTCAAAGGCAGGATCCTGAGCTTCCAAGGCCATTTGAAGCTTGGTTTTGTACATTGCTATGGCGGCAGAAACTTTAGCATCATCTGTGATCTCCTGCCTTTCATAGTCAAAGTTAACCAGCACCTTAGCCATCTTCTGTTTGGTATCCTGGAGTTCCTTCTGAAGATCAGCAAGTGCAAGATCCTTGAGTACGGCAACCTGCTGGAGGTCGGCAATCTTTTTATCTTGATCCTCAACGTGGCCTACGTAATCCTCAATCTCAGCAAATTTCTGCAAAAGAAAAGGATAAAGCAGTTCAAGACCAAGTGATCCTTAAATCAGCAGGATATGATAGCAGGATATACAAGCAGAGACGGTAATCATTACATCATTAAAGTACTCGAGGAACTGGTGGCGAATTAAGGGCAGACCCTGCAAATCCTCAGCCTCGGAAGTCTTTCTTTTCTTGATTCCCTTTCCTTTGAGGGGTGCCTTGGGGATTGAAGCTGTGGGGCTGGTAGGAACCTTTCTTTTGGAGGATTTGACAGTGGTGAGATCGGTGACACTGAACCTTGAAGCAGCTTTGGTAGATTTTCCAGCACCTACACAACCAAAACAAGATAAGTATCTTTTCTTAATATACATTTAACTATTTATTTAAATTTTAAACAAGGATACTTACTTGACATTGTGACAGAGCCTGAGGATACCTCCTGTGAGTCTTGGGTTATTGTCTTAAAAGTTCTAGTTTCAGGGTCGAGTCCCCAGAAAGCAGCAAGTCTCTCCCTGGTTGCGGGTGTTGTGATGAGATGTGAAACAGAGATGGCTGCATGACACAAGACAAAGAAGGGGTTAGTGATCCTATTACAAAAACATGACCATCTGGTGATCCTTCCCAGGATCCTCCGGCCTACCATGGGTGGACCATGTTCTTGGTAAATGCTCTCCATCTGAAATGGTATCCCTTCTTACAAAGAAGAAGCGACGTTTCCAATCTTTGTCGTTTTTGGTGACTTTGAGAAGAGGATGATCTGCACTGGGTTTTCGTTTGAACAAATAACGGTGGGATCCAAAGGTAGTAAGATCATACAGTTCCGCCAGTTCTGACATTCCTAAATCAACGCCTTCCTGCTCGATGATCCTCTCTAGGGTGTATAAAACCCTCCAAATCATCGGCATGGCTTGAATGTAAGATATGCCGGTAAGGGAAAAGAAGGATTGTGTGAATTCCGGGAAAGGATAGGTGTACCCTATAGCAAATGGAGTAACTGGAAAGGCAACCCATGTTTCTGAAACATAGTCGCTCAGGGCAGTTGGATCGAAAGGTTTGAAAAAGACATTCGCCGGAAAACGGTGACGGATGTTATCTATTTGTGCATCGTTAAAGCAACACCTCTCGTTCACTGAGTCCTTGATGATCTTCTGACTCTTCAAAGGGCTATCCTTTTTGTGATCCTTGGCCGGGGAACTTCGGAGCAACATTTTCGAAGTGATGAAGATAAAGAAAGAAAAACAGAGTAAGAAAGGAAGAAAGAGGAGAAAGAGATACCTGATTGATCTTCAACTGAGATTATAAAGGGAGTTTCTTTCGGATTTGAATGCATATTGATCCTATCTATATCTCTATTTATAATTATGATTCTGCAGGATTGTCACTTCCGTGACATCATCATCGCAACGGCTAGTTCTATTTTAACGGCTATATATCCGTTAGTTTGTTACGGATAAGATCAAGAAAACATAACTCGCTAATTTTACAATTTCACTCCTTATATTTTGGGGGCAATTGTTAGGGGAGGATTTTCTAACAATTAGTGATCCTTATTCGTTATCCTAACTGGTGATCCTTACTTCTGTGACAGGTGGTGATCCTCAGAAGAGCTTCAGGATCAGGATCATGGATCACTTTAAGGATCCTCGTACTGACGATTGTTTACTTATGTATTATACTATCTCGCAGGTATGACGAGCTTGACCAGGTCTTGGCGACATTCCTGGAGAATATTCCTAAACTATTCTGCACGTGCTTGACCAAAAATAGACGTTGTGGAGAACGTGGAGGCTTGGCACGAAAGTCGGATAGTTAGTTTAGGTGGTTATTTCTATTTTAAAAGGGAGTAACGAGCTAGTAGAAAACACTTAGTCATTTTTTGCAGTTACACACACTCGTACAAACGCTCATACAAGCTCTCGTTCAAACACTTAGCAATTTCATACACTTTCTACACATATCACCGTAGTGATCCTTGTACCTAGCTCGTTACTATCCGAAGTTGTAAACATTAATTCATTTATTTGAGCTTGGTGATCGGTAGTTTCCATCACCCGGGGTTTTTTGTGCCGGAGATCAACTCTTGATCAAGGGCTTTTTCCCCGTATAAATCCTTGTGTTGTTTGTGCAATTTACATTGAAGTGATCTTCATCGCTGTTACACATTTTGAGCATCATTCCCCGTAACAAAGAGTTTGGTTGTAATATCCTCAACAGATTTTTTGACCAAAACAAGGGGTGCCTTGGGGACCGAAGCTGTCGGACTGGTAGGAGCTTTTCTCTTGGAGGATCTGACAGTAGTGAGATCAGCGACATTGAACTTAGAAGCAGACTTGGTGGATTTTCCAGCACCTACACAACCAAAACAAGATAAGTATCTTCTTTTAATTCATATTTTACTATTTATTTAAATTCTAAACAAGGATACTTACTTGACATCGTGACAGAGCCTGAGGATACCTCCTGTGAATCTTGGGTTGT
Organism: Helianthus tuberosus; assembly: GCA_030545235.1. Classification (NCBI taxonomy): domain Eukaryota; kingdom Viridiplantae; phylum Streptophyta; class Magnoliopsida; order Asterales; family Asteraceae; genus Helianthus; species Helianthus tuberosus. Next base: position 51,496,886 of record CM060449.1, on the reverse strand, counting down.
TGTCTTGAAAGATCTTGTCTCAGGATCAAGTTTCTTGAAAGCAAGGAGCCTCTCCTTAGCAGCAGGGGACAATCTTAGGTGTGAGACGGTGATAGCTGCATAACAAGAAAGCAAAAATATAAGTGATCCTTACATCAAAAGAAAGTTTTGGTGATCCTTCTCAGGATCCACCACCCTACCATGGGTAGCCCATTTTTTGGGTAGATCCTTTCCATCCTCAATAGAATCTCTCTTGATAAAAAAGAAACGCCGCTTCCAATTAGCATCGTTCTTGGTGGCTTTGAAGATCGGATGTTCCTCACCGGGTTTACGCTTAAACAAATAGCGATGGGAACCAAAGGTAGTAAGATCGTACAGCTCTCCCAGCTCTGACATTCCTAGGTCTATACCTTCATGCTCAATGATCCTTTCAAGGGTGTATAAAACCCTCCAAATCATCGGCATGGCTTGAATATAAGAGATGCCGGTTAGGGAAAAGAAAGATTGGGTGAAGGCTGGAAAAGGATATGTATAACCTATGGTGAACGGAGTGACGGGGAAAGCAACCCACTTGTCGGAGATATGATCACTCAGGGCATTAGGGTCAAAAGGCCTAAACTCGGTGTTCGCCGGGAAGCAGTGGCGGATCCTATCGATCTGAGCATCATTGAAACAGCAGCGTTCTTTAATGGAGTCTTCTATGATCCCCTGGCTTTTCGGAGGGCTGTTCTTCAGGTGATCCTTGGCCGGGGAATTTCGGAGCAACATTTTTGATGGAATGAGGGAAAGAGATGAAAACAGAGCAAGAGAGGGAAGAAGATGAAGAGAGAGAGTACCTGATTGCCTTCGGAATGCAGTTATAAAGGGAGTCTCTCTGAAAATTTAAATGCATTTGATCCTATCTCTATCTCCTATTTATAATCATGATCGTGCAGGGTTGTTACCTCTGTGACGTCACGATTGCAACGGATAGTTCAACAATAACGGCTATATTTACGATAGTTAGTTGCGGATAAGATCAAGAAAACATAACTCGCTCATTTTACATATCACTCCTTATATTTTGGGGGCAATTGTTAGGGGAGGATTTTCTAACAATTAGTGATCCTTATTCGTTATCCTAATTAATGATCCTTATTTCTGTGACAGATAGTGATCCTCAGAAGAGCTTCAGGATCAGGATCATGGATCACTTTAAGGATCCTCGTACTGACGATTGTTTATTTGTGTTTTGTATTACTTCGCAGGAGTAACAAGCTTGACTTGGTCTTGGCAACGGTACTAAGGAATATTCCACGGGTATTTCGCACACGATTGACCAAAAATGGACGTTGTGGAGAACGTGGGAGCTTGGCACAAAAGTCGGATAGTTAGTTATTGTAGTTAACTTCTATTTTAAAAGGAGTAACGAGCTAGAATTAGAACACTTAGCCATTTTCAGCTACACACACTCTCATATACTCGCACACTTGAAGCTCTCGACGAACATTCATTCATTTTCACTCACTTTTACACATTTCACGATAGTGATCCTTGTATCTAGCTCGTTACTATCCGAAGTTGTAAACATTTATTGATTTATTTGAGCTTGGTGATCGGTAGTTTCCATCACCCGGGGTTTTTTGTGCCGGAGATCAACTCTTGATCAAGGGCTTTTTCCCCGTATAAATCCTTGTGTCATTTGTGCAATTTACATTGAAGTTATCCTTGTTATTGTTCTACATTTCAAGCATCATACCCCGTAACAGAGAGTTTGGTTGCAATATCCTCATCAGATTTTTTGACCAAAACAATTTTTAATAGGATAATTGGTTTTAACATGAATCCTATGTGTTTCAAAGTAATGTCTAAGTTTCGTTGAGGCCATAACTAGGGCTAATATTATTTTTTCTAAGTGTGAATATCTAGTTTCAGCATCTAGTAAACTTTTACTAACATAATAGATAGGATACCGCTGACCTTCGTGACCCTTTACCAAGTAATGACTTTATCATCCGTAAACATGGTCATCCTTGTGGGCTCATCTCTTATTTCCTCCTTAGCCTTCCTGGTATGCCTCTTAGCTGTAGAGTAAGAAGTTCCACATATGTCGGATCCTCTGGAGATAAAGTTAATTATCTTGGCATCTGGTGATGGAGATGCAACTCTCTCAGGATCATGGTCAGTATCCTGAGCTTTCTTCTTTCTACCGAGGAATTCTTTCAAGTATCCTTTGCTCAGCAAGTAGCTTATCTCCTTTCTCAAGGCTATGCAATCATCTGTCATGTGCCCAAAGTCTTCATGGAAGGCACATTATTTAGATTTATCCTTCCAATCTGTATTCCTTGCATTCTTTTTCGGTCACCTAGCTTTGTCCCCCAGTCCCTGCATAGCATACATTAACTTAGGAACATTTACAGAAAAACAATACTATGAGATTTCAGGATATTCTTCACCATCCTCATCTTCAACAACATTCACTCTCTTATTATCGTTCTTAGCATATGGCTTTGAACGATACTGTTTGTAGGAAGATTCTGACTTCCTATTTGTTAATTCATATGTTAAAGATGTGTTCATCCTCTCATGCATTTTCTTGTCATCTTCAAGCCTGATGTATCTCAAAGCCCTATTCCGAGCTTCATCTAAATTCCTGCAAGGATTTATTACAAGATCCTGATAAAATTGACAATCCTTCCGTAACCCCATTTTGAACGCTTGTACTGCCGTAGCAACATCAAGATTCGGGATATCCAGGGATTCTCTACTAAATTTGTTAATATAATCCCTTAGGGATTCTTGTGATCCTTGTGTTATCCTGTAAAGATCACTTGTTAGTTTCTCAAAGCTCCTGCTACAAGAAAATTGACTGATAAACAAATTAACTAAATGAGAAAATGATGTAATTGAATAAGGTGGAACATTTAAAAGCCATTTTAAGGCCGATCCTGTTAAAGTTGAACCGAAGCCTTTGCATAAGCATGCTTCCTTAAGTTCTAGTGGGATTGGATTTATTTCCATCCTTTCCCTATACTGGGCAATATGCTCCTCAGGATCTGTCGTCCCATTATACAACTTCATGCTGGGAGTCTGGAATCTTTTTGGAATTTCAGCATCACAAATTGGATGAGCAAATCGGGATATCCTGTGACTATCCTGGGATACTTCCGGTATAGGCTGCACTACTCCAGGAACACTTGATATCAGATCCTTCAATTTTTGAAGTTCCCTGGTCAATGCTGGTGTTACACCTATATCCTGCAAAGAATCAGAATTATTAGTAGCAGGGATACTGATATTGGCAAACATGTTACCAGCCTGTTGAATTTTGCCATATCCTGGATCCCTCACGGTCGATATCCTGGCGGATGATGGTATCTCCAGCATGTTGCTCCGGGACTGACTCGGTATCATGTTGCCTTGATTATCCTTGGTAAATGTTGCTGAACTAAAGTTCAGCATCCTGGGCTGTAGAGGAGTAGTTGTATCCTCCACAGGTTTCCTGGAGTTTGACTTCAAGAGTTGTATATCCTTTATGATCGGCTGGTTAGTTTCTTGCTGCCTCTTCATTTGTTCCTGTATACTTACCAAACAAAGACAAAATTTCGTCATTAGAAGCAAGGATATGGGTTCTCCTTGAATTTCCGGATCTAGAAACATTCTGGGCAGCATGAATTTCTCTCAGTGTGTGGCTTTCATTTCTCCTCTGAAAAGTTTGAACTTGTGAAGGTGGAGGAGGTAATGAACCAGCATTAGCAGCAGAGGTTGAAACAAACATGGAAGAAGAGTTCAAATTCGATTGAGAAGCCATTCGAAATAGTTTTGAAAGGAATTTCAAAAACAGAAAACCGAGTAATGATTTTAACAAAGTATTGATTAAAAATAGCACCACTTGCCCCACGGTGGGCCCCAAATTGTTTTGGTCAAAAAATACCGAAGCAATTTAGTGATCAAACTTAGTTTGTGAGGTAGTGTGCTATGTAAACTTGTAAAAATGTGTTAACTTCGTTGAAAATGTAAACAGTTTCAGGATATAGTTCTGGGATACAGAACTATATCAAATTGTAAACGAAATGCAAGTAAAGTAAAAATTGACACGAGATGTATGAGGAAAGCCCTTGATCTTTCTAGATCGCCGACATAAAACCTCGGGAGCTGACAATAGTCAGCTGCCTTGTTTGTTCTTATTGATTGAATAACATCAATGTTAGGGGAGGATTCTCCTATCCTAAGGATCACGGATCCTCAAGCACTGCCAGGATCATGGATCCTCAATTCTGTTTGAATTAAGGATCCTCAGAAGGTGTTGCAGGATCAGGATTCAGGACCCTCATGATTATCTTTACACTAACGAATGTCTTTGCTATGTTTGAGTCTGTTTTGCAGGAGTATACGCCTTAGACTTGGTCTTTCCGATATTCTTGGAGAATATGCTCTCAATATTCCGCACGTGCATGGCTTAGTGAACATTATGGAGATCGTGGGAAACTAGCATGAATTGCGGATAGTTAGTTGTTTTAGTTATTTCTAATTTTAAAAAGGGGATAACAAGCTGGAATTAGAACACTTAGCTAATTTTAGCAAACACACACTCTCGTAACAGCGCTCAATAAGTTCTCAACAGTTTACTTGGCGATTTCGTACATTTTTGCACTTTTGCACACTAGTGATCCTTGTAACAAGCTTGTTATCATCCCGAGTTGTAACAACCCTTTGTTTAATTTTAGTTGGTGATCGGTAGTTTCCATCACCCGAGGTTTTTTATGCCGGAGATCAACTCTTGATCAAGGGCTTTTTCCTCGCATAAATCCTTGTGTCAATTGTTTATAACATTTGCAAGTTATTTATACATTTATTCATTGTTTCAAGCATCATTCCTCACAACAAAGATTTGGTTGTATTATCCTAGCCTGATTTTTGACCAAAACAAGCAAGATACAGCTTCATGATAGTGCACGGATCAGCTCTAAGTGTTACAATGATTGTGATTTGTGAGTGTTGTGAGTGCTTGTGATTGCGATGGTGATCGTAGCTGCAATGTGTGTGTAAAAGTGGACGGGATTATGTGTGTCAACCTACTGATCCAACACTCCTATTTATAGTTACATGAAATAACAAACTATGCTAAAAATCCGGGATATTCCCCTATTATTCCGGGATCCTGCGAATATTTCCTTTTGACCGTTGTAAACCCCTTCTCCAAGCTTCCAACGTCTTTCTTGTAACCACCTTGACCTATTCTTCAGGGAGACCAAGCCTCATGACCGTTTGTACCTTGCAGCCAAAGCAAATTGTTAAGAGCACGCAGGATACCCTTGCAGGATTTTACCAATATCCTGATCCTCTCAAGTTCAAGGATCCTCCTTTCAGGTTCAAGGATCCAACATCTTTCAGGATCAAGGATTCTTAAGAAGTGTACAACCCTCAGGCACAGATGTTCATCAAGGAGACTTCATTCCAATGCAGACCATTGCCTCTTCTGGTCCTTCAATCATACCAGAATCCCGTCAATATGGATTCACATCTGGAATTCCAAACTTGAATCCTCTGGGAGGTAACACCTTTAATAATTCTTATAACACTAACCATGGCTCTATGCAGGATACAGGTATCAATCATGCTATGGCTAGAGAATTACAGAAACTGAAGGATATGATATCCAGCGTTCCAGGAGTGGTTAAGCCCATTCCTGAAATTCCAGATGGTAGCCATAGGATATCTCGTTTTGCACAACCTATTTGTGATGCTGAGATACCCAAAAGGTTCCAGATACCAACTATGAAGCTGTATGATGGTTCGACGAATCCAGAGGAACATGTAGCTCAATACAGAGAAAGGATGGAGATCAATCCAATTCCTGAGAGGTTAAAGGAAGCATGTCTATGCAAGGGTTTTGGATCCACACTCACAGGATCAGCTCTTAAATGGCTGCTAAGTCTTCCCCCTTACTCTATTACTTCATTTGCTAATCTAGTTAATCTGTTTAATAGTCAGTTCTCATGTAGTAGAAAATTTGAACGTTTAACTAGTGATCTATATAGGGTAACACAAGGTCAAAATGATTACTTAGAGATTACATCACTAAGTTTAGTAAAGAATCCTTAGATATCCCTAATATAGATATAGCTACGGCTGTGGAAGCCTTTAAAATGGGATTGCTTAGGGATTCATTATTCTATGACGATCTTGTTATGACCCCATGCAAGAATCTTGATGAAGTGAGAACCAGGGCCCTTAGATTCATCTGATTAGAGGATGATAAAAGGATCCAGGAAAGACTAGCAGGATCCTCGAAGCAGGAAAAACAAGGATCCTACTTCAGGAACAACAAGTCCAAACCTTACAACAAGTCTGACAACCAGAACGTGCATGCAGTAGAACAAGAAGAGGATGATGAGGATTATCCTCCCATCTCTGAATACTGTTTTTCTGTTGATAACAATGAACTAATTCTTGCAATGCAGAATTTAGGTGAGAAAGCTAGGTGGCCAAGGAAAAGTGATAAACCAGCCGCAACAAAAGACAAGTCCAAATGGTGTGCATATCATGAGGATTTCGGACATCTCACTGAAGAGTGTATTGAACTTAGAAAAGAAATTGGTTACTTGTTAAGCAAGGGGCACTTAAAGGAACTTTTGGGAAGGAAGAAGTCAAGGATCCAGGATCCTGAGAAGATCCCAGAAAGAGCTCCTGCTCCTCCAGCAGATGCATAAGTTATAAACTTCATATCCGGTGGATCAGACATTTGTGGTACTTCCTTTTCAGCAGCCAAAAGACATGCCAAGGAGACCAAGATGGATAATGGAGATAGACCCATCCGGACCTCTACTGTTACACAGGAGAAAGTTATAACTTTTGATGAGGATGATCGTGTTGATGTGCAGGATCCTCACCATGATGGTCTTGTTATTACTTTATTCATATCTAACCATTTTGTTCGCAGGATCCTAATCGATGGAGGAAGCCGGTGAACATCATTCAGCTTGATGTCCTCAAGAAGATGAACATCCCCGAATCAGATATGATCCCAAGATCCTCAGTTCTTGTGAGATTTAGCGGAGAAACGAAGAATGCATTGGGGGACATTAAACTTCCCATCTACAGCGAGGGACTTCATTCTTATAAAAAATTTGGTGTTATAGATTGCTTATCCTGTTGCAATGTTATCCTTGGCAGGCCATGGATACATGACATGAAGGCAGTTGCATCTACATATCATCAATGTGTGAAACTTCCTAGTCCATGGGGGGTGATAAAGATTGAGAGTGACCAACAAGAAGCAAAAAATTGCTATACCTCATCAATGAAGCCAGCCTCAAGACCAAGGGTGCAATAGCAACTAAAGTATCCTCCAAGAGATGTCTTGGAGCCAAGAGAACAGGATGTGAAAGAAATCCTTATGGATCCTCATGATCCAGAATCCAAAGTCTTCATAGGATCAGGGATCCTCAGTAACATTGAACAGGATCTAGTATCCTTCCTCAAGAGGAGAAAAACTACCTTTTCCTGGAAACGCAAAGATATAACAGGTATCTCTAAAGATATAATTACTCATAAACTTGGTATTGACAGGTCATTCAAGCCCATACATCAAAAAAGAAGGAATTTTGCACCCGAAAGGAATGCCATTATCCAGGAGGAGGTAGACAAGTTACTTCGAGCAGGTATGATTAGAGAGGTTAAGTATCCAAGATGGTTAGCCAATGTGGTTGTTGTTCAAAAGAAAAATGGAAAGTGGAGGGTATGGGTCGATTTCACTGATTTAAACAAGGCATGTCCCAAGGATCCTTTCCCATTACCCCACATTGACTCCATGGTGGATGCTACCGCGGGTCATGAGTTGTTGACTTTTATGGATGCTTCATCTGGATTTCAACAAATTCAGATGGAACCATCTGATCAAGAGGATACAGCCTTTGTGACCCCAAATGGTATCTATTGTTATATTGCTATGCCATTTGGACTAAGGAATGCAAGTGCTACTTATCAAAGGCTAGTCAATATGATGTTTAAGGAACAAATAGGACACACTATGGAAGTCTACATAGACGACATGGTGGTTAAGTCCAAGAGAGCTGAGGATCACCTTAGAGACCTGGAAGAAGCATTCAATATCCTCGACAAATTCAATATGAAGTTGAATCCTTCAAAGTGTCACTTTGGTGTTAAAGCAAGAAAGTTCCTAGGATACATGGTAACAAAAAGAGGCATTGAAGCAAGTCCAGAGCAAATTAAGGCTATTGTGAATATCAAATCTCTCGCCAATGCCAAGGATGTGCAAAGGTTAACAGGAAGGATCGCAGCCTTGAATAGGTTCATATCAAAATCATCAGAAAAGTGCAAGGAATTCTATGACATTTTGAGAAAGAACAAAAAATTTGAGTGGACTGAAAAGCATGAAAGCGCTCTCAAATCCCTTAAGGATTACCTATCCTCAGCTCCTGCCTTGATGAAACCAGAAAAAGGGGATATATTATCCTTATATCTAGCTGTTAGGGGAGGATTTTCTAACAATTAGTGATCCTTATTCGTTATCCTAATTAATGATCCTTATTTCTGTGACAGATAGTGATCCTCAGAAGAGCTTCAGGATCAGGATCATGGATCACTTTAAGGATCCTCGTACTGACGATTGTTTATTTGTGTTTTGTATTACTTCGCAGGAGTAACAAGCTTGACTTGGTCTTGGCAACGGTACTAAGGAATATTCCACGGGTATTTCGCACACGATTGACCAAAAATGGACGTTGTGGAGAACGTGGGAGCTTGGCACAAAAGTCGGATAGTTAGTTATTGTAGTTAACTTCTATTTTAAAAGGAGTAACGAGCTAGAATTAGAACACTTAGCCATTTTCAGCTACACACACTCTCATATACTCGCACACTTGAAGCTCTCGACGAACATTCATTCATTTTCACTCACTTTTACACATTTCACGATAGTGATCCTTGTATCTAGCTCGTTACTATCCGAAGTTGTAAACATTTATTGATTTATTTGAGCTTGGTGATCGGTAGTTTCCATCACCCGGGGTTTTTTGTGCCGGAGATCAACTCTTGATCAAGGGCTTTTTCCCCGTATAAATCCTTGTGTCATTTGTGCAATTTACATTGAAGTTATCCTTGTTATTGTTCTACATTTCAAGCATCATACCCCATACCAGAGAGTTTGGTTGCAATATCCTCATCAGATTTTTTGACCAAAACTGTTTGGCGCCCACCGTGGGGCAATTGGTGCTTCATCCTTAGAAAAATTCGCATTTCTGTGCTCATTTCAGTTCACTACAACCAAGCAAATGGCTTCCTCAGCGAAGAATGCTTCAAATTTGATACCCTCATTCACTTCTTCACAAGGCGTTCCCCCTTTACCTCCACCACCTTCTGGATCCCAGAAGAATGCTGAGAATGCTGTGAAGAAACCAACTCCCATTTTCTCAAAACCACCTACTTCTTCTGTTTCAACTAATGCTACTACTAATGATCTCTATGCCTTGATTTTGCAGATGAGGAATCATGCACAAGAGCAGGATAAGACCAACGAAAGGATCCTCCGGGAGATTGACGAAATTAAGAAACAAAAGAAAACGGCAGAGGATCGTTCCCCACTGATACCCAGATCTTTGAATTTTGATACTCCGGTGATTACTTCTCAGCCATCAGTGGTTCCAGATGTTCAATATGTGGGTGGACCAAAAGGAGTGCACTACGGAACAACAACAGTGACCCAGGCATTAGGCCCATACTTCCAGCCAGCAGGATCCTATCCTCAGCATATGGGATCCTTCATGACTTCAGGAGGTTATTCAGGATCATCCCAGGTTCAAGGATCCTCCTTTGTTCCAGGATCATCCCAGGTTCAAGGATCCTCCTTTGTTCCAGGATCGTCCCAGTTTCAGGGATCCTTCCAGATGCCAGGATCCTTGAGGAGTTTGCAAACAGGAAGTTCAGATGTCCATCAGGGAGATTTTATTCCAATGCAGACCAATGCTTCTACTGGTCCCTCGATCATTCCAGAGCCACAACAATATGGATTAACATCCAGTCTTCCTAACTTGAATCCAATGGGAGGTAACACTTTTAATAATTCTTATACTACTAACCATGGTCTTATGCAGGATCCAGGTATCAATCATGCCATGGCCAGAGAATTGCAAAAGCTAAAGGATATGATATCAAGTGTTCCGGGAGTAGTCAAACCTATCCCAGAGATTGCAGATGGGAGCCACAAGATATCTCGTTTTGCACCACCAATTTGTGGTGCTGAGATACCCAAGAGGTTCCATGTGCCAACAATGAAGTTGTATGATGGTTCGACGGACCCTGAAGAACACATAGCACAATACAGGGAGAGGATGGAGATCAATCCAATCCCAGAAAGGTTAAAGGAAGCATGCCTGTGCAAGGGATTCGGATCCACTCTTACTGGATCAGCTCTCAAATGGCTGCTAAGTCTTCCCCCTACTCTATTACCTCATTTGCTAATCTAGTTAACTTGTTTAATAATCAGTTTTCTTGTAGTAGAAAATTTGAGCGATTAACTAGTGATCTATATAGGATAACCCAGGGTCATAATGAATCATTAAGGGATTACATTACCAAATTCAGTAAAGAATCCTTAGACATTCCCAACTTAGATATAGCCACGGCTGTTGAGGCCTTTAAAATGGGATTGCTTAGGGATTCGTTGTTCTATGATGATCTTGTTATGACACCATGCAGGAACTTAGATGAGGTAAGAACCCGAGCACTTAGGTTCATTCGGCTAGAGGATGACAAGAGGATCCAGGAGAGGTTAGCAGGATCCTCAAAGCAAGATAAGCAAGGATCCTCATTCAGGAACAACAAGTTCAGATCCTACAACAGATCTGATAACCAGAACGTGCATGCTGTTGATCAAGAAGAGGATGATGAGGATTATCCTCCAATTTCTGAATATTGTTTTTCTGTTGATAACAATGAACTAATCCTTGCGATGCAGAATCTAGGTGATAAAGCTAGATGGCCTAGAAAGAATGATAGGCCAGCTGCAACTAAGGATAAGTCGAAGTGGTGTGCATACCATGAAGATTTTGGGCATCTCACAGAAGAATGCATTGCACTAAGGAAGGAAATTGGATACTTGTTGAGCAAGGGGCATCTGAAAGAGTTGTTGGGTAGGAAAAAGTCAAGGACTCAGGATCCTGAAAGGATCCCTGAGAAAGCTCCGGCCCATCCAGCAGATGCACAAGTAATAAACTTTATTTCTGGAGGATCAGACATTTGTGGCACATCCTTCTCAGCGGCTAAAAGGCATGTAAAGGAAACTAAAATGGATAATGGAGAAAGACCAGTTCGAACATCAAGTGTCTCCGAAGGAAAAGTCATAACCCTTGATGAGGATGATCGTGTTGATATCCAGGATCCTCATCACGATGGTTTAGTTATTACTCTTTTCATTTCTAACCATTTTGTCCGCAGGATCCTTATAGACGGAGGAAGCTCAGTGAACATTATCCAGCTTGATGTTCTAAAGAAGATGGGAATTCCTGAATCAGATATCATACCAAGATCCTCCGTGCTTGTGGGATTTAGTGGCGAAACTAAGAATACCCTGGGGGACATTAAACTCCCAATATATATCGAAGGCCTACACTCTTATCAAAAATTTTGTGTTATTGACTGTTTATCTTGTTGCAATGTTATCCTTGGCAGACCCTGGATACACGATATGAAAGCAGTCCCATCTACCTACCATCAATGTGTGAAGCTCCCTAGTCCTTGGGGAGCAGGATGTCTTGGAGGCAAGAGAGCAGGATGTGGTAGAAATCCTCATGGATCCCGATGATCCTGAATCCAAAATCTATATCGGATCAGGGATCCTTGGCGAAATGAAAGAAGACCTCGTATCCTTCCTCAAAAGGAGAAAGACTACCTTTGCATGGAAACACGAAGACATGACTGGTATATCCAAAGACGTAATCACTCACAAACTCGGCATTGATAGGTCCTTCAAACCAATCCATCAAAGGAGAAGAAAGTTTGCACCGGAAAGGAATGCCATTATCCAGGAAGAGGTAGAGAAATTGCTCCGGGCAGGTATGATTAGAGAGGTCAAATATCCAAGATGGTTGGCCAATGTGGTTGTTGTTCAAAAGAAAAACGGAAAGTGGAGGGTATGTGTCGATTTTACCGATTTAAATAAGGCATGTCCCAAGGATCCTTTCCCATTACCCCACATTGACTCCATGGTGGATGCAACTGCGGGTCATGAACTGTTAACTTTTATGGATGCTTCATCTGGATTCCAACAAATCCAAATGGAACCATCCGACCAAGAGGATACAGCCTTCATGACTCTAACTGGTATATACTGCTATATTGCTATGCCGTTCGGATTAAGAAATGCAGGTGCAACATATCAAAGGCTGGTGAATATGATGTTCAAGGATCAGATTGGACAAACTATGGAGGTTTACATAGATGATATGGTGGTAAAATCCTTAAAAGCTGAGGATCACCTAAGAGACTTGGAGGAAGCATTCAATATCCTTGATAAATATAATATGAAGCTTAATCCTTCAAAATGTCACTTTGGTGTTAAAGCAGGTAAATTCTTAGGATATATGGTGACAAAGAGAGGCATTGAAGCTAGCCCGGAACAAATCAAGGCAATAGTGAACATCAAATCTCCGGCTAATGCTAAGGATGTTCAAAGGCTAACAGGCAGGATAGCAGCTTTGAACAGATTTATATCCAAATCCTCAGAGAAGTGCAAAGAATTCTATGATATCCTAAGGAAGAACAAGAAATTTGAGTGGACTGAGAAGCATGAAAATGCTTTAAGAGCCCTCAAAGATTATCTATCCTCAGCCCCGGCCTTGATGAAACCAGAGAAAGGCGATGTGCTATCCTTATATCTGGCAGTATCCTCAAAAGCAGTAAGTGCGGTCCTTGTTAAGGATCATGAAGGTACACAACATCCTGTCTATTATGTAAGTAAAAGTTTACTTGATGCCGAATCCAGGTATTCACACCTTGAAAAGCTTATTCTTGCATTAATTATGGCATCAACTAAGTTGAGACACTATTTTGAAACTCATGTTATTGTTGTTAAAACTAATTTTCCAATTAAGAATGTCCTCAGGAAACCAGAGATGTCAGGAAGGATGGCTAAGTGGGCAGTGAAGCTAAGTGCATATGATATAAGATATGAGCCTAGGACAGCCATCAAATCCCAAGCATTAGCCGACTTTGTGGCTGATTTCAGTAGTGATTTACAAAAAGAAGCTGAGTTAGAAGTCCAGCAGTTAGAAGAGACCAAGGATCCTTGGATACTCTATACTGATGGATCCTCAAATGTCAAAGGCACAGGGCTTGGAATACTACTAAAATCGCCACAGGGGGACATAATACCCCACTCTATAGCTTGTGAGTTCCAAACCACTAACAATGAGGCTGAATATGAAGCCTTAATTGCTGGTTTGCAAATTGCAAAGCATATGGGGATCAGGTATCTTGAGGTACATGTAGATTCATTGTTAATTACAAACCACTTTAATGGATCTTATGCTGTTAAAGGTGAAAAGCTAACCAAATATTTAGAGATAGTCAAAAGTTTGGCACTCTCTTTTGTTTCCTTTAGTTTAACGCAGGTACCAAGGGAAGAAAATACAGAGGCTGATGCATTGGCTAACTTAGGATCATCCTTGAAGATCCCGGAGGATATCAAGATCCCCATTATCCATATCCTGACCCCGGCTATTGAGGATCATGTGGCTATGGAGATAGGAAATGATTCTGCAATTATCCCTAGTGAGGATACTCAATCCCATTCAGGATCATGGATCTCACCAATTATGACATACTTACAACATGGAGAGATTCCTACAGGAGAAAACCTTAGGGCTTTCAAATCTAAGGTATCTCAATTCACAATTTTAAATAATATGTTGTATAGACGATCTCTTGCAGGACCATACTTGAGATGTATTGAGGATCCTGAAATCCAAGAAGTTTTAAAAGACTTCCATGAAGGAGATTGTGGAAACCACACTGGGGGCAGGGCATTATTCTCAAGGATCCTGAGGACAGGATACTACTGGCCAACCATGAAGAGAGATGCTGTGGAGTATGCTAAGAGATGTGATCCTTGTCAGAGACACAGCAATATCCTTCATCAACCAGCTGAATTATTGCATCCTATATCCTCCTCTTGGCCATTTATGAGATGGGGTATGGATATAGTTGGTAAGCTCCCTAAGGCACCTGGTGGAAAAGTGTTCATGCTAGCTATGACTGATTACTTCTCCAAGTGGATAGAGGCTGAAGCTTTTGCCCAAGTCAGAGAAAAGGAAGTTATATCCTTCATTAAAAGAAATATTATAACTAGATTTGGAATTCCTTCTGAAATTATATGTGATAATGGTTCCCAATTTATTGGGGGCAGAACCACTAACTTTTGTGACAGTTGGGGGATTAAGATGATAACATCAACACCAGTCCACCCATAAGCTAATGGTCAAGCAGAATCATCCAACAAGATCATCATCAACAATTTGAAGAAGAAGCTTGGATCCAAGAAAGGGAAATGGGCAGAAGAACTACCTTATGTGCTTTGGGCTGATAGGACAACCCCTAAGAATGCTACTGGTCAAACACCATTCTCCTTGGTATTTGGGGCAGAATCAGTGATCCCAACAGAAATGGTGGTTCCAACTGCTAGAACAAGTACCCGTGATCCTGAGGAAAATGATGAGAACTTGGCTCAAGACCTGGATACTATTGAGGAAATCAGGGATATGGCTAGGATAAGGATGGCCAGTTATCAACAAAGAATGGCTGGTGCTTACAACAAAAACGTCAGGATCAGGAGGTTTCAAGTTGTAGATATGGTATTAAGGAAAGCATTTCAGAATACCACCAATCCTGCTGATGGAAAACTGGCTCCAAAATGGGAAGGCCCTTATTTGATTGAAGCTGAAGCAAGAAAGGGGGCATACAGATTGCTAACCATGGAAGGTGATTTGCTACCAAGAGCTTGGAATGCTGTCCACTTGAAGAAATATTTCATGTGACTAGGATCCCCAAGGCACAGATGATCCTCACGATAGGGGTATCCTTAAAGGATCCTTAAAGTATCAGTGATCCTTACTTAGGTAATATCCTAAACTTGAACTATTTCATTTCTTTATTTTCTCATATAAGGATAAGGATCATGTGTCCTTTATCCGTCTCTCACGTGAGTTTAAGTTTTGAAAGTTCAGGTATCCTTAGCATAACATTGGTTATCCGCAGAAGCAATCCGTTCCTTGGGTTTAACCCCAGTTATTTGGGCTTGACCCCAGTTCCGCCTGTAGCGCATGATGATCCTGGTATAGTTTAAGGCAGTGGGACCAGTACTCGTTTTAGGGGCTGATAATTCCATTGTACTGGCTATGCCTAGGATCCTACGTATAATGGTAGACGTACCATACATCCGTTCTTAAGGTTTCTAACGTTTTCACGTTAGCTAAGGTTTCTAACGTTTTCACGTTAGCTAAGGTTTTGGCATTTTCATGTCACTAAGTTTGGATAGTCGCCAGTTAGGGCCATACTCCAGTTTACATACGATCCTTGGGCTTGTCCCCAGTTATCCTTGGGCTTGTCCCCAGTTATCCTTGGGCTTGTCCCCAGTTATCCTTGGTCTTGTCCCCAGTTGCTAATTCTTTTCTTATATTGGCTTAGTCCCAAGATATGCTCTATTTCAGGTTCTTGAAGATAGGCAACTAGGGATCCTTGATCCTTACTTCACTCTAAGGTTTATCTTATAGTTATCCTTATTATGGTTAGGATCCTAACTTGGATCCTCAGGTATGATCCTTAACTATTATTAATTCATTATTTATTTGAATAACCCTTAAAATTTGACAACTAAACTTGTTATTCTTAAACTATATCACTTTTTGGAACTTATCAGTTATGGGATATGCGATCCTTGATCATATCCTAAACTTTTTGGATATCTTTTTTATTTTTTCAAGGATTGATAAGTATAAACGGAACGAACATTACAATAGTTGGAAAGTAAGATATTAAAAAGGATAACAACACAAGATAAGCGACAAAAGGTTAAGATTTTATTTATTAACAAAATACTAACCCTTAAAAGGTTGTCAAAATTTCCTACCCGAGCATCTACCAGCAAAACGTGGCCCGTCCGCTGGGGTAGGTAAAGGGTGTCCATGATAATAAGTTCAAAAGTAGTGCAGGAATATAAAGGCGGCAGGATCACAATGGCTTCATCCCCCAAACAGAGGATCCCTCCACCAATTGCAATCCTGCCTATTGTCCAAAGGATCATACATGATCCTTAATCCTAAAAACTGTTGTTAAAGTACAAACCACCAAATTGTTCGACAAAAGACCTACTACCAAATTTAAAAATTGGGCTCCGGCTGCGTCTAAGAATGTCCATCATCACCCAATCGTGCAGCCTAAACCTTCGCTGCATTACCACCTCCAGCTCCACTTGTTTCACCACCTGCATCCTTGCCTCCAGCTTCAATCGTCAGGATTTCTTCAACCTCCTCAGCCTCTTCATCGTCCAGTTCGGCTAGCCTTGCCTTCCAGCCTTCAACATCCCAGGTGCTCTTGTCAAAAGCAGGATCCTGAGCTTCCAAGGCCATTGCAGCTTGGTCTTGTACATTGTTATGGCGGCAGAGATTTTGGCGTCTTCAGTGATCTCACTCTTCTCATAGTCAACATTGATCAACACCTTGGCCGTCTCCTGTTTGGCATCCCGGACTTCCTTCTGAAGATCAGCAATTGCAAGGTCCTTAAGCACTGCAACTTGCTGGAGGTCGGCAATCTTCCTATCCTGATCCTCGACGTGGCCAACATAATCCTCAATCTCAGAGAATTTCTGCAAGAAGGATAAAAGATAAGGTCAGAACTAAGTGATCCTCAAATCAGCAGGATATGTCAACAGGATATACGAGCAGAGACAGTGATCCTTACCTCATTGAAGTACTCGAGGAATTGGTGGCGGATCAGAGGCAGACCCTGCAGACCCTCAGCTTCAGAGGCTTTTCTCTTCTTGATTGCCTTCCCTTTGAGGGGTGACTTGGGGACCGAAGCTGTCGGACTGGTAGGAGCTTTTCTCTTGGAGGATCTGACAGTAGTGAGATCAGCGACATTGAACTTAGAAGCAGACTTGGTGGATTTTCCAGCACCTACACAACCAAAACAAGATAAGTATCTTCTTTTAATTCATATTTTACTATTTATATAAATTGTAAACAAGGATACTTACTTGACATCGTGACAGAGCCTGAGGATACCTCCTGTGAATCTTGGGTTGTTGTCTTGAAATATCTTGTCTCAGGATCAAGTTTCTTGAAAGCAAGGAGCCTCTCCTTAGCAGCAGGGGACAATCTTAGGTGTGAGACGGTGATAGCTGCATAACAAGAAAGCAAAAATATAAGTGATCCTTACATCAAAAGAAAGTTTTGGTGATCCTTCTCAGGATCCACCACCCTACCATGGGTAGCCCATTTTTTGGGTAGATCCTTTCCATCCTCAATAGAATCTCTCTTGATAAAAAAGAAACGCCGCTTCCAATTAGCATCGTTCTTGGTGGCTTTGAAGATCGGATGTTCCTCACCGGGTTTACGCTTAAACAAATAGCGATGGGAACCAAAGGTAGTAAGATCGTACAGCTCTCCCAGCTCTGACATTCCTAGGTCTATACCTTCATGCTCAATGATCCTTTCAAGGGTGTATAAAACCCTCCAAATCATCGGCATGGCTTGAATATAAGAGATGCCGGTTAGGGAAAAGAAAGATTGGGTGAAGGCTGGAAAAGGATATGTATAACCTATGGTGAACGGAGTGACGGGGAAAGCAACCCACTTGTCGGAGATATGATCACTCAGGGCATTAGGGTCAAAAGGCCTAAACTCGGTGTTCGCCGGGAAGCAGTGGCGGATCCTATCGATCTGAGCATCATTGAAACATCAGCGTTCTTTAATGGAGTCTTCTATGATCCCCTGGCTTTTCGGAGGGCTGTTCTTCAGGTGATCCTTGGCCGGGGAATTTCGGAGCAACATTTTTGATGGAATGAGGGAAAGAGATGAAAACAGAGCAAGAGAGGGAAGAAGATGAAGAGAGAGAGAGTACCTGATTGCCTTCGGAATGCAGTTATAAAGGGAGTCTCTCTGAAAATTTAAATGCATTTGATCCTATCTCTATCTCCTATTTATAATCATGATCGTGCAGGGTTGTCACCTCTGTGACGTCACGATTGCAACGGATAGTTCAACAATAACGGCTATATTTACGATAGTTAGTTGCGGATAAGATCAAGAAAACATAACTCGCTCATTTTACATATCACTCCTTATATTTTGGGGGCAATTATTAGGGGAGGATTTTCTAACAATTAGTGATCCTTATTCGTTATCCTAATTAATGATCCTTATTTCTGTGACAGATAGTGATCCTCAGAAGAGCTTCAGGATCAGGATCATGGATCACTTTAAGGATCCTCGTACTGACGATTGTTTATTTGTGTTTTGTATTACTTCGCAGGAGTAACAAGCTTGACTTGGTCTTGGCAACGGTACTAAGGAATATTCCACGGGTATTTCGCACACGATTGACCAAAAATGGACGTTGTGGAGAACGTGGGAGCTTGGCACAAAAGTCGGATAGTTAGTTATTGTAGTTAACTTCTATTTTAAAAGGAGTAACGAGCTAGAATTAGAACACTTAGCCATTTTCAGCTACACACACTCTCATATACTCGCACACTTGAAGCTCTCGACGAACATTCATTCATTTTCACTCACTTTTACACATTTCACGATAGTGATCCTTGTATCTAGCTCGTTACTATCCGAAGTTGTAAACATTTATTGATTTATTTGAGCTTGGTGATCGGTAGTTTCCATCACCCGGGGTTTTTTGTGCCGGAGATCAACTCTTGATCAAGGGCTTTTTCCCCGTATAAATCCTTGTGTCATTTGTGCAATTTACATTGAAGTTATCCTTGTTATTGTTCTACATTTCAAGCATCATACCCCGTAACAGAGAGCTTGGTTGCAATATCCTCATCAGATTTTTTGACCAAAACAATTTTTAATAGGATAATTGGTTTTAACATGAATCCTATGTGTTTCAAAGTAATGTCTAAGTTTCGTTGAGGCCATAACTAGGGCTAATATTATTTTTTCTAAGTGTGAATATCTAGTTTCAGCATCTAGTAAACTTTTACTAACATAATAGATAGGATACCGCTGACCTTCGTGACCCTTTACCAAGTAATGACTTTATCATCCGTAAACATGGTCATCCTTGTGGGCTCATCTCCTATTTCCTCCTTAGCCTTCCTGGTATGCCTCTTAGCTGTAGAGTAAGAAGTTCCACATATGTCGGATCCTCTGGAGATAAAGTTAATTATCTTGGCATCTGGTGATGGAGATGCAACTCTCTCAGGATCATGGTCAGTATCCTGAGCTTTCTTCTTTCTACCGAGGAATTCTTTCAAGTATCCTTTGCTCAGCAAGTAGCTTATCTCCTTTCTCAAGGCTATGCAATCATCTGTCATGTGCCCAAAGTCTTCATGGAAGGCACATTATTTAGATTTATCCTTCCAATCTGTATTCCTTGCATTCTTTTTCGGTCACCTAGCTTTGTCCCCCAGTCCCTGCATAGCATACATTAACTTAGGAACATTTACAGAAAAACAATACTATGAGATTTCAGGATATTCTTCACCATCCTCATCTTCAACAACATTCACTCTCTTATTATCGTTCTTAGCATATGGCTTTGAACGATACTGTTTGTAGGAAGATTCTGACTTCCTATTTGTTAATTCATATGTTAAAGATGTGTTCATCCTCTCATGCATTTTCTTGTCATCTTCAAGCCTGATGTATCTCAAAGCCCTATTCCGAGCTTCATCTAAATTCCTGCAAGGATTTATTACAAGATCCTGATAAAATTGACAATCCTTCCGTAACCCCATTTTGAACGCTTGTACTGCCGTAGCAACATCAAGATTCGGGATATCCAGGGATTCTCTACTAAATTTGTTAATATAATCCCTTAGGGATTCTTGTGATCCTTGTGTTATCCTGTAAAGATCACTTGTTAGTTTCTCAAAGCTCCTGCTACAAGAAAATTGACTGATAAACAAATTAACTAAATGAGAAAATGATGTAATTGAATAAGGTGGAACATTTAAAAGCCATTTTAAGGCCGATCCTGTTAAAGTTGAACCGAAGCCTTTGCATAAGCATGCTTCCTTAAGTTCTAGTGGGATTGGATTTATTTCCATCCTTTCCCTATACTGGGCAATATGCTCCTCAGGATCTGTCGTCCCATTATACAACTTCATGCTGGGAGTCTGGAATCTTTTTGGAATTTCAGCATCACAAATTGGATGAGCAAATCGGGATATCCTGTGACTATCCTGGGATACTTCCGGTATAGGCTGCACTACTCCAGGAACACTTGATATCAGATCCTTCAATTTTTGAAGTTCCCTGGTCAATGCTGGTGTTACACCTATATCCTGCAAAGAATCAGAATTATTAGTAGCAGGGATACTGATATTGGCAAACATGTTACCAGCCTGTTGAATTTTTCCATATCCTGGGTCCCTCACGGTCGATATCCTGGCGGATGATGGTATCTCCAGCATGTTGCTCCGGGACTGACTCGGTATCATGTTGCCTTGATTATCCTTGGTAAATGTTGCTGAACTAAAGTTCAGCATCCTGGGCTGTAGAGGAGTAGTTGTATCCTCCACAGGTTTCCTGGAGTTTGACTTCAAGAGTTGTATATCCTTTATGATCGGCTGGTTAGTTTCTTGCTGCCTCTTCATTTGTTCCTGTATACTTACCAAACAAAGACAAAATTTCGTCATTAGAAGCAAGGATATGGGTTCTCCTTGAATTTCCGGATCTAGAAACATTCTGGGCAGCATGAATTTCTCTCAGTGTGTGGCTTTCATTTCTCCTCTGAAAAGTTTGAACTTGTGAAGGTGGAGGAGGTAATGAACCAGCAGCAGCAGCAGAGGTTGAAACAAACATGGAAGAAGAGTTCAAATTCGATTGAGAAGCCATTCGAAATAGTTTTGAAAGGAATTTCAAAAACAGAAAACCGAGCAATGATTTTAACAAAGTATTGATTAAAAATAGCACCACTTGCCCCACGGTGGGCGCCAAATTGTTTTGGTCAAAAAATACCGAAGCAATTTAGTGATCAAACTTAGTTTGTGAGGTAGTGTGCTATGTAAACTTGTAAAAATGTGTTAACTTCGTTGAAAATGTAAACAGTTTCAGGATATAGTTCTGGGATACAGAACTATATCAAATTGTAAACGAAATGCAAGTAAAGTAAAAATTGACACGAGATGTATGAGGAAAGCCCTTGATCTTTCTAGATCGCCGACATAAAACCTCGGGAGCTGACAATAGTCAGCTGCCTTGTTTGTTCTTAGTGATTGAATAACATCAATGTTAGGGGAGGATTCTCCTATCCTAAGGATCACGGATCCTCAAGCACTGCCAGGATCATGGATCCTCAATTCTGTTTGAATTAAGGATCCTCAGAAGGTGTTGCAGGATCAGGATTCAGGACCCTCATGATTATCTTTACACTAACGAATGTCTTTGCTATGTTTGAGTCTGTTTTGCAGGAGTATACGCCTTAGACTTGGTCTTTCCGATATTCTTGGAGAATATGCTCTCAATATTCCGCACGTGCATGGCTTAGTGAACATTATGGAGATCGTAGGAAACTAGCATGAATTGCGGATAGTTAGTTGTTTTAGTTATTTCTAATTTTAAAAAGGGGATAACAAGCTGGAATTAGAACACTTAGCTAATTTTAGCAAACACACACTCTCGTAACAGCGCTCAATAAGTTCTCAACAGTTTACTTGGCGATTTCGTACATTTTTGCACTTTTGCACACTAGTGATCCTTGTAACAAGCTTGTTATCATCCCGAGTTGTAACAACCCTTTGTTTAATTTTAGTTGGTGATCGGTAGTTTCCATCACCCGAGGTTTTTTATGCCGGAGATCAACTCTTGATCAAGGGCTTTTTCCTCGCATAAATCCTTGTGTCAATTGTTTATAACATTTGCAAGTTATTTATACATTTATTCATTGTTTCAAGCATCATTCCTCACAACAAAGATTTGGTTGTATTATCCTAGCCTGATTTTTGACCAAAACAAGCAAGATACAGCTTCATGATAGTGCACGGATCAGCTCTAAGTGTTACAATGATTGTGATTTGTGAGTGTTGTGAGTGCTTGTGATTGCGATGGTGATCGTAGCTGCAATGTGTGTGTAAAAGTGGACGGGATTATGTGTGTCAACCTACTGATCCAGCACTCCTATTTATAGTTACATGAAATAACAAACTATGCTAAAAATCCGGGATATTCCCCTATTATTCCGGGATCCTGCGAATATTTCCTTTTGACCGTTGTAAACCCCTTCTCCAAGCTTCCAACGTCTTTCTTGTAACCACCTTGACCTATTCTTCAGGGAGACCAAGCCTCATGACCGTTTGTACCTTGCAGCCAAAGCAAATTGTTAAGAGCACGCAGGATACCCTTGCAGGATTTTACCAATATCCTGATCCTCTCAAGTTCAAGGATCCTCCTTTCAGGTTCAAGGATCCAACATCTTTCAGGATCAAGGATTCTTAAGAAGTGTACAACCCTCAGGCACAGATGTTCATCAAGGAGACTTCATTCCAATGCAGACCATTGCCTCTTCTGGTCCTTCAATCATACCAGAATCCCGTCAATATGGATTCACATCTGGAATTCCAAACTTGAATCCTCTGGGAGGTAACACCTTTAATAATTCTTATAACACTAACCATGGCTCTATGCAGGATACAGGTATCAATCATGCTATGGCTAGAGAATTACAGAAACTGAAGGATATGATATCCAGCGTTCCAGGAGTGGTTAAGCCCATTCCTGAAATTCCAGATGGTAGCCATAGGATATCTCGTTTTGCACAACCTATTTGTGATGCTGAGATACCCAAAAGGTTCCAGATACCAACTATGAAGCTGTATGATGGTTCGACGAATCCAGAGGAACATGTAGCTCAATACAGAGAAAGGATGGAGATCAATCCAATTCCTGAGAGGTTAAAGGAAGCATGTCTATGCAAGGGTTTTGGATCCACACTCACAGGATCAGCTCTTAAATGGCTGCTAAGTCTTCCCCCTTACTCTATTACTTCATTTGCTAATCTAGTTAATCTGTTTAATAGTCAGTTCTCATGTAGTAGAAAATTTGAACGTTTAACTAGTGATCTATATAGGGTAACACAAGGTCAAAATGATTACTTAGAGATTACATCACTAAGTTTAGTAAAGAATCCTTAGATATCCCTAATCTAGATATAGCTACGGCCGTGGAAGCCTTTAAAATGGGATTGCTTAGGGATTCATTATTCTATGACGATCTTGTTATGACCCCATGCAAGAATCTTGATGAAGTGAGAACCAGGGCCCTTAGATTCATCTGATTAGAGGATGATAAAAGGATCCAGGAAAGACTAGCAGGATCCTCGAAGCAGGAAAAACAAGGATCCTACTTCAGGAACAACAAGTCCAAACCTTACAACAAGTCTGACAACCAGAACGTGCATGCAGTAGAACAAGAAGAGGATGATGAGGATTATCCTCCCATCTCTGAATACTGTTTTTCTGTTGATAACAATGAACTAATTCTTGCAATGCAGAATTTAGGTGAGAAAGCTAGGTGGCCAAGGAAAAGTGATAAACCAGCCGCAACAAAAGACAAGTCCAAATGGTGTGCATATCATGAGGATTTCGGACATCTCACTGAAGAGTGTATTGAACTTAGAAAAGAAATTGGTTACTTGTTAAGCAAGGGGCACTTAAAGGAACTTTTGGGAAGGAAGAAGTCAAGGATCCAGGATCCTGAGAAGATCCCAGAAAGAGCTCCTGCTCCTCCAGCAGATGCATAAGTTATAAACTTCATATCCGGTGGATCAGACATTTGTGGTACTTCCTTTTCAGCAGCCAAAAGACATGCCAAGGAGACCAAGATGGATAATGGAGATAGACCCATCCGGACCTCTACTGTTACACAGGAGAAAGTTATAACTTTTGATGAGGATGATCGTGTTGATGTGCAGGATCCTCACCATGATGGTCTTGTTATTACTTTATTCATATCTAACCATTTTGTTCGCAGGATCCTAATCGATGGAGGAAGCCCGGTGAACATCATTCAGCTTGATGTCCTCAAGAAGATGAACATCCCCGAATCAGATATGATCCCAAGATCCTCAGTTCTTGTGAGATTTAGCGGAGAAACGAAGAATGCATTGGGGGACATTAAACTTCCCATCTACAGCGAGGGACTTCATTCTTATAAAAAATTTGGTGTTATAGATTGCTTATCCTGTTGCAATGTTATCCTTGGCAGGCCATGGATACATGACATGAAGGCAGTTGCATCTACATATCATCAATGTGTGAAACTTCCTAGTCCATGGGGGGTGATAAAGATTGAGAGTGACCAACAAGAAGCAAAAAATTGCTATACCTCATCAATGAAGCCAGCCTCAAGACCAAGGGTGCAATAGCAACTAAAGTATCCTCCAAGAGATGTCTTGGAGCCAAGAGAACAGGATGTGAAAGAAATCCTTATGGATCCTCATGATCCAGAATCCAAAGTCTTCATAGGATCAGGGATCCTCAGTAACATTGAACAGGATCTAGTATCCTTCCTCAAGAGGAGAAAAACTACCTTTTCCTGGAAACACGAAGATATAACAGGTATCTCTAAAGATATAATTACTCATAAACTTGGTATTGACAGGTCATTCAAGCCCATACATCAAAAAAGAAGGAATTTTGCACCCGAAAGGAATGCCATTATCCAGGAGGAGGTAGACAAGTTACTTCGAGCAGGTATGATTAGAGAGGTTAAGTATCCAAGATGGTTAGCCAATGTGGTTGTTGTTCAAAAGAAAAATGGAAAGTGGAGGGTATGGGTCGATTTCACTGATTTAAACAAGGCATGTCCCAAGGATCCTTTCCCATTACCCCACATTGACTCCATGGTGGATGCTACCGCGGGTCATGAGTTGTTGACTTTTATGGATGCTTCATCTGGATTTCAACAAATTCAGATGGAACCATCTGATCAAGAGGATACAGCCTTTGTGACCCCAAATGGTATCTATTGTTATATTGCTATGCCATTTGGACTAAGGAATGCAAGTGCTACTTATCAAAGGCTAGTCAATATGATGTTTAAGGAACAAATAGGACACACTATGGAAGTCTACATAGACGACATGGTGGTTAAGTCCAAGAGAGCTGAGGATCACCTTAGAGACCTGGAAGAAGCATTCAATATCCTCGACAAATTCAATATGAAGTTGAATCCTTCAAAGTGTCACTTTGGTGTTAAAGCAAGAAAGTTCCTAGGATACATGGTAACAAAAAGAGGCATTGAAGCAAGTCCAGAGCAAATTAAGGCTATTGTGAATATCAAATCTCTCGCCAATGCCAAGGATGTGCAAAGGTTAACAGGAAGGATCGCAGCCTTGAATAGGTTCATATCAAAATCATCAGAAAAGTGCAAGGAATTCTATGACATTTTGAGAAAGAACAAAAAATTTGAGTGGACTGAAAAGCATGAAAGCGCTCTCAAATCCCTTAAGGATTACCTATCCTCAGCTCCTGCCTTGATGAAACCAGAAAAAGGGGATATATTATCCTTATATCTAGCTGTTAGGGGAGGATTTTCTAACAATTAGTGATCCTTATTCGTTATCCTAATTAATGATCCTTATTTCTGTGACAGATAGTGATCCTCAGAAGAGCTTCAGGATCAGGATCATGGATCACTTTAAGGATCCTCGTACTGACGATTGTTTATTTGTGTTTTGTATTACTTCGCAGGAGTAACAAGCTTGACTTGGTCTTGGCAACGGTACTAAGGAATATTCCACGGGTATTTCGCACACGATTGACCAAAAATGGACGTTGTGGAGAACGTGGGAGCTTGGCACAAAAGTCGGATAGTTAGTTATTGTAGTTAACTTCTATTTTAAAAGGAGTAACGAGCTAGAATTAGAACACTTAGCCATTTTCAGCTACACACACTCTCATATACTCGCACACTTGAAGCTCTCGACGAACATTCATTCATTTTCACTCACTTTTACACATTTCACGATAGTGATCCTTGTATCTAGCTCGTTACTATCCGAAGTTGTAAACATTTATTGATTTATTTGAGCTTGGTGATCGGTAGTTTCCATCACCCGGGGTTTTTTGTGCCGGAGATCAACTCTTGATCAAGGGCTTTTTCCCCGTATAAATCCT
Organism: Helianthus tuberosus; assembly: GCA_030545235.1. NCBI lineage: Eukaryota > Viridiplantae > Streptophyta > Magnoliopsida > Asterales > Asteraceae > Helianthus > Helianthus tuberosus. The sequence goes on along the minus strand of CM060449.1, from coordinate 51,470,560 downwards.
TGTGTCATTTGTGCAATTTACATTGAAGTTATCCTTGTTATTGTTCTACATTTCAAGCATCATACCCCATACCAGAGAGTTTGGTTGCAATATCCTCATCAGATTTTTTGACCAAAACTGTTTGGCGCCCACCGTGGGGCAATTGGTGCTTCATCCTTAGAAAAATTCGCATTTCTGTGCTCATTTCAGTTCACTACAACCAAGCAAATGGCTTCCTCAGCGAAGAATGCTTCAAATTTGATACCCTCATTCACTTCTTCACAAGGCGTTCCCCCTTTACCTCCACCACCTTCTGGATCCCAGAAGAATGCTGAGAATGCTGTGAAGAAACCAACTCCCATTTTCTCAAAACCACCTACTTCTTCTGTTTCAACTAATGCTACTACTAATGATCTCTATGCCTTGATTTTGCAGATGAGGAATCATGCACAAGAGCAGGATAAGACCAACGAAAGGATCCTCCGGGAGATTGACGAAATTAAGAAACAAAAGAAAACGGCAGAGGATCGTTCCCCACTGATACCCAGATCTTTGAATTTTGATACTCCGGTGATTACTTCTCAGCCATCAGTGGTTCCAGATGTTCAATATGTGGGTGGACCAAAAGGAGTGCACTACGGAACAACAACAGTGACCCAGGCATTAGGCCCATACTTCCAGCCAGCAGGATCCTATCCTCAGCATATGGGATCCTTCATGACTTCAGGAGGTTATTCAGGATCATCCCAGGTTCAAGGATCCTCCTTTGTTCCAGGATCATCCCAGGTTCAAGGATCCTCCTTTGTTCCAGGATCGTCCCAGTTTCAGGGATCCTTCCAGATGCCAGGATCCTTGAGGAGTTTGCAAACAGGAAGTTCAGATGTCCATCAGGGAGATTTTATTCCAATGCAGACCAATGCTTCTACTGGTCCCTCGATCATTCCAGAGCCACAACAATATGGATTAACATCCAGTCTTCCTAACTTGAATCCAATGGGAGGTAACACTTTTAATAATTCTTATACTACTAACCATGGTCTTATGCAGGATCCAGGTATCAATCATGCCATGGCCAGAGAATTGCAAAAGCTAAAGGATATGATATCAAGTGTTCCGGGAGTAGTCAAACCTATCCCAGAGATTGCAGATGGGAGCCACAAGATATCTCGTTTTGCACCACCAATTTGTGATGCTGAGATACCCAAGAGGTTCCATGTGCCAACAATGAAGCTGTATGATGGTTCGACGGACCCTGAAGAACACATAGCACAATACAGGGAGAGGATGGAGATCAATCCAATCCCAGAAAGGTTAAAGGAAGCATGCCTGTGCAAGGGATTCGGATCCACTCTTACTGGATCAGCTCTCAAATGGCTGCTAAGTCTTCCCCCTACTCTATTACCTCATTTGCTAATCTAGTTAACTTGTTTAATAATCAGTTTTCTTGTAGTAGAAAATTTGAGCGATTAACTAGTGATCTATATAGGATAACCCAGGGTCATAATGAATCATTAAGGGATTACATTACCAAATTCAGTAAAGAATCCTTAGACATTCCCAACTTAGATATAGCCACGGCTGTTGAGGCCTTTAAAATGGGATTGCTTAGGGATTCGTTGTTCTATGATGATCTTGTTATGACACCATGCAGGAACTTAGATGAGGTAAGAACCCGAGCACTTAGGTTCATTCGGCTAGAGGATGACAAGAGGATCCAGGAGAGGTTAGCAGGATCCTCAAAGCAAGATAAGCAAGGATCCTCATTCAGGAACAACAAGTTCAGATCCTACAACAGATCTGATAACCAGAACGTGCATGCTGTTGATCAAGAAGAGGATGATGAGGATTATCCTCCAATTTCTGAATATTGTTTTTCTGTTGATAACAATGAACTAATCCTTGCGATGCAGAATCTAGGTGATAAAGCTAGATGGCCTAGAAAGAATGATAGGCCAGCTGCAACTAAGGATAAGTCGAAGTGGTCTGCATACCATGAAGATTTTGGGCATCTCACAGAAGAATGCATTGCACTAAGGAAGGAAATTGGATACTTGTTGAGCAAGGAGCATCTGAAAGAGTTGTTGGGTAGGAAAAAGTCAAGGACTCAGGATCCTGAAAGGATCCCTGAGAAAGCTCCGGCCCCTCCAGCAGATGCACAAGTAATAAACTTTATTTCTGGAGGATCAGACATTTGTGGCACATCCTTCTCAGCGGCTAAAAGGCATGCAAAGGAAACTAAAATGGATAATGGAGAAAGACCAGTTCGAACATCAAGTGTCTCCAAAGGAAAAGTCATAACCCTTGATGAGGATGATCGTGTTGATATCCAGGATCCTCATCACGATGGTTTAGTTATTACTCTTTTCATTTCTAACCATTTTGTCCGCAGGATCCTTATAGACGGAGGAAGCTCAGTGAACATTATCCAGCTTGATGTTCTAAAGAAGATGGGAATTCCTGAATCAGATATCATACCAAGATCCTCCGTGCTTGTGGGATTTAGTGGCGAAACTAAGAATACCCTGGGGGACATTAAACTCCCAATATATATCGAAGGCCTACACTCTTATAAAAAATTTTGTGTTATTGACTGTTTATCTTGTTGCAATGTTATCCTTGGCAGGCCCTGGATACACGATATGAAAGCAGTCCCATCTACCTACCATCAATGTGTGAAGCTCCCTAGTCCTTGGGGAGCAGGATGTCTTGGAGGCAAGAGAGCAGGATGTGGTAGAAATCCTCATGGATCCCGATGATCCTGAATCCAAAATCTATATCGGATCAGGGATCCTTGGCGAAATGAAAGAAGACCTCGTATCCTTCCTCAAAAGGAGAAAGACTACCTTTGCATGGAAACACGAAGACATGACTGGTATATCCAAAGACGTAATCACTCACAAACTCGGCATTGATAGGTCCTTCAAACCAATCCATCAAAGGAGAAGAAAGTTTGCACCGGAAAGGAATGCCATTATCCAGGAAGAGGTAGAGAAATTGCTCCGGGCAGGTATGATTAGAGAGGTCAAATTTCCAAGATGGTTGGCCAATGTGGTTGTTGTTCAAAAGAAAAACGGAAAGTGGAGGGTATGTGTCGATTTTACCGATTTAAATAAGGCATGTCCCAAGGATCCTTTCCCATTACCCCACATTGACTCCATGGTGGATGCAACTGCGGGTCATGAACTGTTAACTTTTATGGATGCTTCATCTGGATTCCAACAAATCCAAATGGAACCATCCGACCAAGAGGATACAGCCTTCATGACTCCAACTGGTATATACTGCTATATTGCTATGCCGTTCGGATTAAGAAATGCAGGTGCAACATATCAAAGGCTGGTGAATATGATGTTCAAGGATCAGATTGGACAAACTATGGAGGTTTACATAGATGATATGGTGGTAAAATCCTTAAAAGCTGAGGATCACCTAAGAGACTTGGAGGAAGCATTCAATATCCTTGATAAATATAATATGAAGCTTAATCCTTCAAAATGTCACTTTGGTGTTAAAGCAGGTAAATTCTTAGGATATATGGTGACAAAGAGAGGCATTGAAGCTAGCCCGGAACAAATCAAGGCAATAGTGAACATCAAATCTCTGGCTAATGCTAAGGATGTTCAAAGGCTAACAGGCAGGATAGCAGCTTTGAACAGATTTATATCCAAATCCTCAGAGAAGTGCAAAGAATTCTATGATATCCTAAGGAAGAACAAGAAATTTGAGTGGACTGAGAAGCATGAAAATGCTTTAAGAGCCCTCAAAGATTATCTATCCTCAGCCCCGGCCTTGATGAAACCTGTCACACCCCGACCACGTAGAACATTCAAAACGTGGCGGAAACATCGGGGAGTGTTGTAACAGAATTAATTGTTTCAAATCCATGGCAATTGAAGTTTCGTTTTATTGATTAAAAGTGTTACAAAGTCTTATCAAACAAGGAAATACAACATAATTAACTAGTCTTGCATCTTTTATTGTCACTAAAGCCCAAGTCTGTCTATGTGTATCTTGATCATCTTATGCAACAGTTCCTGAAAAACACATGTGAAAATAGGTACGTCAGCATAAAAATGCCTGTGAGATACATAGGTTTTGTGAAAATAAGATTCATGACTTATGTTTGAGAAAATGTTTAGTCATGAACCTTGTTATTTGCTTTGTCTTTTAAATCATTTGAAAAATGATAAGATCAGATGATAAGTATAAATAAATGTAAGGTTAAATGAATAACCAAGTAAAATATGTTTGCATAAGATAAGATGTTTATAAATCAATGTCTTGTGAAAAGTATGTTATTTGTATAAAATGTTCTATGTCTCAAACTGAAATGATTCAAATAACGCTATGATATGTAATACCATACAAACACTTATATATAGGAAGTACCAGCGGCGTATCCACCATGCTTGTATCATATTACACACGCATCGTTACTTAATCACTTAATCAAACCAAACCAACCAATGTAAAATGTTCATGTCAAGATGTAAATCATGTCAAAATGTCTATGTCAATTATCCATGTCAAATGTCTATGTCAAATATCCATGTCAAATGTCTATGTCAAATATCCATGTCAAATGTCTATGTCAAATATCCATGTCAAATGTCTATAGTCCAAAAGTAGTCAAGTAATGTATAACCAAAATGATATGTATGGTAAGTAAAATTTAGACTACTTAAACCATAAGTAAAAATGTACAAAACAAAGTATTGAAGTAAAACTTGGTTTAAATCAAAGTTATGTTTTGTAAGATATATGCATGCTATACTGAATATGAACATTTATGCGGTATGTTAAACGCAAACATTCAAGCCTTGAGACAGTCGGATAACCCTTTCAGTCAAGGTTATCAAAAGAATTGTATTCGGATTCAGTCATTCCTTACATCCAAACAAACCCGGGATGTCAGGAATGGGATTTGTCAAGTCCTATGGTACCACTACTTACTCCCGAGCGGCGTAGCAAATGTTAATGAACGTTATAAAGACCCGTTTGTGCAAACCAAATGTCATAGCAGTAGTATACATGTCATATGAAAACAATGCACTAAGTATGCTAAGTTAACATACAAAGCAGAAAAGTCTTGTAAATCAATGTGCTAGCATGCTATCAGTCAACATACGTAGCAGAAAGGTAATGTAAATCAATGTGCTAGCATGCTATCAGTCAACATACGTAGCAGAAAGGTAATGTAAATCAATGTGCTTAGCATGTTATCAGTCAACATACATAGCAGAAAAGTCATGTAAATCAATGTGCTTAGCATGTTATCAGTCAACATACATAGCAGAAAAGTCATGTAAATCAATGTGCTTAGCATGTTATCAGTCAACATACATAGCAGAAAAGTAATGAAATCATGTACTATAATGTACTAACAAACATAGTCGGTATATGATGTGAAAACAGGAAAGCATGAAAGTAACAAGTAGGCACATGTGTTTCACCCCAAAACAGTTTGGAAAATAGTAAAAGAGGGGTCTATGTACCCACTTGAGAATGCTCAGTAGTCCTTGAGTGACAACCAAACAATGCTAGAGATCACGGAAATCAAACGGCACCTAATATAGGTAACTATGTTAATAAACTGGACCTAAATCGGAAGATCGGATAGAATGCGGGTTCGTAAACCAAACGAGTATAGAGACTCGTGTCATATGGTTTAACAAAGCCTACATACTAACTGAAACTTAACCTAATTGTTTACGACCCATTACGACCCGTTTAGGTAGCTTATGCTACTTTAACGCGTCGTGCGCGTGAAACGCGTTCGGACCGCCTAACTAGTCCTATGACAAGTGTTATATGCCTAAACATGTTACATAATCAGTTATGTGGCAAAAGTTTAGGTTACATATGCTAAATTACCAATTTTGCATGAAAAGGGTATTCTGGTAATTTACCTAAGGCATATAAACTACCTATCATACAACTACTTAAACGATGTGACCATAGGGTATAACCTCGGAAGGTTATTCCCTACCTACTATGGTCACCTAATGTGTTTGGTCGGATCCTAATGATCGACCAAACTGGGTCGGGTTCGAAGGTATAGGCGATTTATTAGATCGCCAACCCTACGACCCTAGACAACGTGGTAATCAGTGGGCATAGTCCCAAGGGACTATGACCAACGTGATTACACTCACGTTGCGAAGTTCAAACGAACTTCGCATTGACCATTACTGGTCAACGCTGAAAGTCAAACAAAGTTTGACTTTCTGACTCGAAAAGCAATAAAATAAGGAAAAGAACGAAAGAATACTTACCCAGGGTCCCCGAATGCTAATCCCGACTCAAGAACTCAGGTATGAAACAATGGTTTCAACTTAGAGCTCTCAAAATCAGAATTCTTGTGAGTTTAAGCAATGGGGGGTATGGGGTATTTATAGTTTTCGGGTAACCGTTAGGATCGTTTCTTGGAAAAGGGGAAAAGATCTAGTCCGTACACTTGTTGAAAGGTTATGGAAGCTAAATTCCATCCTTATCTAGTGACTAAGCAAGTTAGAACATGTGGTGGTGGATCAAACATGTGCAACTTGTGATTAAATACACTTAATCTGGTCAGAAGGTGGGAAGCGGCCCGCTTTAGGATCAGCCAAATACAATGCGGGCCGCCTGAGGCTTCTGATCTGCATATATGTTTCAGAAATGACAGTTTCAGCCCCTGCACGTGTTTAAGGCCATTCCCGACACTTCTAAGGCCCGTAAAGCCAACTTTAAGGCCGTAAAATGTTGCCTAAACATTGTGGACATGAAACATGCTCAAAAATATGCCGGGTGATGGTTCGTTTGGTCGTACGAACGCGATGTTTGGTTAATTACGACGGAATGCGCATAAGCGCGAAAAACGATCCAAATGACGTAATGAATGGATTTTTCTTATGGCGAACACTAAAATATAATGTAGTCATGCTTACATAAATTTTTGGGTGTCCGGATGTATTCAGAACGTAAGTTATGCGCGAAAATGCAAACTTGTGCACTTTTTGACACTTTTAGTCCCTGAATGACCCAAAAGTTTATTTTAGCACACCGAACCCCTCAAAGCCTATTTCTAAGCTATGTAGAGGATATTTAAGGTGTGTTTAACTTATGGTCATGTTCTGGAATGTCTGTTACAGTTCAAATTGGCATACTTTCGCAGTTTGTCAAATTTAGTCCCTGTAGACGAATTAACTTGTTTTTGCCATACCAATGCCTTCAAAACTTATTTCTAAGTTATGTAAAGGTTATTTAAGGTATGTTAAGCCAATGTCACTATTCCGGAGTGTTTGTTGCATTAAACTGGTTATATTTACGCATCGGTGCGCGTATAACCTTCCAGAAAGTGATTTAGAGTTTGAAATTGAACAAAAATTGATATGTGCAAATGATACACATATTTTTACAAATACCAAGTATGAAATACAATATTTCATTGCTACAGTATTTGTGTGATGGCCGTGGAGGCACAGGTGTTACAAAACCAGAGAAAGGCGATGTGCTATCCTTATATCTGGCAGTATCCTCAAAAGCAGTAAGTGCGGTCCTTGTTAAGGATCATGAAGGTACACAACATCCTGTCTATTATGTAAGTAAAAGTTTACTTGATGCCGAATCCAGGTATTCACACCTTGAAAAGCTTATTCTTGCATTAATTATGGCATCAACTAAGTTGAGACACTATTTTGAAACTCATGTTATTGTTGTTAAAACTAATTTTCCAATTAAGAATGTCCTCAGGAAACCAGAGATGTCAGGAAGGATGGCTAAGTGGGCAGTGAAGCTAAGTGCATATGATATAAGATATGAGCCTAGGACAGCCATCAAATCCCAAGCATTAGCCGACTTTGTGGCTGATTTCAGTAGTGATTTACAAAAAGAAGCTGAGTTAGAAGTCCAGCAGTTAGAAGAGACCAAGGATCCTTGGATACTCTATACTGATGGATCCTCAAATGTCAAAGGCACAGGGCTTGGAATACTACTAAAATCGCCACAGGGGGACATAATACCCCACTCTATAGCTTGTGAGTTCCAAACCACTAACAATGAGGCTGAATATGAAGCCTTAATTGCTGGTTTGCAAATTGCAAAGCATATGGGGATCAGGTATCTTGAGGTACATGTAGATTCATTGTTAATTACAAACCACTTTAATGGATCTTATGCTGTTAAAGGTGAAAAGCTAACCAAATATTTAGAGATAGTCAAAAGTTTGGCACTCTCTTTTGTTTCCTTTAGTTTAACGCAGGTACCAAGGGAAGAAAATACAGAGGCTGATGCATTGGCTAACTTAGGATCATCCTTGAAGATCCCGGAGGATATCAAGATCCCCATTATCCATATCCTGACCCCGGCTATTGAGGATCATGTGGCTATGGAGATAGGAAATGATTCTGCAATTATCCCTAGTGAGGATACTCAATCCCATTCAGGATCATGGATCTCACCAATTATGACATACTTACAACATGGAGAGATTCCTACAGGAGAAAACCTTAGGGCTTTCAAATCTAAGGTATCTCAATTCACAATTTTAAATAATATGTTGTATAGACGATCTCTTGCAGGACCATACTTGAGATGTATTGAGGATCCTGAAATCCAAGAAGTTTTAAAAGACTTCCATGAAGGAGATTGTGGAAACCACACTGGGGGCAGGGCATTATTCTCAAGGATCCTGAGGACAGGATACTACTGGCCAACCATGAAGAGAGATGCTGTGGAGTATGCTAAGAGATGTGATCCTTGTCAGAGACACAACAATATCCTTCATCAACCAGCTGAATTATTGCATCCTATATCCTCCTCTTGGCCATTTATGAGATGGGGTATTGATATAGTTGGTAAGCTCCCTAAGGCACCTGGTGGAAAAGTGTTCATGCTAGCTATGACTGATTACTTCTCCAAGTGGATAGAGGCTGAAGCTTTTGCCCAAGTCAGAGAAAAGGAAGTTATATCCTTCATTAAAAGAAATATTATAACTAGATTTGGAATTCCTTCTGAAATTATATGTGATAATGGTTCCCAATTTATTGGGGGCAGAACCACTAACTTTTGTGACAGTTGGGGGATTAAGATGATAACATCAACACCAGTCCACCCATAAGCTAATGGTCAAGCAGAATCATCCAACAAGATCATCATCAACAATTTGAAGAAGAAGCTTGGATCCAAGAAAGGGAAATGGGCAGAAGAACTACCTTATGTGCTTTGGGCTGATAGGACAACCCCTAAGAATGCTACTGGTCAAACACCATTCTCCTTGGTATTTGGGGCAGAATCAGTGATCCCAACAGAAATGGTGGTTCCAACTGCTAGAACAAGTACCCGTGATCCTGAGGAAAATGATGAGAACTTGGCTCAAGACCTGGATACTATTGAGGAAATCAGGGATATGGCTAGGATAAGGATGGCCAGTTATCAACAAAGAATGGCTGGTGCTTACAACAAAAACGTCAGGATCAGGAGGTTTCAAGTTGTAGATATGGTATTAAGGAAAGCATTTCAGAATACCACCAATCCTGCTGATGGAAAACTGGCTCCAAAATGGGAAGGCCCTTATTTGATTGAAGCTGAAGCAAGAAAGGGGGCATATAGATTGCTAACCATGGAAGGTGATTTGCTACCAAGAGCTTGGAATGCTGTCCACTTGAAGAAATATTTCATGTGACTAGGATCCCCAAGGCACAGATGATCCTCACGATAGGGGTATCCTTAAAGGATCCTTAAAGTATCAGTGATCCTTACTTAGGTAATATCCTAAACTTGAACTATTTCATTTCTTTATTTTCTCATATAAGGATAAGGATCATGTGTCCTTTATCCGTCTCTCACGTGAGTTTAAGTTTTGAAAGTTCAGGTATCCTTAGCATAACATTGGTTATCCGCAGAAGCAATCCGTTCCTTGGGTTTAACCCCAGTTATTTGGGCTTGACCCCAGTTCCGCCTGTAGCGCATGATGATCCTGGTATAGTTCAAGGCAGTGGGACCAGTACTCGTTTTAGGGGCTGATAATTCCATTGTACTGGCTATGCCTAGGATCCTACGTATAATGGTAGACGTACCATACATCCGTTCTTAAGGTTTCTAACGTTTTCACGTTAGCTAAGGTTTCTAACGTTTTCACGTTAGCTAAGGTTTTGGCATTTTCATGTCACTAAGTTTGGATAGTCGCCAGTTAGGGCCATACTCCAGTTTACATACGATCCTTGGGCTTGTCCCCAGTTATCCTTGGGCTTGTCCCCAGTTATCCTTGGGCTTGTCCCCAGTTATCCTTGGCCTTGTCCCCAGTTGCTAATTCTTTTCTTATATTGGCTTAGTCCCAAGATATTCTCTATTTCAAGTTCTTGAAGATAGGCAACTAGGGATCCTTGATCCTTACTTCACTCTAAGGTTTATCTTATAGTTATCCTTATTATGGTTAGGATCCTAACTTGGATCCTCAGGTATGATCCTTAACTATTATTAATTCATTATTTATTTGAATAACCCTTAAAATTTGACAACTAAACTTGTTATTCTTAAACTATATCACTTTTTGGAACTTATCAGTTATGGGATATGCGATCCTTGATCATATCCTAAACTTTTTGGATATCTTTTTTAATTTTTCAAGGATTGATAAGTATAAACGGAACGAACATTACAACAGTTGGAAAGTAAGATATTAAAAAGGATAACAACACAAGATAAGCGACAAAAGGTTAAGATTTTATTTATTAACAAAAGACTAACCCTTAAAAGGTTGTCAAAATTTCCTACCCGAGCATCTACCAGCAAAACGTGGCCCGTCCGCTGGGGTAGGTAAAGGGTGTCCATGATAATAAGTTCAAAAGTAGTGCAGGAATATAAAGGCGGCAGGATCACAATGGCTTCATCCCCCAAACAGAGGATCCCTCCACCAATTGCAATCCTGCCTATTGTCCAAAGGATCATACATGATCCTTAATCCTAAAAACTGTTGTTAAAGTACAAACCACCAAATTGTTCGACAAAAGACCTACTACCAAATTTAAAAATTGGGCTCCGGCTGCGTCTAAGAATGTCCATCATCGCCCAATCGTGCAGCCTAAACCTTCGCTGCATTACCACCTCCAGCTCCACTTGTTTCACCACCTGCATCCTTGCCTCCAGCTTCAATCGTCAGGATTTCTTCAACCTCCTCAGCCTCTTCATCGTCCAGTTCGGCTAGCCTTGCCTTCCAGCCTTCAACATCCCAGGTGCTCTTGTCAAAAGCAGGATCCTGAGCTTCCAAGGCCATTTGCAGCTTGGTCTTGTACATTGTTATGGCGGCAGAGATTTTGGCGTCTTCAGTGATCTCACTCTTCTCATAGTCAACATTGATCAACACCTTGGCCGTCTCCTGTTTGGCATCCCGGACTTCCTTCTGAAGATCAGCAATTGCAAGGTCCTTAAGCACTGCAACTTGCTGGAGGTCGGCAATCTTCCTATCCTGATCCTCGACGTAGCCAACATAATCCTCAATCTCAGAGAATTTCTACAAGAAGGATAAAAGATAAGGTCAGAACTAAGTGATCCTCAAATCAGCAGGATATGTCAACAGGATATACGAGCAGAGACAGTGATCCTTACCTCATTGAAGTACTCGAGGAATTGGTGGCGGATCAGAGGCAGACCCTGCAGACCCTCAGCTTCAGAGGCTTTTCTCTTCTTGATTGCCTTCCCTTTGAGGGGTGCCTTGGGGACCGAAGCTGTCGGACTGGTAGGAGCTTTTCTCTTGGAGGATCTGACAGTAGTGAGATCAGCGACATTGAACTTAGAAGCAGACTTGGTGGATTTTCCAGCACCTACACAACCAAAACAAGATAAGTATCTTCTCTTAATTTATATTTTACTATTTATTTAAATTCTAAACAAGGATACTTACTTGACATCGTGACAGAGCCTGAGGATACCTCCTGTGAATCTTGGGTTGTTGTCTTGAAAGATCTTGTCTCAGGATCAAGTTTCTTGAAAGCAAGGAGCCTCTCCTTAGCAGCAGGGGACAATCTTAGGTGTGAGACGGTGATAGCTGCATAACAAGAAAGCAAAAATATAAGTGATCCTTACATCAAAAGAAAGTTTTGGTGATCCTTCTCAGGATCCACCACCCTACCATGGGTAGCCCATTTTTTGGGTAGATCCTTTCCATCCTCAATAGAATCTCTCTTGATAAAAAAGAAACGCCGCTTCCAATTAGCATCGTTCTTGGTGGCTTTGAAGATCGGATGTTCCTCACCGGGTTTACGCTTAAACAAATAGCGATGGGAACCAAAGGTAGTAAGATCGTACAGCTCTCCCAGCTCTGACATTCCTAGGTCTATACCTTCCTGCTCAATGATCCTTTCAAGGGTGTACAAAACCCTCCAAATCATCGGCATGGCTTGAATATAAGAGATGCCGGTTAGGGAAAAGAAAGATTGGGTGAAGGCTGGAAAAGGATATGTATAACCTATGGTGAACGGAGTGACGGGGAAAGCAACCCACTTGTCGGAGATATGATCACTCAGGGCATTAGGGTCAAAAGGCCTAAACTCGGTGTTCGCCGGGAAGCAGTGGCGGATCCTATCGATCTGAGCATCATTGAAACAGCAGCGTTCTTTAATGGAGTCTTCTATGATCCCCTGGCTTTTCGGAGGGCTGTTCTTCAGGTGATCCTTGGCCGGGGAATTTCGGAGCAACATTTTTGATGGAATGAGGGAAAGAGATGAAAACAGAGCAAGAGAGGGAAGAAGATGAAGAGAGAGAGTACCTGATTGCCTTCGGAATGCAGTTATAAAGGGAGTCTCTCTGAAAATTTAAAAGCATTTGATCCTATCTCTATCTCCTATTTATAATCATGATCGTGCAGGGTTGTCACCTCTGTGACGTCACGATTGCAACGGATAGTTCAACAATAACGGCTATATTTACGATAGTTAGTTGCGGATAAGATCAAGAAAACATAACTCGCTCATTTTACATATCACTCCTTATATTTTGGGGGCAATTGTTCGGGGAGGATTTTCTAACAATTAGTGATCCTTATTCGTTATCCTAATTAATGATCCTTATTTCTGTGACAGATAGTGATCCTCAGAAGAGCTTCAGGATCAGGATCATGGATCACTTTAAGGATCCTCGTACTGACGATTGTTTATTTGTGTTTTGTATTACTTCGCAGGAGTAACAAGCTTGACTTGGTCTTGGCAACGGTACTAAGGAATATTCCACGGGTATTTCGCACACGATTGACCAAAAATGGACGTTGTGGAGAACGTGGGAGCTTGGCACAAAAGTCGGATAGTTAGTTATTGTAGTTAACTTCTATTTTAAAAGGAGTAACGAGCTAGAATTAGAACACTTAGCCATTTTCAGCTACACACACTCTCATATACTCGCACACTTGAAGCTCTCGACGAACATTCATTCATTTTCACTCAGTTTTACACATTTCACGATAGTGATCCTTGTACCTAGCTCGTTACTATCCGAAGTTGTAAACATTTATTGATTTATTTGAGCTTGGTGATCGGTAGTTTCCATCACCCGGGGTTTTTTGTGCCGGAGATCAACTCTTGATCAAGGGTTTTTTCCCCGTATAAATCCCTGTGTCATTTGTGCAATTTACATTGAAGTTATCCTTGTTATTGTTCTACATTTCAAGCATCATACCCCGTAACAGAGAGTTTGGTTGCAATATCCTCATCAGATTTTTTGACCAAAACACTAGCGGTATCCTCTAAAGCAGTAAGTGCAGTTCTTGTTAAGGATCACGAAGGAAGGATGGCCAAATGGGCACTGAAGCTTAGTGCTTATGATATAAAATATGAACCAAGAACTGCCATCAAATCCCAAGCCTTAGCTGACTTTGTGGCAGGTTTCAGTAGTGATCTACAAAAAGAAGCTGAGTTAGAAGTTCAGCAGCTTGAAGAGACTAAGGATCCTTGGATACTCTTCATTGATGGAGCCTCTAATGTCAAAGGAACAGGACTTGGAATACTACGAAAATCGTCACAGGGGGACATAATACCCCACTCAATAGCTTGTGAGTTTCAAACTACTAATAATGAGGCTGAATATGAGGCCTTGATAGCTGGTTTGCAAATTGCCAAGCATATGAGGATCAGGTATCTTGAGGTACATGTAGATTCATTGTTGATTACTAATCACTTTAATGGATCCTATGCTGTTAAAGGTGAAAAGCTAATCAAATACCTAGAGATAGTCAAGGAATTGGCACTCTCTTTTGTTTCTTTTAGTTTGACACAGGTACCCAGGGAAGAAAATGCAGAAGCTGATGCATTGGCCAACCTAGGATCATCCTTAAAAATTCTAGAGGATATCAAGATCCCTATCATCCATATTTTGGCTCCTGCTATTGAGGATCATATAACTATGGAGATAGATGAGGATCCTGCAATGGTTCCTAGTGATGGTGCACAGTCTCATTCAGGATCATGGATCCTTCCAATCATGAGATATATACAACATGGAGAAATTCCCACAGGAGAAAACCCCAGGGCTTTCAAAATTAAGGTATCTCAATTTACAATATTGAATAACATGTTATATAAACGATCTCTTGCAGGTCCGTATCTAAGGTGCATAGAGGATCCTGAAATTCAAGAAGTCCTAAAGGATTTTCATGTAGGAGATTGTGGAAACCACACTAGGGGCAGGGCATTATTCTCAAGGATCCTTAGGACATGATACTATTGGCCTACAATGAAGAAGGATGCTGTGGATTATGCCAAGAAGTGTGATCCTTGTCAGAGACATAGCAATATCCTTCACCAACCAGCAGAGCTCTTGCATCCTATATCCTCTTCTTGGCCATTCATGAGATGGGGAATGGATATAGTTGGAAAACTTCCCAAAGCACCAGGAGGAAAGGTGTTCATGCTTGCCATGACTGATTACTTCTCTAAGTGGATAGAGGCTGAAGCCTTTGCTCAAGTCAGAGAAAAAGAAGTGATATCCTTTATTAAAAGAAACATTATTACTAGATTTGGTATTCCTTCTGAAATTGTTTGTGATAATGGATCCCAATTTATTGGGAGCGGAACTACTAACTTTTGTGACACCTGGGGGATTAAGATGATAACATCAACACCAGTCCACCCACAAGCCAATGGTCAAGCAGAATCATCCAACAAGATCATCATCAACAACTTGAAGAAGAAGCTTGGATCCAAGAAAGGAAAGTGGGCAGAAGAACTACCTTATGTACTATGGGCTGATAGGACAACCCCAAGAATGCTACTGGCCAAACTCCATTTTCTTTGGTATTTGGAGCAGAATCAGTGATCCCTACAGAGATGGTGGTTCCTACTGCAAGAACAAGCATTCGTGATCCTGAAGGAAATGCTGAAAACTTGGTTCAAGACTTGGATACTATAGAATGCTGTTCACCTGAAGAAATATTTCATGTAGAAAGGATCCAGGATCCTCAACTACTTTCATGACCGATATCCTCGAAGGATCCTTACAGGATAAAGGATCCTCATTTTGGTAATGATCTAATCCCAAACTATTTCATTCTTTAATTTTCCTATATACAAGGAGAAGGATCCTGGATCCTTTATCCTTCTTTCACTTAATTCTGAGTTTTGCAGAAGGTTCATATATCCTTGACAAAGGATTGAGTATCTACAGAAGTATCAAGTTATTTGGGCTTGACCCCAGTTATTTGGGCTTGACCCCAGTTATTTGGGCTAGTCCCCAGTTGTTGGGCCTGTTCCCAGTATCGCCAGCAGCGCACGATGATCCTGGTATAGTTCTTGGCAATGGGACCAGTACCCGCTTTAGGGGCTGACAATTTCATTGTACTGGCTGTATCCGGGATCCTACGTATAATGGTAGACGTACCATACATCTGTTCCTATGGTTTCTAACGTTTTCACGTTAGCTAAGGTTTTGGCATTTTCATGTCACTAAGTTTGGATAGTCACCAGTGAGGGCCATACTCCAGTTTACACAAGATCCTTTGGGCTTGTCCCCAGTTTTTTGGGCTTGTCCCCGGTTTTTTGGGCTTGTCCCCAGTTTTTTTGGGCTTGTCCCCAGTATATTGGGCTTGTCCCCAGAATTGTTGGGCTTGTCCCTAGTTGCTAACTCTTTTCTTATAGTGGCTTAGTCCCAAGTTATGTTCCATTTCAGGTTTTTGAAGCTAAACAGCTAAGGATCCTTGATCCTTACCTTTTACTAAGGTTTGTCTTTTGGTTATCCTGATTGTAAATGTTTTAGGATCCTAACTTGGATTCTCAGGTATGATCCTTGATCATTTTGATTTTATTCTTTGTTTATCTAAGTGACCGTTACTCTTTGACAACAGGACTCATGATCCTTAAGTTACATTACTTTTTTGAATTTATCGATTATAGGATATTTGATCCTTGATCATATCCTAAACTTTTTGACGTATTTAACTTTTATTCTCAACTTATGAATTCAAACAAAGTATATAATCGCAACTGAAAAGTAAAGTGTTCACAAATGTAACAACACGTGATAAGTCAAAAGATTAAGATTTTATTTACCAAAAGTTAACCCTTTCGAAGGTTGTCAAAATTGCCAACCCAAGCTTCTACTAGCAAAACGTGGCCCGTCCACTTGGGTTGGCAAAGGGTGTCCATATTTACCAAAGGTCTAAGTGCAGGTAACAAAAGGCGGAAGGATAACAAGTGGTTTCATCCCCCAAACAGAGGATCCATCCACCACCCATTATCCTACCTATTGTCCAAGGATCCATGATCCTCAACCCTAAAAACTATTGTCTAAGTTATTACAGACCAATAATTGTTCATGAAAAACACCATCAAACAAAAACCACTACCAAACTATAAAAAATGGGCTCCGGCCGCGTCTAGATAAATCCATCATCGCCCATTTCAGCAGCTCACACCTTCGCTGCATCACCACCATCTCTTGCCCCAGCATCACCAGCCTGATCCTTAGCTCCACTGCCGCTTGCCTCCAGCATTAAGACCTCTGTAGCCTCCTCCTCATCATCAAACTCAGCCAGCCTAGCCTTCCAGCCCTCCTGGTCCCAGGTGGTCCTGTCAAAGTCAGGATCCTCAGCCTCTTGAGCCATCTGCAGCTTGGTCTTGTACATAGCAATGGCAGCAGAGAGTTTGGCATCCTCCATCACCTCGTTCTTCTCATGGCCAGCATTGATCTGGGCCATTACCAGCTGCTTCTTTGCCAAGTTCAGATCCTTCTCAAGGCGAGAGATAGTCTCATCCTTAGCCAAGAAGATTTTCTGGAAGTCCAAATCTTTCGCCTCAGCCTCTTCAACATAAGCATCAAATAGCATCTGGATCTCGGCAAATTTCTGCAAAGAAAAAGAGGGTCAATTCAGGCTCCGTTATCCTTAAAACGTGCAGGATGGAATTAAGGATCAAGGATCCTTACATCAGCAAAGTATTCCTCGAACTGGTGACGAAT
Source organism: Helianthus tuberosus (assembly GCA_030545235.1). Classification (NCBI taxonomy): domain Eukaryota; kingdom Viridiplantae; phylum Streptophyta; class Magnoliopsida; order Asterales; family Asteraceae; genus Helianthus; species Helianthus tuberosus. The sequence goes on along the minus strand of CM060449.1, from coordinate 51,453,166 downwards.
GAGGGGCAGGCCTTCAAGGTTATCAGCTTCAGAGGATTTCCTCTTCTTTCTTCCTTTGCCCTTGGAGGTGGTAGGCTTTGGAACTGGAACGCTAGGGCTAGCAGCAGACTTCTTCTTCCCAGACCTGGGAGCAACAGCACTAAGATCGGTAACACTGAAGCGGGTGGCTGACTTTGAGGATTTTCCAGCGCCTATCAATCCAAAACAACAGATAAGTATTCTTGTTTCATTTTCATTTAAACATTTAATCATGTACAGACTTGGATACTTGTTTTGGTCAAAAATCAAGCAATGATAATGCAACCAAACTTTCTGTTGTGAGGTATGATGCTTGAATTGATGAACAACAATAAGGATCACTATGAAATGTAATGAACGAGTGACACGAAGATTTATACGAGGAAAAAGCCCTTGATCAATGAATGATCTCCGACATAAAAAACCTCGGGTGATGGAAACTACCGATCACCAACTCAAATTAAACAAGAAATGTAATACAACTTCGGATGATAGCGAGCTAAGTACAAGGATCACTATAGTGTATTGTGTAAAAAAGTGTGTAATCGCCAAGTGAGTTAACGAGAGCTGGTGAGAGCAGTTGTAAGAGTGTGTGTGTAGCCAAAAATAGCCAAGTGTTTTCTAATTAGCTCGCTACCCCTTTAAAAATGGAAAATAACTACACTAACTAACATTCCGCAAATGGTGCAAGTCCTCCACGACTCCATAACGTCCACTTTTGGCCAGGCACGTGCGGAATAAACATAGAATATGCTCCAGGAATATCGCCAAGACCAAGTCCAAGCTGGTACTCCTGCAAAACAGTTTCGAATTCAAAGTAGACAACCGTTAGTACAAGGATCCTTATGATGATCCATGATCCTGATCCTGCAACACTTCTGAGGATCAATACTTCAGACAGAATTGAGGATCACTAAACACAACAGTAAACGAGGATCACTGATCATTGAGAAATCTTCCCCTAACAATTGCCCCCAAAATATAAGGAGTAATTATGTAAATAAACGAGTTGTATTTTGTTCTTATTCGCAATCAACCAACGGATAACTAGCCGTTGTAATCGGACTAGCCGTTACGAACATGACGTCAATGAGGTGACTATCCTGCAAAATCATCATTATAAATAGGAGTTAGAGATAGGGATCAATCTGCATTTAAATTCAAGAGAAACTCCCATTAAATTCATATCCAAAGATCAACAGGTATCTCTCTTTCTCTTCTTCCTTTACGTTTTCTTTCTCTGCCCCTTCTTTCTTCATCTTCTTCACAATCAAGATGATGCTAAGATCCTCACCGGCGAAGGATCACAAGAAGGACAGTCCTCTTAAAAGCCAGGGGATCATCAAAGATCTGGCGAATGAAAGGTGCTGCTTCACTGACCCGCAAATAGACAGAATCCGCTGTTGCTTTCCGGCGAACACCGATTTCAAGCCATTTGACCCCACCGTTCTAAGTGACTATATCTCTGAAACTTGGGTAGCTTTCCCGGTCACACCGTTCACAATAGGATACACATATCCTTTCCCTAAATTCACCCAGTCTTTCTTCTCCCTCACCGGCATCTCCTACATTCAAGCTATGCCAATGATCTGGAGGGTCCTATATACCCTTGAAAGGATCATTGAGCAAGAAGGAATTGCCCTAGGAATGTCGGAGTTGGCAGAGATGTATGATCTCACCACATTTGGATCCCACCGATACTTATTCAAGCGTAAACCCGGTGAAGAACACCACATCTTCAAAGCCACTAAGAATGATACTAACTGGAAACGAAGATTCTTCTTTGTCAGAAGGGATTCTATCCCTGATGGAAAGGATCTGCCAAGGAGTGGACCACCCATGGTAGGATAGAGGATCCTGAGAAGGATCACCAGATAACCTTGTTTTTGTATAAGGATCACTAACACCCTTTTGTTTCCATTGTGCAGCTATCTCTGTTTCGCACCTTATACCATCACCTGCCACCGAAGAAAGGCTTGCTGCTTTCAGAAGACTTGATCCTGAAATAAGATCATTCAAAGCAAATACCCAGGATTCTCAAGAGGTATCCTCATGTTCTGTCACGATGTCAAGTAAGTATCCTGTTTTTTGTATAGTCAAATATTTAAATAAATGGTTGAATAGAAATAGGATAAGGATACTTATCTGTTTTGAATGTGTAGGCGCTGGGAAATCCTCGAAATCTGCCTCCAAATTCAGTGTAACTGATCTTGACACTGTCAGATCCTTAAAGAAAAAGTCTGCTGCTAGCCCTTCCATTGTAATCCCCAAGGCTACCACTTCAAAGGGAAGAGGTGGAAAGAAAAGAAAAACCTCTGAAGCTGACAACCTTCAAGGCTTGCCTCTGATCCGCCATCAATTCCTCGAGTACTTTAATGATGTAAGGATCACTGACTCAGCTTAGTTATCCTATCCACTTGAGGATCATATGATCCTAACTTTGCATTGTCTTGTTTGCAGAAATTTGCTGAAATTGAGGACTACGTTGGAAATGTTGAGGATCTTGAGGAGAAATACTCTGACCTCCAAAAGGTGGCGGTGTTCAAGGATCACAAGATTGCATCTCTTGAAAAGGATCTCAATGATGCCAAAACTCAGCTAGTTGCAACCCAGATCAATGCTGACTATGAGAAGCACGAGATCACTCAGGATGCTAAAGTCTCCGCTGCCATTTCCATGTACAAGACCAAACTGCAGATGGCCCAAGAAGCTCAGGATCCTGCCTTTGATAGGAGCAACTGGGACATGGAAGGCTGGAAGGCCAGGCTGGCTGAGTTGGAGGATGAGGATGAGGCTGACGAGGTTCTGGCAATCGAGGCTAGTGGCAGTGGCAAGGATCATGCGAAGGATACCGGAGCAGGAAGGGATGATGATGCAGCGAAGGTGTAGGCTGCATGAATGGGCGATGAAGGACATTTCTAGACGTAGCCGGAGCCCATTTTTTAAATTTGGTAGTTTGTTTTGGTTATGGTGTTTTTTGTTGAACAATGATGGGTTGTACTTAAACAGTAGTAATTAGGGCTAAGGATCATGGATCCTTGAACAATAGGCAGGATAATGGTGGTGGATGGATCCTCTGTTTGGGGGATGAAGCCACTCGTTATCCTTCCGTCTTTAATTTCCTGCACTTGTTAGACCTATGAACAATGGACACCCTTTGCCAACCCATGTGGACGGGCCACATTTTGCTGGTAGAAACGTGGGTTGGCAATTTTGACAACCTCAAAGGGTTTAATCTTTTGTGAATAAAATAATTTTAACTTTCTGGCTTATCTTGTGTTGATATCCTTGTTAATATTTTACTTTCCAACTGTTGTGATGTTCATTTTGTTTAAACTTATCAAGGAAAGAAAAATTTAAGAAATATCCCCAAAAAGTTTAGGATATGATCAAGGATCACATATCCCATAGCCGAATAGTTTTGAAAAGTTATATAGTTTAAGGATCACAAGTTCAATTGTCAAAAGATAAGGGTTATTTAAACAAGTAATGAATATCATCAAAATAGTTAAGGATCATACCTGAGAATCCAAGTTAGGATCCTATCCTTTAACACTTATAATCAGGATAACCCAAAAGACAAACCCTAGTAATAAGTAAGGATGAACGATCCTTGGTCGTTTATCTTCAAGAACCTGAAATAGGATATAACTTGGGACTAAGCCAATAAGATAAGAGTTAGTAACTGGGGACAATCCCAACAATTCTGGGGATAAGCCCAATATACTGGGGACAAGCCCAAACGATAACTGGGGACAAGCCCAAAGGATATCTGGGGACAAGCCCAAAGGATAACTGGGGACAAGCCCAAAGGATCGTATGTAAACTGGAGTATGGCCCTCACTAGCGACTATCCAAACTTAGTGACATGAAAATGCCAAAACCTTAGCTAACGTGAAAACGTTAGAAACCTTAGGAACGGATGTATGGTACGTCTACCATTATACGTAGGATCCTGAATATAGCCAGTACAATGAAATTGTCAGCCCCTAAAACGAGTACTGGTCCCATTGCCATGAACTATACCAGGATCATCGTGCGCTACTGGCGAAACTGGGGACAGGCCCAAACTGGGGTCAAGCCCAAATAACTGGATACTTCTGTGGATACTCAATCCTTAGTTAAGGATACCTGAACCTTCAAAACTCAGAATCAAGTGAAAGGAGGATAAAGGATGCGGGATCCTTATCCTTATATAAGAGAATAAAAGAATGAAATAATTTGAGATTAGAATGTTACCAGAAAGAGGATCATCCGTCTGTAAGGATCCTTCAAGGATACTTATCAAGTGAGGATCATGGATCCTTATCACATGAAATATTTCTTCAAATAGACAGCATTCCAAGCTCTTGGTAGCAAATCACTTTCCATTGTTAGCAATCGATATGCCCCCTTTCCTGCCTCAGCTTCAATCAAATAGGGGCCTTCCCATTTTGGTGCCAATTTTCCATCAGCAGGATTGGTAGTATTCTGAAATGTTTTCCTTAACACCATATCACCAACTTGGAATTTCTTGATCCTGACATTTTTGTTGTAGGCTACAGCCATCCTTTGTTGATAACTGGCCATCCTTATCCTTGCCAAATCCCTGATTTCTTCTATAGTATCCAAGTCTTGAACCAAGTTTTCAGCATTTTCTCCAGGATCACGAATGCTTGTTCTTGCAGTTGGAACCACCATCTCTGTACGGATCACTGATTCTGCCCCAAATACCAAAGAAAATGGAGTTTGGCCTGTAGCATTCTTGGGAGTTGTCCTATCAGCCCAAAGCACATAAGGTAGTTCTTCTGCCCATTTTCCTTTCTTGGATCCAAGCTTCTTCTTCAAATTGTTGATGATGATCTTGTTGGATGATTCTGCCTGACCATTAGCTTGTGGGTGGACTGGTGTTGATGTTATCATCTTAATCCCCCAACTGTCACAAAAGTTAGTGGTTCTATTCCCAATAAATTGGGATCCATTATCACAAATAATCTCAGAAGGAATACCAAATCTAGTAATAATATTTCTTTTAATAAAGGATATAACTTCTTTTTCTCTGACTTGAGCTAAGGCTTCAACCTCTATCCACTTAGAGAAGTAATCAGTCATAGCAAGCATGAATACTTTTCCACCAGGTGCCTTAGGAAGCTTTCCTACTATATCCATTCCCCATCTCATGAATGGCCAGGAAGAGGATATAGGATGCAAGAGCTCTGCTGGTTGGTGAAGGATATTACTATGCCTCTGGCAAGGATCACACTTCTTGGCATACTCCACAGCATCCTTCTTCATAGTGGGCCAGTAGTATCCTGTCCTCAGGATCCTTGAGAATAATGCCCTGCCCCTAGTGTGGTTTCCACAATCTCCTTCATGGAAATCCTTTAGGACTTCTTGGATTTCAGGATCCTCAATACATCTTAGATATGGTCCTGCAGGAGATCGTTTATACAACATATTATTCAATATTGTAAATTGAGATACCTTAATTTTGAAAGCCCTTGGGTTTTCTCATGTAGGAATCTCTCCATGTTGAATATATCTCATGATTGGAAGGATCCATGATCCTGGATGAAATTGAGTATCATCACTAGGGATGACTGCAGAATCTTCTCCTATCTCCATAGCTACATGATCCTCGATAGCAGGGGTCAGGATATGGATAATAGGGATCTTGATATCCTCAGGAATCTTCAGAGATGATCCTAGATTAGCTAATGCATCAGCTTCTGCATTCTCTTCCCTTGGTACCTGTGTCAAACTAAAGGATACAAAAGAGAGTGCCAACTCTTTGACTATCTCCAAATATTTGATTAGCTTTTCACCTTTAACAGCATAGGATCCATTAAAGTGATTAGTGACCAGTAAAGAATCTACATGTACCTCAAGATACCTGATCCTCATATGCTTTGCAATTTGCAAACCAGCTATCAAGGCTTCATACTCAGCCTCATTGTTGGTAGTTTGAAATTCACAAGCTATGGAGTGGGGTATTATGTCCCCCTGTGGCGATTTTAGTAGTATTCCAAGCCCTGTTCCTTTCACATTAGAGGCTCCATCAGTGAAGAGTATCCAAGGATCCTTAGTTTCTTCTAGCTGTTGGACTTCTAACTCAGCTTCCTTTTGCAAATCACTACTAAAATCTTCCACAAAGTCAGCTAAGGATTGGGATTTGATGGCAGTCCTTGGTTCATATCTTATATCATATGCACTTAGCTTCACTGCCCACTTAGCCATCCGTCCTGACATTTCAGGTTTCCTGAGAACATTCTTAATTGGAAAATTAGTCTTAACAATAATGGCATGAGTCTCAAAATAATGTCTTAATTTAGTGGATGCCATAATTAATGCAAGGATAAGTTTTTCTAAATGTGAATACCTGGATTCAGCATCAAGTAAGCTCTTACTTACATAATAAACAGGATGTTATGTACCTTGGTGATCCTTAACAAGGACCGCACTTACTGCTTTTGAGGATACTGCTAGGTACAAGGATAATACATCCCCTTTTTCTGGTTTCATCAAGGCTGGGGCTGAGGATAGGTAATCTTTAAGAGCTTTGAGGGCACCTTCATGCTTCTTAGTCCATTCAAATTTCTTGTTCTTCCTCAGGATATCATAGAATTCCTTACTCTTTTCTGAGGATTTGGATATGAATCTGTTCAAGGCTGTGATCCTGCCCGTCAATCTTTGCACATCCTTAGTATTGGCAGGAGATTTGATATTCACAATAGCCTTAATTTGTTCTGGACTTGCTTCAATGCCCCTCTTTGTTACCATATACCCTAAGAATTTACCTGCCTTAACACCAAAATGACACTTGGAAGGGTTAAGTTTCATATTAAATTTATCAAGGATATTGAATGCTTCCTCCAAGTCTTTAAGGTGATCCTCAGCTTTCTTGGGCTTAACCACCATGTCATCAATATAGACTTCCATAGTGTGTCCAATTTGTTCCTTGAACATCATATTGACAAGCCTTTGGTAAGTAGCACCTGCATTCCTTAGTCCAAATGGCATAGCAATATAACAATATATACCAGTTGGGGTCATAAAGGCTGTATCCTCTTGATCAGATGGTTCCATCTGAATTTGTTGAAATCCAGATGAAGCATCCATAAAAGTCAACAACTCATGACCCGCGGTAGCATCCACCATGGAGTCAATGTGGGGTAATGGGAAAGGATCCTTGGGACATGCCTTGTTTAAATCAGTAAAATCGACACATACCCTCCACTTTCCATTTTTCTTTTGAACAACAACCACATTGGCTAACCATCTTGGATACTTAACCTCTCTTATCATACCTGCTTGAAGTAGCTTATCTACCTCTTCCTGGATAGTAGCGTTCCTTTCAGGTGCAAACTTCCTCCTCTTTTGATGTATAGGTTTGAATGACCTGTCAATGCCAAGTTTGTGAGTGATTATATCCTTAGATATACCTGTCATGTCTTCATGTTTCCAGGCAAAGGTGGATTTCCTTCTCTTAAGGAAGGATACTAGCTCCTGTTCGATGTCTCTAAGGATCCCTGATCCTATGAAGATCTTGGATTCAGGATCCTCAGGATCCATGAGGATTTCCTTCAAATCCTGTTCTCTTGCCTCCAAGACATCTCTTGAAGGATACTTTAATTGCTATTGCTCCCTTGGTCTTGAAGCTGGCTTCATTGATGAGGTATAGCAATTCTTAGCTTCTTGTTGATCACTCTCAATTTTCACCACTCCCCAAGGACTTGGAAGCTTTACACATTGATGATAGGTGGATGGGACTGCCTTCATGTCATATATCCATGGCCTGCCAAGGATAACATTACAACATGATAAGCAATCAATAACACAAAACTTTTGATAAGAATGCAATCCTTCAATATAGATTGGGAGTTTGATGTCCCCCAATGTATTCTTAGTTTCTCCACTGAATCCCACAAGTACTGAGGATCTTGGGATAATGTCAGACTCTGGGATATTCATCTTCTTGAGGACATCAAGCTGAATGATGTTCACATAGCTTCCTCCATCTATAAGGATCCTGCGAACAAAGTGGTTAGAAATAAATAATGTAATTACAAGACCATCATTGTGAGGATCCTGGACATCAACACGATCATCCTCATCAAAAGTTATAACTTTATCCTAGGTGACAACGGAGGTCCGGACGGGTCTGTCTCCATTATCCATCTTGGTTTCCTTAGCATGTCTTTTTGCTGCTGAAAAGGAGGTACCACAGATATCTGATCCACCGGATATGAAATTTATGACTTGTGCATCTGCGGGAGGATCAGGAGCCCTTTCTGGGATCCTTTCAGGATCCGTGATACTTGACTTCTTCCGACCCAAGAGTTCCTTCAAATGCCCCTTGCTCAACAAGTAACCGATTTCCTTTCTTAGTGCAATACACTCTTCAGTGAGATGCCCAAAATCCTCATGATATGCACACCACTTGGACTTATCCTTTGTAGCAGCTGGTTTATCACTCTTCCTTGGCCACCTAGCTTTCTCACCTAAATTCTGCATTGCAAGGATTAGTTCATTGTTATCAACAGAAAAACAGTATTCAGAAATAGGAGGATAATCCTCATCATCCTCTTCTTGTTCCACTGAATGCACATTCTGGTTATCAGACTTATTGTAGAACTTGGATTTGTTGTTTCTGAAGTAGGATCCTTGTTTCTCTTGTTTTGAGGATCCTGTCAATCTATCCTGGATCCTTTTGTCATCCTCTAAGCGGATGAACCTGAGGGCCCTGGTTCTTACTTCATCAAGGTTCCTACAAGGTGTCATAACAAGATCATCATAGAGTAGTGAATCTCTAAGCAATCCCATTTTAAAGGCTTCTACAGCCGTAGCAATATCCAAATTAGGAATATCTAAGGATTCTTTACTAAACTTAGTGATGTAATCTCTAAGTGATTCATTTTGACCTTGTGTTACCCTATATAAATCACTAGTTAATCATTCAAATTTCCTACTACAAGAGAATTGACTATTAAACAAATTAACTAGATTAGCAAATGAAGTAATAGAGTAAGGGGGAAGACTTAGTAGCCATTTAAGAGCAGATCCTGTGAGTGTGAATCCAAATCCCTTGCACAGACATGCTTCTTTTAACCTTTCAGGAATTGGATTGATCTCCATCCTCTCCCTATACTGAGCTACATGCTCCTCTGGATCCGTTGAACCATCATACAGCTTCATAGATGGTATCTGGAATCTTTTAGGGATCTCAGCATCACACAAGGGTGGTGCAAAACGAGATATCCTATGGCTACCATCTGCAATTTCAGGAATGGGTTTAACCACTCCCGGTACACTGGATATCATATCCTTAAGCTTCTGTAGCTCTCTAGCCATAGCCTGATTAATACCTGTATCCTGTATTAAGCCATGGTTAGTGTTATATGAATTATTAAAAGTGTTACCTCCCACAGGATTCGTGTTCGGAATTGCGGATGTGAATCCATATTGTCGAGACTCTGGCATGATTGAAGGACCAGAGGGAGCAATGGTCTGCATTGGTATGAAGTCTCCTTGATGAATGTCTGAGCTCTGAGGCTGCATACTTCTAAAAAATCCTTGATCCTGAAGGACGTTGGATCCTTGAAGTTGAGATGATCCTTGAACCTGAAAGGATCCTGGAACCAGAGAGGATCCTGGGGCAAAAGAGGATCCTTGGACCGGGAAGGATCCTTGGACCTGGGAGGATCCTTGGACCTGGGAGGATCCTTGGACCTGGGAGGATCCTTGGACCTGGGAGGATACTTGGACCTGGGAGGATCCTTGAACTGCATGCATTCCCAAATATCCTCCTGACATGTAGTATCCCTGATGTTGAGAAGAGGATCCTGATGGTTGAGAAGAGGATCCTTGAGGCTGGAAGTAAGAGCCAAATGTCTGACTCATAGTTGCTGTTCCATAACGCCTTCCTGGTAATTCACCCAAGTATTGTACGTCCGGAACTGCTGAGTGTTGGGAAGTTATGACTGGAGTGTCGAAGTTCAGCGACCTTGGCATCAGAGGGGAGTGATCCTCCACTGATTTCTTCTGTTTCTTGATCTCATCAATCTCCCAGAGGATCCTTTGGTTGGTTTTGTCCTGCTCTTGTGCATGATTCCTCATCTGCAAAATCAGAGTGTAAAGATCATTAGTAGTAGGATTAGTTGAAACAGAAGAGGTTGGTGGTTTTTGCAAAATGGGGGTTGGTTTCTTCGCAGCATTCTCAGCATTCTTCTGGGATCCAGAAGGTGGTGGAGGCAAAGGAGGAACGCCTTGTGAAGAACTGAATGACGGCATTAAGCTTGAAGTATTCTTCGCTGAGGAAGCCATCTGTCTGGTTGTAGTGAACCGAAATAACCACGAAAATACAAATCTTCTTAGGAATGAAGCACCAATTGCCCCACGGTGGGCGCCAAACTGTTTTGGTCAAAAATCAAGCAATGATAATGCAACCAAACTTTCTGTTGTGAGGTATGATGCTTGAATTGATGAACAACAATAAGGATCACTATGAAATGAAATGAACGAGGGACACGAAGATTTATACGAGGAAAAAGCCCTTGATCAATGAATGATCTCCGGCATAAAAAACCTCGGGTGATGGAAACTACCGATCACCAACTCAAATTAAACAAGAAATGTAATACAACTTCGGATGATAGCGAGCTAAGTACAAGGATCACTATAGTGTATTGTGTAAAAAAGTGTGTAATCGCCAAGTGAGTTAACGAGAGCTGGTGAGAGCAGTTGTAAGAGTGTGTGTGTAGCCAAAAATAGCCAAGTGTTTTCTAATTAGCTCGCTACCCCTTTAAAAATGGAAAATAACTACACTAACTAACATTCCGCAAATGGTGCAAGTCCTCCACGACTCCATAACGTCCACTTTTGGCCGGGCACGTGCAGAATAAACATAGAATATGCTCCAGGAATATCGCCAAGACCAAGTCTAAGCTGGTACTCCTGCAAAACAGTTTCGAATTCAAAGTAGACAACCGTTAGTACAAGGATCCTTATGATGATCCATGATCCTGATCCTGCAACACTTCTGAGGATCACTACTTCAGACAGAATTGAGGATCACTAAACCCAACAGTAAACAAGGATCACTGATCATTGAGAAATCCTCCCCTAACAATACTTACTTGACATTGTGACTGAGCCGGAGGATACTTCTTGAGAATACTTTGAGTTTGCTTGAAATGATCTTACTGCAGGATCAAGATTCCAGAAAGCAGCGATCCTCTCCTTTGTTGCAGGTGATGAAATGATATGAGAAACAGAGATAGCTGCACAAAAGATACAAAAAGGGGTCAGTTATCCTCACAGGAATAAGAACAGGGTTATCCTATGATCCTTCTATAAGGATCCTCTATCCTACCGTGAGTGGCCCATTTTCTGGGGAGATCCTTCCCACCCGGGATAGAATCCCTCCTAACGAAGAAAAAACGCTTCTTCCAGTTGGTGTCATTTTTGGTGGTCTTGAGGATTGGGTGTTCTTCACCGTGTTTGTGTTTGAATAAAAAGCGGTGTGAACCATGGCTTACAAGGTTGTACAGTTCAGCAAGTTCCGACATCCCTAACTCTATACCTTCCTGCTCAATGATTCTCTCTAGGGTATATAAAACCCTCCACATCATTGGTATTGCCTGAACATAGCACATGCCGGTGAGAGAGAAGAAAGATTCAGTGAAGGCAGGGAAAGGATAGGAGTATCCTATTAGGAATGGAGTGGCCGGAAAAGCAACCCAGGTTTCAGAAATATGATCACTTTTGGTGGAAGGGTCAAAGGGCTTGAAGACGGTGTTCGCCGAAAAACAATGGCGAATCCGGTCGATTTCTGGATCAGTAAAACTGCAGAATTCCTTCGGAGTACTTTTGATGATCCCTTGGCTTTTCAAAGGACTATCTTTCTGGTGATCCTTGGCAGGGGATGATCGTAACTTCATCGTGATTTAAAGATTTCGAAGAAGAACAGAGTAAGAAGATGAAAAGAGAAGGAGGAAAGAGAGATACCTAGTTGATCTTCGAATGAGGATTTAAAGGGTGTACGCACGAATTTAAATGCCTGCCGATCCTTATCTCCAACCTATTTATAATGATGATTCTGCAGGATTGTCACTTCAGTGACGTAAGACCAGCAACGGCTATTTCGATTCAAACGGCTATATATCCGTTAGTTAGTTGGAGATAAGATCAAAAATATAACTCGTTAAAATTACACTTTACTCCTTATATTTTGGGGGCAATTGTTAGGGGAGGATTTTCCTATCCTAAGGATCGCGAATCCTCAAGCACTGCCAGGATCATGGATCCTCAATTCTGTTTGAATTAAGGATCCTCAGAAGGTGTTGCAGGATCAGGATTCAGGATCCTCATGATTATCCTTACACTAACGATTGTCTTTGCTATGTTTGAGTCTGTTTTGCAGGAGTATACGCCTTAGACTTGGTCTTGCCGATATTCTTGGAGAATATGCTCTCAATATTTCGCATGTGCATGGCTTAGTGAACGTTATGGAGATCGTGGGTAGCTAGCATGAATTGCGGATAGTTAGTTGTTTTAGTTATTTCTAATTTTAAAAAGGGGATAACAAGCTGGAATTAGAACACTTAGCTAATTTTAGCAAACACACACTCTTGTAACAGCGCTCAATAAGTTCTCAACAGTTTACTTGGCGATTTCGTACATTTTTGCACTTTTGCACACTAGTGATCCTTGTAACAAGCTTGTTATCATCCTGAGTTGTAACAACCCTTTGTTTAATTTTAGTTGGTGATCGATAGTTTCAATCACCCGAGGTTTTTTATGCCGAAGATCAACTCTTGATCAAGGGATTTTTCCTCGTATAAATCCTTGTGTCAATTGTTCATAACATTTGCAAGTTATTCATACATTTATTCATTGTTTCAAGCATCATTCCTCACAACAAAGATTTGGTTGTATTATCCTAGCCTGATTTTTTACCAAAACAAGCAAGATACAGCTTCAGGATAGTGCACGGATCAGCTCTAAGTGTTACAATGATTGTGATTTGTGAGTGTTGTGAGTACTTGTGATTGAGATGGTGATCGTAGCTGCAATGTGTGTGTAAAAGTGGACGGGATTATGTGTGTCAACCTACTGATCCAACACTCCTATTTATAGTTACAAGAAATAACAAACTATGCTAAAAATCCGGGATATTCCACTATTATTCCGGGATCCTGCGAATATTCCCTTTTGACCGTTGTAAACCCCTTCTCCAAGCTTCCAACGTCTTTCTTGTAACCACCTTTACCTATTCTTCAGGGAGACCAAGCCTCATGACCGTTTGTACCTTGCAGCCAAAGCAAATTATTAACAACACGCAGGATACCCTCGCAGGATTTTACCAATATCCTGGTAGCGAAAATAGACATATAAAGTCAGGATATAATTTCGGGATATAGGTTAGAAAATTCCACCCACAACAATAACAATATGATACTCACATTAAAGATAAAAAAAAAACGCTTGATTTTATGGTAAAATTAAAAAAAAACAAATGATGTATAAAAAACTTACGGACGTTTAAAAATTGGGGGGGGGGGGGATAACATGTGACTTGCATGTGCGTATTCTCTTTCCTCTTGTAGACAAAGTTACCCTTTCCATTTAATTCCTCATAGGACACTTGTCACTCTCTGGTGGCTTCTTACCCTTCTTATTTTTAAATACATTGTATTATAACTCAACCATCTCTCAGTAAACTGCGTTTATTAACTGTTAACTGCTAAAACACAATACCAATATATCTCAGTGAACTGCGTTTCATTAATTAAAACAACATTTAATACCAAGGGATTATAACACATTAACATTAACCTTTTAACTAGTAAAACACATCGTCAAGAACTTGTTGAAGAAGCCATTATTTTTTTAACAAGCAATTGATTTACAAAGAAGATATGAAAATCGCATGAAATGATAACTGTTTTGGTCAAAAAATCTGATGAGGATAATGCAACCAAACTCTTAGTTACGGGGAATGATGCTTGAAATGAGGAACAATGATAAGGATCACTTCAATGTAAATTGCACAAACGACACAAGGATTTATACGAGGAAAAAGCCCTTGATCTTTAGAAGATCTCCGGCATAAAAAACCTCGGGTGATGGAAACTACCGATCACCAAGCTCAAATAAATCAGTAAATGTTTACAACTTCGGATAGTAACGAGCTAGGTACAAGGATCACTATGGTGAAATGTGTAAAAGTGAATGAAAACTATTAAGTGCTTGCCGAAAGCTTCAAGAGTGCAATTGTACGAGAGTGTGTGTAGCTGAAAAAATGGCTAAGTGTTCTAATTACTAGCTCGTCACCCCTTTAAAAATAGAAGTTAGCTATGCTAACAAACTATCCGACTTTTGTGCCATGCTCCCACGTTCTCCACAACGTCCATTTCCAGTCAAACGTGTGCGAAATACCCGTGGAATATTCCATAGTAACGTTGCCAAGACCAAGTCAAGCTTGTTACTCCTGCAAAATAATACGAAACACAAACAAACAATCGTTAGTATGAGGATCCTTAAGGTGATCCATGATCCTGATCCTGAAGCTCTTCTGAGGATCACTATCTGTCACAGAAGTAAGGATCATTTATTAGGATAACAAGTAAGGATCACTAATTGTTAGAAAATCCTCCCCTAACAATTGCCCCCAAAATATAAGGAGTAATATGTAAAATGAACGAATTATATTTTCTTGATCTTATCCGCAACTAACTAACGGATAACTAGCCGTTGATGTAGAACTATCCGTTGCAACTGTGACGTCACAGAAGTGACAACCCTGCACAATCATGATTATAAATAGGAGATATAGATAGGATCGTTTGCATTAAAATTTCAGAGATACTCCCTTTATAACTGCATCCGAAGATAAACAGGTATTCTCTCTTCATCTTCTTCCTTCTTTTGCTCTGTTTTCCGTCTCTTTCCATCATTCTGTCAAAAATGTTGCTCCGGAACTCCCCAGCTAAGGATCACCCGAAAAACAGCCCACTGAAGAGCCAGGGGATCATCGAAGATTCCATAAAAGAACGCTGTTGTTTCACCGATCCGCATATTGATAGGATCCGCTATTGTTTCCCGGCGAACACCGTGTTTAAATCTTTTGATCCCAATGCCCTGAGTGATCATATTTCCGACAACTGGGTCGCTTTTCCGGTCACTCCATTCACCATAGGCTATACATATCCTTTTCCAGCCTTCACCCAATCTTTCTTTTCCCTAACCGGCATCTCTTATATCCAAGCCATGCCGATGATCTGGAGGGTTTTGTATACCCTTGAAAGGATCATCGAGCAGGAAGGGATAGACCTAGGAATGTCAGAGCTGGGAGAGCTGTATGATCTTACTACCTTTGGTTCTCATCGTTATTTGTTCAAACGTAAACCTGGTGAGGAACACCCGATCTTCAAAGCTACCAAGAATGATACTAACTGGAAGCGGCGTTTCTTTTTCCTCAAGAGAGATTCTATCCCTGACGGGAAGTATCTTCCCAGGGAATGGGCTACCCATGGTAGGATGGAGGATCCTGAGAAGGATCACCAGAGAACTTTCTTTTGATATAAGGATCACTTATATACTTTTGCTTTCTTGTTATGCAGCTATCACCGTCTCACACCTCAGACTGTCTCCTGCTGCCAAAGAGAGACTCGCCACTTTCAAGAGACTTGATCCTGAAACAAGATCTTTCAAGACAACCACCCCGGATTCTCAGGAGGTATCCTCAGGCTCTGTCACGATGTCAAGTAAGTATCTTTGTTTAAAAATTTAAATAAATAGTGAAATATAAGTGAAGTAAAGATACTTATCTTGTTTTGGTTGTGTAGGTGCTGGAAAATCCACCAAGTCTGCTTCAAAGTTCAGTGTCACCGATCTCACCACCGTCAGATCATCCAAAAGAAAGGCTCCTACCAGCCCGACAGCTTCAGTCCCCAAGGCACCCCTCAAAGAAAAGGGAGTCAAGAAGAGAAAGGCCTCCGAGGCTGAGGATCTGCAGGGTCTGCCTCTGATCCACCACCAATTCCTCGAGTACTTCAACAATGTAAGGATCACTGTCTCTGCTCGTATATCCTGCTGACATATCCTGCTGATTTGAGGATCACCTGGTCCTGACCTTATCTTTTATCCCCTTTGCAGAAATTCGCTGAGATTGAGGACTATGTTGGCCACGTTGAGGATCAGGATAGGAAGATTGCCGACCTCCAGTAGGTTGCATTGCTAAAGGACCTCAAAATTGCTGATCTTCAGAAGGAACTCCAGGATGCCAAACCTGAGATGGCCAAGGTACTGGTTAATGCTGACTACGAGAAGCATGATATCACCGAAGACGCCAAAATCTCTGCCGCCATAGCAATGTACAAGACCAAACTGCAAATGGCCTTGGAAGCTCAGGATCCTGCCTTTGACAAGAGCACCTGGGATGTGGAAGGTTGGAAGGCAAGGCTGGCTGAACTGGATGATGAAGAGGAGGCTGAAGAGATCCTGACGATCGAGGCTGGAGGCAAGGGTGAAGGTGGTGAAGCAAGTGGAGCCGGAGGCGGTGATGCAGCGAAGGTTTAGGCTGCATGATTGGGCGATGATGGAAATTTCTAGACATAGCCGGAGCCCGTTTTTTTTTTTAGTTTGATGGTTGTTTTGTTGAACAATTTGATGGTTTGTACTGAACAATAGTTTTTGGGATTAAGGATCTAGGATCCTTCAGACAATAGGCAGGATTGCAAATGGTGGAGGGATCCTCTGTTTGGGGGATGAAGCCATTGTGATCCTGCCGCCTTTATATTCCTGCACTACTTTGAACCTATTATCATGGACACCCTTTACCTACCCCAGCGGACGGGCCACGTATTGCTGGTAGATGCTCGGGGTAGGTAATTTTGACAACCTTTTAAGGGTTAATGTTTTGTTAATAAATAAAACCTTAATCTTTTGTCGCTTATCTTGTATTGTTATCCTTTTTGTCTCTTTAATTCTCAATTGTTTTGATGTACACTTATTGAATAAGCAATTTTGAATAAGTCAGATTGAAAATATTTAGGATATGATCCATGACCAAATATCCTATAGTTGAAGAATCCCAAAAAGTAATATATTTTAAGGATCACAAGTTTAGTTGTCAAATTTTTAAGGGTTATTCAAATAAACAATGAATAGAATTAAAAATAGTTAAGGATCATACCTGAGGATCCAAGTTAGGATCCTAACCATAATCAGGGTAACTATAAGATAAACCTTAGAGAGAAGTAAGGATCAAGGATCCCTAGTTGCTTATCTTCAAGGACCTGAAATAGAGCATAACTTGGGACTAAGCCGATATAAAATAAGAGTTAGCAACTGGGGACAAGCCCAAGGACAACTGGGGACAAGCCCAAGGATAACTAGGGACAAGCCCAAGGATAACTGGGGACAAGCCCAAGGATAACTGGGGACAAGCCCAAGGATCATATGTAAACTGGAGTATGGCCCTAACTGGCGACTATCCAAACTTAGTGACATGAAAATGTCAAAACCTTAGCTAACGTGAAAACGTTAGAAACCTTAGGAACGGATGTATGGTACGTCTACCATTATACGTAGGATCCTAGGTATAGCTAGTACAATGGAATTATCAGCCCCTAAAGCGAGTACTGGTCCCACTGCCTTGAACTATACCAGGATCATCATGCGCTATAGGCGGAACTGGGGTCAAGCCCAAATATCTGGGGTTAAACCCAAGGAACGGATTGCTTCTGCAGATAACCAATATTTTGCTAAGGATACCTGAACTTTCAAAACTTAAACTCACGTGAGAGACGGATAAAGGACACATGATCCTTATCCTTATATGAGAAAATAAAGAAATGAAATAGTTCAAGTTTAGGATATTACCTAAGTAAGGATCACTGATACTTTAAGGATCCTTTAAGGATACCCCTATCGTGAGGATCATCTGTGCCTTGGGGATCCTGGTCACATGAAATATTTCTTCAAGTGGACAGCATTCCAAGCTCTTGGTAGCAAATCACCTTCCATGGTTAGCAATCTGTATGCCCCCTTTCCTGCTTCAGCTTCAATCAAATAAGGGCCTTCCCATTTTGGAGCCAATTTTCCATCAGCAGGATTGGTGGTATTCTGAAATGCTTTCCTTAATACCATATCTCCAACTTGAAACCTCCTGATCCTGACGTTTTTGTTGTAAGCACCAGCCATTCTTTGTTGATAACTGGCCATCCTTATCCTAGCCAGATCCCTGATTTCTTCAATAGTATCCAGGTCTTGAGCCAAGTTCTCATCATTTTCCTCAGGATCACGGGTACTTGTTCTAGCAGTTGGAACCACCATTTCTGTTGGGATCACTGATTCTGCCCCAAATACCAAAGAGAATGGTGTTTGACCAGTAGCATTCTTAGGGGTTGTCCTATCAGCCCAAAGCACATAAGGTAGTTCTTCTGCCCATTTCCCTTTCTTGGATCCAAGCTTCTTCTTCAAATTGTTGATGATGATCTTGTTGGATGATTCTGCTTGACCATTAGCTTATGGGTGGACTGGTGTTGATGTTATCATCTTAATCCCCCAACTGTCACAAAAGTTAGTGGTTCTGCCCCCAATAAATTGGGAACCATTATCACATATAATTTCAGAAGGAATTCCAAATCTAGTTATAATATTTCTTTTAATGAAGGATATAACTTCCTTTTCTCTGACTTGGGCAAAAGCTTCAGCCTCTATCCACTTGGAGAAGTAATCAGTCATAGCGAGCATGAATACTTTCCCACCAGGTGCCTTAGGGAGCTTACCAACTATATCCATACCCCATCTCATAAATGGCCAAGAGGAGGATATAGGATGCAAAAATTCAGCTGGTTGATGAAGGATATTGCTGTGTCTCTGACAAGGATCACATCTCTTAGCATACTCCACGGCATCTCTCTTCATGGTTGGCCAGTAGTATCCTGTCCTCAGGATCCTTGAGAATAACGCCCTGCCCCCAGTGTGGTTTCCACAATCTCCTTCGTGGAAGTCTTTTAAAACTTCTTGGATTTCAGGATCCTCAATGCATCTTAAGTATGGTCCTGCAAGAGATCGTCTATACAACATATTATTTAAAATTGTGAATTGAGATACCTTAATTTTGAAAGCCCTAGGGTTTTCTCCTGTAGGAATCTCTCCATGTTGTAAGTATCTCATTATTGGGAGGATCCATGATCCTGAATGAGTTTGAGTATCCTCACTAGGGATAATTGCAGAATTCTCTCCTATCTCCATAGCCACATGATCCTCGATAGCCGGGGTCAGGATATGGATAATAGGGATCTTGATATCCTCCGGGATCTTCAAGGATGATCCTAAATTGGCTAGTGCATCTGCCTCTGCATTCTCTTCCCTTGGTACCTGTGTCAAACTAAAGGATACAAAAGAGAGTGCCAATTCTTTAACTAACTCCAGATATTTGATTAGCTTTTCGCCTTTAACAGCATCGGATCCATTAAAGTGATTAGTGATTAACAAAGAATCTACATGTACCTCAAGATACCTGATCCACATATGCTTAGCAATTTGCAAGCCAGCTATCAAGGCTTCGTATTCAGCCTCATTGTTAGTGGTTTGGAACTCACAAGCTATAGAGTGGGGTATTATGTCCCCCTGTGGCGATTTTAGTAGTATTCCAAGCTCTGTGCCTTTGACATTTGAGGATCCATCTGTATAGAGTATCCAAGGATCCTTGGTCTCCTCTAGCTGCTGGACTTCTAACTCAGCTTCTTTTTGTAAATCACTACTGAAATCTGCCACAAAGTCAGCTAATGCTTGGGATTTAATGGCTGTCCTGGGCTCGTATCTTATATCATATGCACTTAGCTTCATTGCCCACTTAGCCATCCTTCCTGACATTTCAGGTTTCCTGAGGACATTCTTGATTGGAAAATTAGTTTTAACGATAATAACATGAGTTTCAAAATAATGTCTTAATTTGGTAGATGCCATAATTAATGCAAGGATAAGTTTTTCTAAGTGTGAATACCTGGATTCAGCATCAAGTAAACTCTTACTTACATAATAGACATGATGTTGTGTACCTTCGTGATCCTTAACAAGGACGGCACTTACTGCTTTTGAGGATACCGCAAGATATAAGGATAACACATCTCCTTTTTCTGGTTTCATCAAAGCCGGGGCCGAGGATAGGTAATCCTTAAGAGCTTTTAAGGCACTTTCATGCTTCTCAGTCCACTCGAATTTCTTGTTCTTCCTTAGGATATCATAGAATTCCTTGCACTTCTCTGAGGATTTGGATATAAATCTGTTCAAAGCTGCAATCCTGCCGGTTAGCCTTTGGACATCCTTAGCATTAGCCGGAGATTTGATATTCACTAAGGCTTTGATTTGTTCCGGGCTAGCTTCAATGCCTCTCTTGGTCACCATGTATCCTAAGAATTTGCCTGCTTTAACACCAAAGTGACATTTTGAAGGATTAAGTTTCATGTTATATTTGTCAAGGATATCGAATGCTTCCTCCAAGTCCCTTAGGTGATCCTCAGCTTTTATGGATTTTATCACCATATCATCTATGTAAACCTCCATAGTTTGTCCAATCTGATCCTTGAACATCATATTCACCAGCCTTTGATATGTTGCACCTGCATTCCTTAATCCAAACGGCATAGCAATATAACAATATATACCGGTTGGAGTCATAAAGGCCGTATCCTCTTGATCAGATGGTTCCATCTGAATTTGTTGAAATCCAGATGAAGCATCCATAAAAGTCAACAGTTCATGACCCGCCGTTGCATCCACCATGGAGTCAATGTGGGGTAATGGGAAAGGATCCTTGGGACATGCCTTATTTAAATTTGTGAAATCGACACATACCCTCCACTTTCCATTTTTCTTTTGAACAACAACCACATTGGCCAACCATCTTGGATACTTGACCTCTCTAATCATGCCTGTTAGGGGAGGATTTTCTAACAATTAGTGATCCTTATTCGTTATCCTAATTAATGATGCTTATTTCTGTGACAGATAGTGATCCTCAGAAGAGCTTCAGGATCAGGATCATGGATCACTTTAAGGATCCTCGTACTGACGATTGTTTATTTGTGTTTTGTATTACTTCGCAGGAGTAACAAGCTTGACTTGGTCTTGGCAACGGTACTAAGGAATATTCCACGGGTATTTCGCACACGATTGACCAAAAATGGACGTTGTGGAGAACGTGGGAGCTTGGCACAAAAGTTGGATAGTTAGTTATTGTAGTTAACTTCTATTTTAAAAGGAGTAACGAGCTAGAATTAGAACACTTAGCCATTTTCAGCTACACACACTCTCATATACTCGCACACTTGAAGCTCTCGACGAACATTCATTCATTTTCACTCACTTTTACACATTTCACGATAGTGATCCTTGTACCTAGCTCGTTACTATCCGAAGTTGTAAACATTTATTGATTTATTTGAGCTTGGTGATCGGTAGTTTCCATCACCCGGGGTTTTTTGTGCCGGAGATCAACTCTTGATCAAGGACTTTTTCCCCGTATAAATCCTTGTGTCATTTGTGCAATTTACATTGAAGTTATCCTTGTTATTGTTCTACATTTCAAGCATCATACCCCGTAACAGAGAGTTTGGTTGCAATATCCTCATCAGATTTTTTGACCAAAACAGTTTGGCGCCCACCGTGGGGCAATTGGTGCTTCATCCTTAGAAAAATTCGCATTTCTGTGCTCATTTCAGTTCACTACAACCAAGCAAATGGCTTCCTCAGCGAAGAATGCTTCAAATTTGATACCTTCATTCACTTCTTCACAAGGCGTTCCCCCTTTGCCTCCACCACCTTCTGGATCCCAGAAGAATGCTGAGAATGCTGCGAAGAAACCAACTCCCATTTTCTCAAAACCACCTACTTCTTCTGTTTCAACTAATCCTACTACTAATGATCTCTATGCCTTAATTTTGCAGATGAGGAATCATGCACAAGAGCAGGATAAGACCAACGAAAGGATCCTCCGGGAGATTGACGAAATTAAGAAACAGAAGAAAACGGCAGAGGATCGTTCCCCACTGATACCCAGATCTTTGAATTTTGATACTCCGGTGATTACTTCTCAGCCATCAGTGGTTCCAGATGTTCAATATGTGGGTGGACCAAAAGGAGTGCACTACGAAACAACAACAGTGACCCAGGCATTAGGCCCATACTTCCAGCCAGCAGGATCCTATCCTCAGCATATGGGATCCTTCATGAGTTCAGGA
Organism: Helianthus tuberosus; assembly: GCA_030545235.1. Lineage (NCBI taxonomy): Eukaryota > Viridiplantae > Streptophyta > Magnoliopsida > Asterales > Asteraceae > Helianthus > Helianthus tuberosus. The sequence goes on along the minus strand of CM060449.1, from coordinate 51,430,916 downwards.
GGTTATTCAGGATCATCCCAGGTTCAAGGATCCTCCTTTGTTCCAGGATCATCCCAGGTTCAAGGATCCTCCTTTGTTCCAGGATCATCCCAGGTTCAAGGATCCTCCTTTGTTCCAGGATCGTCCCAGTTTCAGGGATCCTTCCAGATGCCAGGATCCTTGAGGAGTTTGCAAACAGGAAGTTCAGATGTCCATCAGGGAGATTTTATTCCAATGCAGACCAATGCTTCTACTGGTCCCTCGATCATTCCAGAGCCCCAACAATATGGATTAACATCCAATCTTCCTAACTTGAATCCAATGGGAGGTAACACTTTTAATAATTCTTATACTACTAACCATGGTCTTATGCAGGATCCAGGTATCAATCATGCCATGGCCAGAGAATTGCAAAAGCTAAAGGATATGATATCAAGTGTTCCGGGAGTGGTCAAACCTATCCCAGAGATTGCAGATGGGAGCCACAAGATATCTCGTTTTGCACCACCTCACTAGTGATCCTTACTTCTGTGACAGGTGGTGATCCTTATTCGTTATCCTCACTAGTGATCCTTACTTCTGTGACAGGTGGTGATCCTCAGAAGGGCTTTAGGATCAGGATCATGGATCACTTCAAGGATCCTCATACTGACGATTGTTTACTTATGTTTCATAACATCCCGCAGGTATAACAAGCTTGACCAGGTCTTAGCGGCATTCTTGGAGAATATTCCCGAAGTATTCTGCACGTGCTAGATCAAAACTAGACGTTATGGAGAACGTGGAGGCTTGGCTTGAAAGTCGGAGAGTTTGTTAACTAGATATTTTTCTTATTTGAAAGGGGCAACGAGCTAGTTAGTGACACTTAATCATTTTTGGCAGTTTCACACACTCGCAAACACTCTCATACAAGCTCTCGTTCAAACACTTAGCAATTACTTACACATTTTTCACATTTCACTGTAGTGATCCTTGTACCTAGCTCGTTGCTATCCGAAGTTGTAAACGTTAATTCATTTATTTGAGCTTGGTGATCGGTAGTTTCCATCACCCGGGGTTTTTTGTGCCGGAGATCAACTCTTGATCAAGGGTTTTTTCCCCGTATAAATCCTTGTGTTGTTTGTGCATTCCATATTGAAGTGATCCTCATTGTTGTTACACATTTTGAGCATCATAACCCGTAATCTAGAGTTTGGTTGCAATATCATCATCAGATTTTTTGACCAAAACAGTTTGGCGCCCACCGTGGGGCAATTGGTGCTTCGTCCTTAAGAAAATACGCATTTCTGTGCTTAATTCGGCTCACTACAACCAAGCAGATGGCTTCCTCATCAAAGAATGCTTCAAACCTGATGCCCTCATTCACTTCCTCACAAGGCGTCCCTCCTTTGCCTCCACCACCTTCTGGATCCCAGAAGAATACAGAAAATGCTGCGAAGAAACCGACTCCCATTTTCTCAAAACCACCTGCTTCTTCTGTTTCAACTAATCCTACTACTAATGATCTCTATACCTTGATTTTGCAGATGAGGAATCATGCACAAGAGCAGGATAAGACCAACGAAAGGATCCTCCGGGAGATTGATGAAATTAAGAAACAGAAGAAAACGGCAGAGGATCATTCTCCACTGATGCCCAGATCTTTGAATTTTGACACTCCGGTGGTTACTTCTCAGCCGTCAGTGGTTCCAAACATTCAATATGCGGGTGGACCAAAAGGAGTGCACTATGGAACAACAGCTATGACCCAGTCACTAGGTTCATATTTCCAGCCAGCAGGATCCTATCCCCAGCATATGGGATCCCTCACGAGTACAGGAGGATATTCAGGAATGCACCAGGTTCAAGGATCCTCCTTCGTTCCAGGATCATCCCAGGTTCAAGGATCCTCCTTCGTTCCAGGATCATCCCAGGTTCAAGGATCCTCCTTCGTTCCAGGATCATCCCAGGTTCAAGGATCCTCCTTCGTTCCAGGATCATCCCAGGTTCAAGGATACTCCTTCGTTCCAGGATCATCCCAGGTTCAAGGATCCTCCTTTGTTCCAGGATCGTCCCAGTTTCAGGGATCCTTCCAGATGCCAGGATCCTTGAGGAGTTTGCAAACAGGGAGTTCAGATGTCCATCAAGGAGATTTTATCCCAATGCAGACCAATGCCTCTGCTGGCCCCTCGATCATTCCAGAATCTCAACAATATGGATTAACCTCCATATTTCCTAACTTGAATCCAATGGGAGGTAACACTTTTAATAATTCTCATACTATTAACCATGGTTTTATGCAGGATCCAGGTATCAATCATGCCATGGCCAGAGAATTGCAAAAGCTAAAGGATATGATCTCGAGTGTTCCGGGAGTAGTCAAACCTATTCCAGAGATTGCAGATGGGAGCCACAGGATATCTCGCTTTGCACCACCAATCTGTGATGCTGAGATACCCAAGAGGTTCCATGTGCCTACAATGAAACTGTATGACGGTTCGACGGATCCTGAAGAACACATAGCACAATACAGGGAGAGGATGGAGATCAATCCAATCCCAGAAAAGTTAAAGGAAGCATGCCTATGCAAAGGATTCGGATCCACTCTCACTGGATCAGCTCTCAAGTGGCTGCTAAGTCTTCCTCCCTATTCTATTACCTCATTTGCAAACCTAGTTAACTTGTTTAATGCTCAGTTTTCTTGTAGTAGAAAATTTGAACGATTAACTAGTGATTTATATAGGATAACCCAGGGTCATAATGAATCATTAAGGGATTACATTACCAAATTTAGTAAAGAATCCTTAGACATTCCCAACTTAGATATAGCCACAGCTGTTGAAGCCTTCAAAATGGGATTACTTAGGGATTCCTTATTTTATGATGATCTTGTTATGACACCGTGCAGGAACCTAGATGAGGTAAGAACCCGGGCCCTCAGGTTCATCCGGCTAGAGGATGACAAGAGGATTCAGGAGAGGATAACAGGATCCTCAAAGCAGGATAAGCAAGGATCCTCATTCAGAAACAACAAGTTCAGATCCTACAACAAATCTGATAATCAGAACGTGCATTCTATTGATCAAGAAGAGGATGATGAGGACTATCCTCCAATCTCTGAATATTGCTTTAGTGTTGATAACAATGAACTAATCCTTGCCTTGCAGAACCTAGGTGATAAAGCTAGATGGCCAAGAAAGAATGAAAGGTCAGCTGCAACAAAGGATAAATCAAAATGGTGTGCATATCATGAAGATTTTGGGCACCTCACAGAAGAATGCATTGCATTAAGAAAGGAGATTGGGTACTTGTTGAGCAAAGGGCATCTAAAAGAGTTGTTGGGTAGGAAAAAGTCAAGGACTCAGGATCCTGAGAAGATCCCTGAGAAGGCTCCAGCCCCTCCAGCAGACGCTCAAGTGATAAACTTTATCTCTGGGGGATCCGACATTTGCGGCACATCCTTCTCAGCAGCTAAGAGGCATGCGAAGGAAACCAAAATGGATAACGGAGAAAGGCCAGTTCGAACATCGAGTGTCTCCGAAGGAAAAGTCATAACCTTTGATGAAGAGGATCGTACTGATATCCAGGATCCTCATCACGATGGTTTAGTTATTACTCTTTTTATATCTAACTGTTTTGTCCGCAGGATCCTAATAGACGGAGGAAGTTCAGTGAACATTATCCAGCTTGACGTCCTAAAGAAGATGGGTATTCCCGAATCAGAGATCATACCAAGATCCTCCGTGCTCGTGGGATTTAGTGGCGAAACCAAAAACACCCTGGGGGACATTAAACTCCCAATATATATCGAAGGCTTACACTCTTATCAAAAATTTTGTGTTATTGACTGTTTATCTTGTTGTAATGTTATCCTTGGCAGGCCCTGGATACACGATATGAAAGCAGTCCCGTCCACTTACCATCAATGTGTGAAGCTCCCTAGTCCTTGGGGAATAGTAAAGATCGATAGTGATCAGCAGGAAGCTAAGAATTGCTACACTTCATCGATGAAACCAGCTTCGAAGTCAAGGGAGCAATAGCAATCAAGGTATCCTCCAAGAAATGTCTTGGAGGCCAGAGAGCAGGATGTGGTAGAAATCCTCATGGATACTGATGATCCTGAATCCAAAATCTATATCGGGTCAGGGATCCTTGGCGAAATGAAAGAAGACCTCATATCCTTCCTCAAAAGGAGAAAGACTACCTTTGCATGGAAACATGAAGACATGACTGGTATATCCAAAGATGTTATTACCCATAAGCTCGGCATCGACAGATCTTTCAAACCAATCCATCAAAGAAGAAGGAAGTTTGCTCCAGAAAGGAATGCCATTATCCAGGAAGAGGTAGAAAAATTGCTCCGGGCAGGTGCAACATACCAAAGGCTGGTGAATATGATGTTCAAGGATCAGATCGGACAAACTATGGAGGTCTACATAGATGATATGGTGGTAAAATCCTTGAAAGCTGAGGATCACCTACGAGACCTGGAGGAAGCATTTGATATCCTTGACAAATATAATATGAAGCTTAATCCTTCAAAATGTCATTTTGGTGTTAAAGCAGGTAAATTCTTAGGATACATGGTGACTAAGAGAGGCATTGAAGCTAGCCCGGAACAAATCAAAGCAATAGTGAACATCAAATCTCCGGCCAATGCTAAGGATGTTCAAAGGTTAACAGGAAGGATAGCAGCCTTGAACAGATTCATATCCAAGTCCTCCGAAAAATGTAAAGAATTCTATGACATCCTAAGGAAGAACAAGAAATTTGAGTGGACGGAGAAGCATGAAAATGCTCTAAAAGCCCTCAAAGATTACCTATCTTCGGCCCCGGCTTTAATGAAACCAGAAAAAGGTGAAGTGTTATCCTTGTATCTCGCGGTATCCTCAAAAGCAGTAAGTGCGGTCCTTGTTAAGGATCATCAAGGTACACAACATCCCGTCTATTATGTAAGTAAAAGTTTACTTGATGCCGAATCCAGGTACTCACACCTTGAAAAGCTTATCCTTGCATTAATAATGGCATCTACTAAGTTAAGACATTATTTTGAAACTCATGTTATCATTGTTAAAACTAATTTTCCAATTAAGAATGTCCTCAGGAAACCAGAGATGTCAGGAAGGATGGCTAAGTGGGCAGTGAAATTGAGTGCATATGATATAAGATATGAGCCTAGGACAGCTATCAAATCCCAAGCATTAGCTGACTTTGTGGCTGATTTCAGTAGTGATTTACAAGAAGAAGCTGAGTTAGAAGTCCAGCAGCTAGAGGAGACCAAGGATCCTTGGATACTTCACACTGATGGATCCTCAAATGTCAAAGGCACAGGGCTTGGAATACTACTAAAATCGCCACAGGGGGACATAATACCCCATTCTATAGCTTGTGAGTTCCAAACCACTAATAATGAGGCTGAATATGAAGCCTTAATTGCTGGTTTGCAAATTGCAAAGCAAATGGGGATCAGGTATCTTGAGGTACACGTAGATTCTTTGTTAATTACAAATCACTTTAATGGATCATATGCTGTTAAAGGTGAAAAACTAACCAAATATTTGGAGATAGTCAAAAGTTTGGCACTCTCTTTTGTTTCCTTTAGTTTGTCACAGGTACCAAGGGAAGAAAATACAGAAGCTGATGCATTGGCTAACTTAGGATCATATTTGAAGATCCCAGAGGATATCAGGATTCCTATTATCCATATCCTGACCCCGGCTATCGAGGATCACCAGACTATGGAGATAGGAGACGATTCTGCAATTATCCCTAGTGAGGATATTCAATCCTATTCAGGATCCAGATCATGGATCTCACCAATTATGAGATACTTACAACATGGAGAGATTCCTACAGGAGAAAACCCTAGGGCTTTCAAATCTAAGGTATCTCAATTCACAATTATGAATAATATGTTGTATAGACGATCTCTTGCAGGACCATACTTGAGATGCATTGAGGATCCTGAAGTTCAGGAAGTTTTAAAAGACTTCCATGAAGGAGATTGTGGAAACCATACTGGGGGCAGGGCTCTATTTTCAAGGATCCTGAGGACAGGATATTATTGGCCAACCATGAAGAAAGATGCTGTGGAGTATGCCAGAAGATGCGATCCTTGCCAGAGACACAGCAATATCCTTCATCAGCCAGCCGAATTATTGCATCCTATATCCTCCTCTTGGCCATTTATGAGATGGGGTATGGATATAGTTGGCAAGCTCCCTAAGGCACCTGGTGGAAAAGTATTCATGCTAGCTATGACTGATTACTTCTCCAAGTGGATAGAGGCTGAAGCTTTTGCCCAAGTTAGAGAAAAGGAAGTTATATCCTTCATTAAACGAAATATTATAACTAGATTTGGAATTCCCTCTGAGATTATATGTGATAATGGTTCCCAATTTATTGGGGGCAGAACCACTAACTTTTGTGACAGCTGGGGGATTAGGATGATAACATCAACACCAGTCCACCCACAAGCTAATGGTCAAGCAGAATCATCCAACAAGATCATCATCAACAACTTGAAGAAGAAGCTTGGATCCAAGAAAGGAAAATGGGCAGAAGAGCTACCCTATGTGCTCTGGGCTGACAGGACAACCCCTAAGAATGCTACTGGTCAAACACCATTCTCTTTGGTGTTTGGGGCAGAATCAGTGATCCCAACAGAAATGGTGGTTCCTACTGCTAGAACAAATACCCGTGATCCTGAGGAAAATGATGAAAACTTGGCTCAAGACCTGGATACTATTGAAGAAATCAGGGATATGGCTAGGATCAGGATGGCCAGTTATCAACAGAGAATGGCTAGTGCTTACAATAAAAATGTCAGGATCAGGAGGTTTCAAGTTGGAGATATGGTGTTAAGGAAAGCATTTCAAAACACCACCAATCCTGCTGATGGAAAATTGGCTCCAAAATGGGAAGGCCCTTATTTGATTGAAGCTGAAGCAGGAAAGGGGGCATATAGATTGCTAACCATGGAAGGTGATTTGCTACCAAGAGCTTGGAATGCTGTTCACTTGAAGAAATATTTCATGTGACAAGGATCCTCGAAGTAGAGGTGATCCTAGTGGAAGGGATATCCTTAAAGGATCCTCAAAGTATCGGTGATCCTTATTCAGGTAATATCCTAATCTTGAACTATTTCATTTCTTAATTTTCTCATCTAAGGATAAGGATCATGTATCCTTTATCCATCTCTCACGTGAGTTCAAGTTTTGAAAGTTCAGGTATCTTTAGCACAACGTTGGTTATCCACAGAAGCAATCCGTCCTTTGGGTTTAACCCCAGTTATTTGGGCTTGTCCCCAGATTCCGCCTGCAGCGCACGATGATCCTGGTATAGTTCAAGGCTTTGGGACCAGTACTCATTATAGGGGCTGATAATTCCATTGTTCTGGCTATGCTTAGGATCCTACGTATAATGGTAGACGTACCATACATCCGTTCATAAGGTTTCTAACGTTTTCACGTTAGCTAAGGTTTTGGCATCTTCATGTCACTAAGTTTGGATAGTCGCCAGTTAGGGCCATACTCCAGTTTACATACGATCCTTGGGCTTGTCCCCAGTTATCCTTGGGCTTGTCCCCAGTTATCCTTGGGCTTGTCCCCAGTTATCCTTGGGCTTGTCCCCAGTTATCCTTGGGCTTGTCCCCAGTTGCTAACTCTTCTCTTATATTGGCTTAGTCCCAAGTAATGCTCTATTTCAGGTCTTTGAGGATAGACAGCTAGGGATCCGTGATCCTTATTTCACTCTAAGGTTTATCTTATAGTTATCCTTATTATGGTTAGGATCCTAACTTGGATCTTCAGGTATGATCCTTAACTATTTTTGATTCTATTCAATCATTTATTTGAATAACCCTTGTACTTGACAACTGAAATTGTGATTCTTAAACTGTATCACTTTTTAGAACTTGTCGATTATGGGATATGTGATCCTTGATCATATCCTAAACTTTTTGGATACTTTTTTTTTATTTTTTCAAAGCTTGATAAGTATAAACAAAATGAACATTATAACAGTTGAAAAGTAACATACTAAAAGGGATAACAACACATGATAAGCGACAAAAGGTTAAGTTTTTATTTATCAACAAAAGGCTAACCCTTTAAAGGTTGTCAAAATTACTTACCCGAGCATCTACCAGCAAAACGTGGCCCGTCCGCTGGGGTAGGTAAAGGGTGTCCATGATAATGAGTTCAAAAGTAGTGCAGGAAATAAAGACGGAAGGATAACAAGTGGCTTCATCCCCCAAACAGAGGATCCATCCACCACCTATTATCCTGCCTATTGTCCAAAGGATCATACATGATCCTTAATCCTAAAAACCTATTGTTCAAAGTACAACCCATGAAATTGTCTTAAACATCACAACCACTAAACTAAAAATTGGGCTCCGGCCTTAGCACATACATCCATCATCGCCCAATTGTGCAGCTCACACCTTGGCTGCATCACCACCAGCATCGTCACCACCAGCCTGATCCTTCCCGCTGCCACTTGCCTCAATTGCCAGAACATCAGCTGCCTCCTCCTCATTGTTTTGGTCAAAAAATCTGATGATGATATTGCAACCAAACTCTAGATTACGGGGTATGATGCTCAAAATGTGTAACAACAATGAGGATCACTTCAATATGGAATGCACAAACAACACAAGGATTTATACGGGGAAAAAGCCCTTGATCAAGAGTTGATCTCCGGCACAAAAAACCCCGGGTGATGGAAACTACCGATCACCAAGCTCAAATAAATGAATTAACGTTTACAACTTCGGATAGCAACGAGCTAGGTACAAGGATCACTACAGTGAAATGTGAAAAATGTGTAAGTAATTGCTAAGTGTTTGAACGAGAGCTTGTATGAGAGTGTTTGCGAGTGTGTGAAACTGCCAAAAATGATTAAGTGTCACTAACTAGCTCGTTGCCCCTTTCAAATAAGAAAAATATCTAGTTAACAAACTCTCCGACTTTCAAGCCAAGCCTCCACGTTCTCCATAACGTCTAGTTTTGATCTAGCACGTGCAGAATACTTCGGGAATATTCTCCAAGAATGCCGCTAAGACCTGGTCAAGCTTGTTATACCTGCGGGATGTTATGAAACATAAGTAAACAATCGTCAGTATGAGGATCCTTGAAGTGATCCATGATCCTGATCCTAAAGCCCTTCTGAGGATCACCACCTGTCACAGAAGTAAGGATCACTAGTGAGGATAACGAATAAGGATCACTAATTGTTAGAAAATCCTCCCCTAACAATTGCCCCCAAAATATAAGGAGTGAAATTGTAAAATTAGCGAGTTATGTTTTCTTGATCTTATCCATAACAAATTAACGGATATATAGCCGTTAGTATAGGACTAGCCGTTGCGATGATGATGTCACGGAAGTGACAACCTGCAAGATCATGATTATAAATAGAGATATAGATAGGATCAAATGCATTTAAATTTTCAGAGAAACTCCCTTTATAATCCTCATTCCGAAGACGCTCAGGTATTCTCTCTCTCTATCCTCTTCCCTCTCTTGCTCTGTTTTTATCTTTTCTTCAAGATGTTGCTCCGAAGTTCTCCGGGTAAAGATCACAAGAAGGATAGCCCTTTGCAAAGTCAGAAAATCATCAAGGATTCATCGAACGAAAAGTGTTGTTTTAACGACGCACAGATAGACAAAATCCGTTGCTGTTTTCCGGCGAATGCCTTTTTCAGACCCTTTGATCCTTCTACCCTTAGCGACTGTGTTTCAGAAACATGGGTTGCATTTCCAGCCACTCCATTCACTATAGGATACACCTATCCCTTCCCAGAGTTCACACAATCTTTCTTTTCCCTTACCGGCATCTCTTATATTCAAGCGATGCCGATGATTTGGAGGGTCTTGTATACCCTGGAGAGGATCATCGAACAAGAAGGCATTGCTTTGGGCATGTCAGAATTGGCGGAGCTGTACGATATCACTACTTTTGGTTCCCATCGCTATTTGTTCAAGCGAAAACCCGGTGCTGATCATCCTCTTCTGAAAGTCACCAAGAATGACAAAGACTGGAAACGTCGCTTTTTCTTTGTCAAAAGAGATTCTATCCAGGATGGAAAGGATCTTCCAAAAAATTGGGCTACCCATGGTAGGATGGAGGATCCTGATAAGGATCACCAGGAACTTTCTTTTATTGCAAGGATAACTTATATTTTTGCTTTCTTGTTTTGCAGCTATCGCCGTTTCACATATCCGCACATCACCTGAAACCAAGGACAGGCTCGCTGCTTTTTGGAAGCTTGATCCTGAAACGAGGACATTCAAGATAGACACCCAAGACTCACAAGAAGTATCCTCAGGTTCCATTACCATGTCGAGTAAGTATCCTGTCTTTTGTATAGTTTAAATATTAAAATAAATAGATAAATTGAAATAGGATAGGGATACTCATCTTGGTTTGAATGTGTAGGCGCTGGAAAACCTGTCAAGCCTGTTTCCCAATTCAACGCAGCTGATCTTGATCTCGTACGACCCAGGAGGAAGAAGTCCACTACCAGTCCTAGCATCTCCATTCCAAGGGCACCCACCAAAGGAAAGGCCGTTAAGAAGAGGAAAACTTCTGATGCTGAGGATCTTCAAGGGCTAGCACTGATCCGCCACCAGTTTCTCGAATACTTCAATGATGTAAGGATCCTTAATTCTGCCTTTGTATCCTACTCGTATGAGGATCACTTGACCTTAAACTGCCTTATCTTCTTTCTGCAGAAATTTGCTGAGATCGAGGATTATGTGGGCCATGTAGAGGATCAAGACAGGAAAATAGCTGATCTCCAACAAGTTGCCGTGCTCAAAGATCTTGCACTTGCTGATGCTCGGAAGGAACTCCAGGATACCAAGCAGGAAATGGCCAAGGCGCTGGTCAACTTTGATTATGAAAAGCATGACCTCATCGAAAATACCAAGCTTTCTGCTGCCATCACAATGTATCAGACTAAGTTGAAGATGGCCCAGGAAGCTCAAGATCCTAGCTTTGACAAAAGCAGCTGGGACGTTGAAGGTTGGAAGGCAAGGTTGGCAGATCTTGAGGATGATGAGGAGGAGGCAGCTGATGTTCTGGCAATTGAGGCAAGTGGCAGCGGGAAGGATCAGGCTGGTGGTGACGATGCTGGTGGTGATGCAGCCAAGGTGTGAGCTGCACAATTGGGCGATGATGGATGTATGTGCTAAGGCCGGAGCCCAATTTTTAGTTTAGTGGTTGTTTTTATGGTTGTGATGTTTAAGACAATTTCATGGGTTGTACTTTGAACAATAGGTTTTTAGGATTAAGGATCATGTATGATCCTTTGGACAATAGGCAGGATAATAGGTGGTGGATGGATCCTCTGTTTGGGGGATGAAGCCACTTGTTATCCTTCCGTCTTTATTTCCTGCACTACTTTTGAACTCATTATCATGGACACCCTTTACCTACCCCAGCGGACGGGCCACGTTTTGCTGGTAGATGCTCGGGTAAGTAATTTTGACAACCTTTAAAGGGTTAGCCTTTTGTTGATAAATAAAAACTTAACCTTTTGTCGCTTATCATGTGTTGTTATCCCTTTTAGTATGTTACTTTTCAACTGTTATAATGTTCATTTTGTTTATACTTATCAAGCTTTGAAAAAATAAAAAAAAAGTATCCAAAAAGTTTAGGATATGATCAAGGATCACATATCCCATAATCGACAAGTTCTAAAAAGTGATACAGTTTAAGAATCACAATTTCAGTTGTCAAGTACAAGGGTTATTCAAATAAATGATTGAATAGAATCAAAAATAGTTAAGGATCATACCTGAAGATCCAAGTTAGGATCCTAACCATAATAAGGATAACTATAAGATAAACCTTAGAGTGAAATAAGGATCACGGATCCCTAGCTGTCTATCCTCAAAGACCTGAAATAGAGCATTACTTGGGGACTAAGCCAATATAAGAGAAGAGTTAGCAACTGGGGACAAGCCCAAGGATAACTGGGGACAAGCCCAAGGATAACTGGGGACAAGCCCAAGGATAACTGGGGACAAGCCCAAGGATCGTATGTAAACTGGAGTATGGCCCTAACTGGCGACTATCCAAACTTAGTGACATGAAGATGCCAAAACCTTAGCTAACG